>CM033749.1:40749195-41150184 GCA_019671005.1 Hibiscus mutabilis
CCGTATAAATTAAAGTTTACACGTGCTTTTCAAATTTATGGGTTAGGAGTTTAGTTTAGGGTTTAAAGTTTAGGGGTTTAGGGTTTAAAGTTTAGGGGTTTAGGTTGTAGGGTTTAGGGTTTAAAGTTTATGGTTTGAGGGTTATAGTTTATGGTTTAGAATTTAGGGTGTTAGGATTTTAGATTTTAAATTTTATAAAAAGATTGTGTAAAAATATTTTACACGGTTGTATATCAAAATAAAACCCATAAAATCATAACAGATACTAAAAAAATCTGCCGACAATCTAGCCATCCATGTGGTCTACGCAGCAACTCGATGGAGACGATTGTGACCACGTTTAACTATAAAGAAATCATGCTCCCTTCTCAACCATTTCCATTGTCTCCTCCCTCTATAGACCAACCATTTTCATTTTATATATACACACACCCACACTTGAAGAAAAAAGGTCTCCAATCTGCCCCGAGAAGCCGCAGTTTTGGTTTCAATAGCAATGAAATTTTGATTACTATAAAACAAAAGGAAAGGTTGACAATTTTTAACAGTGAGTGCAAGATACTTATGTTATGTGTATACATTCAAGTGCGCGTGCGTGTGTTAAAGAGTGAATCATCATTATGTCACGTGACAGATGAATCGGCAAAGTAATATGAATCGAGGATTCTGTACACTAAGATAGTTTCTGATGCTTAAATCGATATCATAATTATAATCAAAACAATGAACCTTACCAACACGTCCCGTATATGCTTTTTTTTTATGCTTCGACGAATTGGGTAACTTTTTTTATATGTTAAAGAGTGAATCATTGTTATGTCACTGTATCATTATTATATTGATTATACATCTGTTTTATATGAACATAACAATATGTATACTTCTTGGTTATGTCCATGATAAACATTTGTTCTGACATGCAGATTTCTCTGCATGTGTTTTCATGTGAAGTTTTTTGGCCCCGTGGAGATGAAAAGATGTCCATGACAAGAGAAGACCAATCATTCAAAAGGTGTTTTCTCCACATGAACTTCCCATTTTTGGAAAGGTTTGCAATGGACAATCATACTTTCAGAGTTTAGAAATAAATAAACTACGGTCCAT
Source organism: Hibiscus mutabilis (assembly GCA_019671005.1). NCBI lineage: Eukaryota > Viridiplantae > Streptophyta > Magnoliopsida > Malvales > Malvaceae > Hibiscus > Hibiscus mutabilis. The sequence continues at coordinate 40,750,300 of CM033749.1, forward strand.
TGGATTTCATTTAGAAGGTTTCATATCATACAAAATTAAAATGGTAAATTTTATTTTTTTCGATGTCTTTTTCTATGTTCAACACTGAAAAATTAAATTTTAAGTCCTAACCTTAAATTCTAAATTTTAATACATAAATCTTGAACCCTAAAAATATCACACCCCTAATTCCCTACACACTAATCCTAAACCCTAACTTAATCCTAAACACTAAACCTAATTTTTTAGTGTGGAGTATAAATAGGGACATCAAAAAGGGGCAGAGAACTTTTATTCGAATTAAAGTAAGGTATAATGTCAAAATCATATGGCTTTTCGATTATATTTTTAACAATTTTTACCTAAGGGGAGGGAAAAGGGAAATTTCGCTCCTAATGGGTCTTGAACTCACAACCTAAAAGAATTAAAATAAGGTATAATATCAAAATCATATGTCAACTGGTAGTTTTTTAATAACTTGTTCTAGAGGTTTTTGACGGCTTTCCGATTCTTGATTTTGTTTTGGTCTATATTAATTAATTAAAACAATCCAAATTTGATTTGGTTTTGTCTTGAGAAAGTTGTTCTGTCAATGTTAGAGTTTCACATAAATAAAAATAAAAAACAAGTCATCAATATTAATGAAAAATATAATCTAAACGACGCAATAATCACGTACTAGAAAAGTAGAAAATAATATTAATTTCTCCACCAAAAGTTTTCTGCACGCATATACGTATTTGTGTGTGTAACATATATATACATATTACATTAATTAATAATTAAGACAGCCACTAACCCCTAATTTATAAATTCTTAGATTTTTTTATCTTTTTGTTAATCATTCGTATCAAATTCATTGACCGACTAATTTGAATTGGATTTTGTAAAGGCTCACTCCCAATCGAGTTTTCTCCGTTCACAATGTCAAGATTTGAATATATAACCTTACTTAAAAGACCTAACATCTCAGCTCGTTAAATCAACTGGTTGTCGGTATTACATTAATTATTAAAAAACACAGCCGCTAACCTTAATTTGTAGATTCTTGAGATTCTTGTTTTGTTTTTGGTAAGGCTGGCACGAGAAGGTACTAAACAACAAATTATTTGGCTAATTTTATAGTGATTAAGAGACATAGAACAATGCATCGTTGTTCTTCACCCATACCTACTTGCTTTATTAATTACAGCTTCGTAGCGGAGTTTACAATATAGTTTGGTCGATGAAAGTAATGTGACCAATTTCTTAATCCAAGTCTTTTGGTTCGGAATCATTTCCATACCTATGCTTTTTTGGGGGTCGGAGCAGTGGAAAACATTACTAATGTTTAAAATAAACAAAGATTAATTAAATTTAGAATACATTGTTGATACGAAATTGGTATCTGTGGTCCGCCTAAAATAGTAAAATTAAAATTACAAGTTAATATATGGTGGAATTAAAGACGGAGCAATGATCAGACATAGAGAGAAATTAAAATATTTTATATAAAAAGAATAATGTTTATCAAGTATTTAAATATAAAATTAAAGACAAATATCTTATTTAGATAATATTTACACTAAAAAACCTTAAAATACCATTACACCAAAAAATCTAGGGGCAAAGTCCATCCCTACAACAATACCAAATTTGATTTAAATGATTAAGGAAATAATGAAAATTAGAATACATGGAAAGTATATAAATAGAATTACAGTAAAATAGAAATCTCTATATAGAATGAAATCTTGTATATCATTTTTTTTCCTTTTAAATTGTTTACTTTGTATTTGTTGTGGCAGGCCTTTGTTTACTAAATAATAAATTCACACATTTATTTTAAAAACATTTGGCCTTTAACGCATCGAACTCAAATCCTGATTATTGTGAATTCACCCAAAAACATTTATATATTTAAAGTTAACCCATTTAGAATCTAACGTAGTTGATCTTATATGTGCATAACATGACCCCTTATTTATGGACAGAATTATTATTCAACTATGAGGAGTAAGTTGATTAATTTTAAAACGAATAAAATTTTAAAAAGTATTTAAGCCATAAAAATACAAACTAATTTTAAAATTTAAAGATCTTAAAGAGTAATTAAACCTAAAAAAATCGTGACTTAATTGCAATTGTTTCAAAATTACTAAATACTTAAAATACAATTAGACCATAAAATTTGGGGGCGTTAACCCTACCGGTCTACCACCCTCTATTTTTTCTTATAAATTTCATATAAATTAAAAGAGTATTGATGTAATACCCCAAAAATTTTACTAAGTTATATAAGGGTCATTTAGTGCTAAGGTTTTGGCATAAGGCTAACTTAGTGACTAAAATGACAAAAAATAAAAGTTAGTGACCAAAGTAAAAAGTTAGTAAAAGTTCAGGGATCTAAGTGTAAATTTTCCCAAAGATGATTTTTATTCAGTATGAGGATAAATTCGATCAGAATAAGGATTTTGGTAATAGTTTTGGAGGTTAGGATGCAGTAGAAAATATAAAATTTTGATCTAATAAAATTGTTAAGCGTGCTCAGATTAGAGAAAAGTTTTGGGTGACATTTTGGGAAGTGCCACATAACAGTATTTTGATTTGTAAAAAGGACTCAGAAGAAGTGGGAAAGATTCGTATAAATGCTTAAAAAAGGATTTTCAAGAAAGATGCTACCCGATAAAGATTTCGGGTAATTATCGGTATTTTAGGATCGAGTCAAATTTTTAAGTTTGACTTTATTAAATGGAGAATTTTATATGAAAATATGAATTTATTCATGGAATTAGGGAAATATATGATTCCCGGATTAGAATTGATAGTTTGATAAAGGAAAAATCTAAATTTTGGGAAATGTATATTCGGTCTACGAGTATATTCGGTCTACGAGTATACGCTAAGGGTGTTACAATTGACACCTAAAATAATATTGGCATAGCTTTTATATATATTAACATTACAATCTAAATTTTCTGACTACGTTTTGAGTTCGTCACGCCCTTATTTGATAGATTTGAAAAAATTAATCCCTTATTTATCACTTTAAAAGCACAATATTTAATGCAAATAATCATAAAAAATCTCATATACAACGCCTCGAGCTATGGGTAGAAATCGGGTGGGGTGGGGACGGTTTTGCATTTCCTATTCCATCCCCAACACACGCGTTTAATGTTTTGGGAAATCTCCATTAAATACTTCGGGGATTTTTTTGTCTACATACCCTTCTTGTGCGGATCCCCACAATTTTAGGAGAATTCTCGTCCCCAAAAAAATTAAACAAAATTATTTTTTTATTGACCAAAATAATTGGCTATTTCAGTTCAAAATATAAAGTTTGAATACTTCGATTGGAAGACATGTAGGCGGATCGACTCATCAAGTTCCCATTGAAATATGATCCACACAAGAAAAAGCACTTGTCATTCGTTGTGTGGCTAGGTTTGAGAAAAAGTTGGCACTTGTCATTCGTTGTGTGGCTAGGTTTGAGAAAAAGTTAAGTGGTAATAATACACTTAAAGTTTTTTTATTAAGATATATATATTAGGGGTATATAGATAAGTAAATATATATTTTTAAAACACTGTAAAATATCGGGGATCCTTGAGGATATTTTTTGGGATCCCCACAATTATTTATACGGTCACCGTTCGATTATCCCCACAGTTTGGATATAACTATCCACGATTATTTATTCGTGGGTAAAATTTTCAATTTTTACTATTATGTCGATTCAGATCCCTACGATTTTCGGATATCCCCACCCAATTCCTACCCTTGTCACGAACTTGAGACCTGCTTAAGCGATATCAAGCTACTTACCACTTGAACCAACCCATTGATAACGTAGACGCCGTTGAAATGTTTGCCTGCCCGTTGTTCCCTCCGCCCTCACAAACTGACGTGGACACCTTTATTACGTCGATCGGATAGACATTAAACAAATATGTTAATGTTTGTCCACTTATAGTAGTCGTCTGGCATTTTTAGGGGTGTTTATTCCCGGGTACTACATATGGCGGCCCGTGTCATGTCCCGCTTTAGTCGGGTACTCGTTACTTGGGTACTTGTAAAACTCGGGTACCTGGGAAATTGAATAACGGGTATCCGGTTTACATTTTTAATTTTTTTAATTTAAAAGTTTTTAAAAAATCATATAGTAAACACATAAAATGTAAAGTTTATAATACATAATCAAAATAAAAAATAGTGATTTAAAGTTAGTTTTAAGATTAAATATTTGGATATATATATATATATATATATATTAAAGTTTATCGCCAAAAAGACATTAAAAATATTAATCTCATGTTTTCTTTCGAATCCCGGTATGGGAATGTAATACCTCTCTATTTAAACAAAAAAATATATTTGAAATTTTTAAAACTTAAAAGTAAATAATACAAATATAAAAATAATTTAGAGGTTTAAATTTAGTTTTAGGTAAAAATATTAAGGAACCTAAAATAAAAATATAATTTAAAACTAAAAAATAAATATATTAAAAGCACCGGATTGGGTCGGATACCTGGTTGTAAAAAAAATCGGCTCAAACCCGTCCCAACTATCCGAAAAAAATCTCAGGTCGGGTACCCGGCCTGGTCGAATAATTTTTCTAAAGAATTGTGACTTTCTAAAATAAAATATTAAAATATGAGATTGATTCTTTCAAACTCGAGCTTAAACATTCGAGTTTGAATGAATGAAGTTCAGTCAATGAATTTAATTAATTATTCAATGTAATTTTTTTTCTAATCGTTTTCGAGTTTAGGAAACATCAAATCTGGGCTAAGTAAATTATTTTTAAAAAATCTCTAAGTATATATCAATAGAATGAGTTAATTATATCTCATATATTCAAACTATGACATTCATTTTAAATTGGTTCTTAAATTTTTTATCATTTTAATTTGATCTCTCGGACTATTGAACGTTATAATTTTATTTTCAAATTATCAATTTATGATTAACATATCCATGTTAATAAAACCTGTTATAAAAAATGTTAATTGACATGTAAATATTAATGTGTATTATGTAATATTATGATGTGATATAAATAACAAATTAATAATAAAATTAGAATATTCAAAAGTTTGTGCGAAACATTTAAAAGTTTATTGATTGGTTAAAATTAAAAGTTAAAATTAAAATATTTAAAAATTCATATGATATCCTATTACAAAGCAAGCAAATTGGAGGAGGCAACTTCTTTTGACGCCCACCTAGCCACCCCTTCATGGTAGAGGTAAGGAGTCTTTTTGATTAGATATAGAGATATTTCTAGTTCAAAATTCAAGGCTTTTGATCAATAATTCAAGTAAGATTCTTTGAGGTAAAGTGATATACTCTTCATTCTCTATATTTTGATAGTAAAATTGCATGGAATTATGAAGTTTTGGATTAGGGTTTGAAGAGAGAGAAATTAGGGTTTCATGGAAAATTGATGGAATTCAAGTAATAGATGATGAATTGAGTTTAGTATTGTTGAAATCAAGCTTGAAATCAAGTTAAATTCATGTTGAAAGTTATAAACCCTAATCTTGAATTTAGGGATTTGTTAGGGTTTTGAGAATTAAGGCATGAATAGTTGCCAAATGTTCAAAATGGTCACTAAGGACCCAAAATGAGATATATGGCAAACATTAGTATTTTATTTGGCAATGTTAGATTCGAATTAAGTGTATAGTAATAAGTATATTCGATTGATTTCTACAATTGCAAGAAATACTGGGAAGGTACAAGTATTCAAGTTGATGAAAAGATTAACGAGTAAGCTTAGTGAGGCAAGATAATAAATGGCCCAGATGAGTGCATTTTTATTTATTTATTATTATGATATGAGATAGACTTGTGATAAGTCAATCTCGAAGGTTAAAGGTAATGGATTTGAATTATCTGAAGTGTTTGAATGGTTTATAAATGATTTAGGGTATGAACTGCCCAATGCAAATTTCTATATTTTTATTATTTGTTGGTATTATTGATAAGTGATTTATTATTGATTTGTTGGTATTATTGATATTGAAGGAAAGTTCATATTATTGAAATGTTGAATGCCCATTGTATTTTACAACTATGATCCAGTGAAGGTTATTAATGCCGTTAAGTTACGGTAGTATCTTGGAATATTTAATTTTCAAATCCTTTTTATAGTTACATTGCACTCTATTTATTTCCATTATTACTTTGCAAAGAAATATTTTAATTATTTTATATTGCCTCACTAAGTTTATACTTAGCGTGTGATTGTTTCACGCGTAGGAAAAAAAGCGTCAGGAGTAAGGAGCACTAGTGAACATCATTTATCGAAAACATGTACATCAATATCAGTAATATAATTTTTATGTTGTTTGATATTTACTAGTCGGCATGTATAATAAAAATGTGAAGCCTGCTCTAATATGAATCGTATTTTATTCAGAACCTGAATGATTTTAAATTAGGAAGTTTTCGGTCAATTTTATTACTTATATGCTAAAGGATCAAACTATTTAGTTGCTGCCTGAATCTAGGTTCAAAATTAAATGCGATATTACCCAAGTTTAAATTTTATACGATTAATTCTTCTAATGATTTCGTAACATCTTTAATGTATATTCGGTCTACGAGTATACGCTAAGGGTGTTACTATTGACACCTAAAATAATATTGGCATAGCTTATATATATATATATATATACATTAACATTATAATCTAAATTTTATGACTACGTTTTGAGTTCGTCCGCCCTTATTTGATAGATTTGAAAAAATCAATCTCTTATTTATCACTTTAAAAGCACAATATTTAATGTAAATAATCTAAAAAATCTCATATACAACGCCTCGAGCTATGGGTAGAAAGCGGGTGGGGCGGGGACGGTTTTGCATTTCCTATTCCATCCCCAACACTTGCGTTTAATGTTTTGCGAAATCTCCATTAAATTACTTCGGGGATTTTTTCGTCTACATACCCTTCTTGTGCGGATCCCCAGAGTTTTAGTAGAATTCTCGTCCCCAAAAAAATTAAACAAAATTATTTTTTATTGACCAAAATAATTGGCTAATTCAGTTCAAAATATAAAGTTTGAGTACTTCGATTGGAAGCAGTTACAAGATGATGAAGATTGACAGGGTGTTGTGTTGGGGAAGATTTATACAAGATTTTAGCTTATATCTAAAAATTAAGTTAAAAATATGTTGTGAAACTTCGAGAATCAAAAAGATCCTTTTCAAGTTTGAATTTGGCAAGACATGTAGGCGGATCGACTCATCAAGTTCCCATTGAAATAGGATCCACGCAAGAAAAAACACTTGTCATTCGTTGTGTGGCTAGGTTTGAGAAAAAGTTGGCACTTGTCATTCGTTGTGTGGCTAGGTTTGGGAAAAAGTTGAGTGGTAATAATACAGTTAAAGTTTTTTTATTAAGATATATATTAGAGGTATATAGATAAGTAAATATATATATTTTAAAACATTGTAAAATATCGGGGAACCTTGAGGATAATTTTTGGGATCCCCACAATTATTTATACGGTTATTGTTCGATTATCCCCACGGTTTGGATATAACTATCCACAATTATTTATTCGTGGGTAAAAATTTCATTTTTTTACTATTCTGTCGGTTCAGATCCCTACGATTTTTTAATATCACCACCCAATTCCTACCCTTATCACGAACTTGAGACATGCTTAAGCGATATCAAGCTACTTACCACTTGAACCAACCCATTGATAACGTGGACGCGGTTGAAATGTTTGCCTACCCGTTCCCTCCGCCCTCACAAACTGACGTGGACACCTTTATTACGTCGATCGGATAGACATTAAACAGATACGTTAATGTTTGTCCACTTATAGTAGTCGTCTGACATTTTTAGGGGTGTTTATTCCCGGGTACTACATATGCCAGCCCGTGTCCTGTCCCGCTTTAGTCGGGTACTCGTTACTTGGGTACTTGTAAAACTTGGGTACCTTGGAAATTGGATAACGGTATCCGGTTTACATTTTTATTTATTTATTTTTTAAATTTAAAAGTTTTTAAAAAATCATATGGTAAACACATAAAATTTAAAAGTTTATAATATATAATCAAAATAAAAAATAGTGATTTAAAGTTAGTTTTAAGATTAAATATTTGGATATATATATATATATATATATTAAAGTTTATCGCCAAAAAGACATTAAAAATATTAATCTTTTTTTTTCTTTCGAATCCCGGTATGGGAATGTAATACCTCTCTATTTAAACAAAAAAATATTTGAAAATTTTAAAACTTAAAAGTAAATAATACAAATATAAAAATAATTTAGAGATTTAAATTTAGTTTTAGGTAAAAATATTAAGGAACCTAAAATAAAAATATAATTAAAACTAAAAAATAAATATATTAAAAGCACCGAGTCGGGTCAGATACCCGGTTGTAAAAATATCAGCCCAAACCCGTCCCAATTATCAGAAAAAATCTCAAGTCAGGTACCCGGCCTGGTTAAATAATTTTTCTAAAGAATTGTGACTTTTTAAGGTTCGGAATGTCGAATCAGGTATTTTTGAGCACCCCTAGTCATTTTTTGCATGGTAGTATTATCCTAAAGATTTTCAGGAAATGCCAGAGTAAATGAGAAATTTATTTAAAATATTAAAAAATGAGATTGATTCTTTCAAACTCGAGCTTAAACAATCGAGTTTGAATGAATCAAGTTCAGACAATGAATTTAATTAATTATTCAATGTAATTTTTTTCTAATCGTTTTCGAGTTTAGGAAATATCAAACCTGAACTAAGTAAATTATTTTTAAAAAATCTCTAAGTACATATCAATAGAATGAGTTAATTATATCTCATATATTCAAACTATGACATTCATTTTAAATTGGTTCTTAAATTTTTTATCATTTTAATTTGATCTCTCGGACTAATGAACGTTCTAATTTTATTTTCAAATTATCAATATATGATTAACATATCCATGTTAATAAAAGCTGTTATAAAAAATGTTAATTGACATGTAAATATTAATGTGTATTATGTAATATTATGATGTGATATAAATAATAAATTAAGAATAAAATTAGAATATTCAAAAGTTTGTACGAAACATTTAAAAGTTTATTGATTGGTTAAAATTAAAAGTTAAAATTAAAATATTTAAAAATTCATATGATTTCCTATTACAAAGCAAGCAAGTTGGAGGAGGCATCTTCTTTTGACGCCCACCTAACCACCTCTTCATGGTAGAGGTAAGGAGTCTTTTTGATTAGATATAGAGATATTTATATTCTTAAAATAAATATCTATATTTTAAATGATGTAAGAAAAAACAATACAACATATTTGTCCACTCATCTAATCAATTAATCTGGTAAGAGATTCTTTTAATTTGTGGTTCTCAACTCATTAGTGTTTAGAGGTGGGACCTTTCTCAAATTAACCTACAAAACACATTTTTAATCGGACTTCACCATATTAATTTAATTTTATATTCTTATTCTAAACTCAATTAACTTAATATTTAATATTGAGCTTTTGATAAAATTTGGGAAACAATGCAGTTCAAAATTAATTTTTGAGATCTACGATAATTGTTACAGTAGTTAAATATCATATTTAATTGATTGGACGGTTGCTATAGTGCAAGTGTGTGGGGATAAGATATATTATTAAAATCAATTTGAAAAATCAAAAAATAGTTGAGGTAATAATAAGATACATTATTTTTAAGAAGATGATTCAGGTTCAAAGTATAAAAAATACATATAATATTTTTTTTAAAAATTGATATTTGCATAATATAAAAATTAGGTGTGTGTATTTGATTAAGTCGATTAAAAATATTTAAGTTAGTCGAGTTGATAGTATTTTACAACTCCAACTTTGTTTAAATTTTGTTCAAGTTTTTGTTCAATTTAATTATAAAAAATTATAATGTTATAATACTAATTGATTTTACTTTAAACGACTTTTTTATGACCATATACGATATACATTTATATTTCTTCTTATTTTTATGATGTATATAAAGTAGAGTTGATGGAATTGACTAAACTCAAACTTAAATATTGATCCATTAATTATTAAAAAATTGAATTGTTTGATTTCATTTTATAACTTATACTTTATTTTTTTAAATAAGTCAATTTTTATGAAATTATAATTCAGGTTAAATTAAATAAAAAATTATTTTTCGAAATAAAATTTTCTCACACTAATAGAAATTACTTTAATTGTAAAAAGAAAGTGGACATGTGAAAATCATTGGCGATAAGTATGGGCATAAAGGTACATTCCTCCGCATTTCTTATCTCAAACGACTTTCTTAGTCGTTGCATTTTTTTAACTAACGGTATTGAATTTGTTGGCCGACTAATTTAGAGTAAATTTTATAAAATTTAATGTTAAAATAACTTTTTAATTTAATTTTTTTCATTCATAACAATGAATTCCAAACATTTGAACTTGTTTAAAGGAGTTAATGTTCGTATCAGGGTGAGTTTAACGTGTGGCATGGTCCGATGCGGCTACAGTGAGGCACCACCCGAAAATATTACAAGACACAAAATTTAAAACAAAAAATATTACACTTTTTGATAACATTTTAGGTTGACAGTTAAGTATCGAAACTTAGCTTTGAGTATCGAAACTTAGCTTCGAGTATCGATACTTATCACTTCTGATAACATTTTAAATTTTTGTAAGTATCAAATTTTGTCTCTAAATATCGATACTGTTGTAAGACACCAACTTAAATTGTTATAAAAATAATATTTTTAATTTTAAATTTAAGATTTTATAATAATTTCTGTTGATGCTACACTGTATCCTCACAGCAGACCTACCCCTCATCTCAAACGACTTTCTTGGTCGTTGCACTTTGATTCACCGAACCAACCTCCAAAACCCATCGTGCTCCAAGGGAGGTTGGTGGCAACCAATGGATGCCATCTCGTGTTTGGTGCACGGTTTACCGACACGTGGCGGAAACCGGAGTGGATAGTTTGCTCGCTAGCGGGAACCTCGTGAAGTGGACTTTTAAGACGGGGACATGAAATGAAATTGAACTACTTTCGTTTTTTTAGTTAACGAAGGACAACTTGGACATTTTCCTTTCTCTCCGTACTTCTCGGCTCGGCACTTTGATAGTAAGGAGTTCTTATATACTTTGTTTGCAAAAACTGCCACTAGCTATTCTCTTTTTTACTTTCGAGTCCCTATGGCGAAGTGGGGGACATGGAGAAAATTATATTTAAAATAAATTCAGATATAGTTTGAATGATAAATTAAAATTCAAATAACTATAATACATATATGACTTCAATTCCATTTTTTGAAAATAAAATTTATTTTTTATAATTTAGTCTCTCAACTTTATATTTTATTCAATTCAATCATTTGACTGCAACTCTTTGTAATTTATTCGTTTCTATTAATTATTTGACTTCTTTATACTCCTATCAATAATTTTTTCTCAAATATATATTATTTAAAAATATTGTAAATGTATTATATAATTTCAGATGATATTTGATTTATTAAATAGCATTACAAATCAATTAGAATCATAACATTCTAAACATTTATAATTAAATTTGAACAGAAAGATTCAAGTCGACTTAAAAAAACACGTGGATGATAAAATATGACTTATCAGCTCGACTAAGTCGAAATTTTTTTGCTCGACTCAATTGTATACTCACTATAGTCTATAGACATCATAGCTATTTCAACATCCAAGAGTAGGTCATAGGTTTAAACGAGCTTAAACATAATTGTCTATCATTTAGAGGATGAGAGTTACAAGTAATTTTAGACTGGGGCAGTGAAAAAAAATCAAAAATTGGTTATTTGAATCGAAAAAAAAATCAATTTTGGTATATTTTCTTACATGTTTTGGTACAATAACATTAATAGTTTGGAGAAAATTAATTAACCATTCGACCATTTATCTACAACTTTTATGTATTAAAATATATTACAGTCCAGTGATCTTGATGCCCCTCGTATTATTTGAAAACCTTTTGATCTTGAGTTCGATTATTAGAAAGTGTGAACTCTTTTTTTTAACCTTTTAGTTGCTTATGTACTTTTACCACGATCGAATAAGTATTAAATTTATTATATTATTATATTTGATATTTTAATTAACGAAGTGAAAAACATCACTCAAACCCGATTAATAAAGCAAAATATCAATCAGTTATCCGATTTAATTGGCATGTTTTGGGATCGATGATTGAATCATTCAAATTTACCGATTAATCTAAATAATTTACTAACGGTTAACCGAACCTAATTTCACACATCCCTAATTTAAACATTATAATTTGTATATACAAATAAATTTCATAATTTCTACAAATAATCATATAAGAAAATTGTAGTTTTACCGCAAAATTTTCTTTTCTTAATTTTTTTCTCATCGTCAATGTTTTAGCACACTCTAACTTCTTTAGGATATTACAATATCAACTTTGCCTACCCAATCAATCTAAATGAAAATCAAACCTTATATTTTTTTTAAAAAGTATAATTCTTTTGTACAAATCTATTTTTTAAGTGATGTTTTTATTTAAATCCTTTTAAATATGGAGCTAAACTTTTTTTCTTACCAATTCCTACCTAAAAGATAAGGGAAATTTGCTCATAATAAATAATGAACCCGCAACTTAGGGGAGTAAAAAGAGTGTCGATTGATACCTTTATCCATCTATTCTAGATATTGTTGAAATAGAGAGCGAAATTTCAAATTCAAATGGATAGTTTAATATAGTTATAACATGAAGGCAATATTGCATGATAAAAAGGGTAAAACATGTGGCGCAGTTAGTTTTGGGTTTAGTTATCGAAGGTGAATTTGGTCCCATAGAATTTGTTCCAAACCATTAACATTCGAGTCAATAAACGGATCCAGAAATATAAGAATAAGATCTAAATTATTTTTTCTTAAATGACTATGCAAATTTCCTCCCGTTTATACAGTAAATTTAATTATTATTTTTAAATAACACTAAATTAAACTTATTTTTTTCAAAAAATGAAAATATAGAAGTTTCCCACCAGAACTGCATGCACTCGCCCCTGATTCGAGTATTTGTCCTTTTCCCCTTTACAATGGGCTACTCGAAAAGCTTGGAAATTAGAAGAACCGTTACTTTTTTTTTCCTATAAATTAATCAATATCCATATGTGCAGAGGGGATTTAGTTGAAAAAAAAAAACAAGAAAAACAAATGGCTAGTTAATTAAAGTTAAATCTGTTTTTTAACGGTCAACGGCTAAAAATCACATATACCACTGGCCGCATCCCCTTTTTTAAAATTCATTTTTGTTATTTTCACAATCATTTAAATAATCATTATTCATATAATTTATTTTTTGATTAGATATAATTTATTAAATTAATTAGTTGAATTTAATTCGTTGATAATGATAATTTTGTTAGTTTATTATTATTCAATAATTTTTTGTTTTATGTAAATTATGTGTGAGATCTATCCAGATTTATATCGAATTTAGATTATGACTCTAAGTTTTCATTCGATTTGTTCTTCGTATACAAAAGCTCTATAATTGAAAATTCGTATAATTATAGCTAGGGATGGCCATGGGTCGGGTTTTTGGCCGATCCGCACCTACCCGGAAGTTTAACATATCCATCCAAAAGCCGACCGACCCGACATTTTATGATGCTCTACCCGATTCGAACCAAATTCTAGAGTAAAAACCGAACATAACCCGACCCGACATAAAAATACCATTTTCATCATTATTCGATAAAATAGAGAGTTAATTAAAAAATACAAACAAAGAGAGAGCATTAATAATTATTCAATTTTTATTAGACAAAATACGGATATAATTGAAATATATATAAAGAGAGGGGCATTGTAGCAATTATACCTAAAAATTTAAAATAAAATTAAACTATTATTTTTAGTCGGGTTGGGTTTTTCCACCTTGAACCCAAAACTGACTCGACCCAACCTCTTCCTCAAAAAAAACCAGACCCGGACTCGACCTGACCCCAAATTTTTCTTTAAAAAACTCAACCCTATAGGATCGGGTCAGGTCGGAACCCATCGAATATGGGTCAAATGGTCATCCCTAATTATAGCTATATTTTTGTTGCAATAAATTATTTATATCGGAATATATTTATAATCTTTGTTTTCAAGGAATATTTTGCAATTGGAGGGATGAAGTGTATATCTTTCAATTTTGTGTGTGTTTTTTATTTTTTAAATCGTTTTATTTAAATATCATGTAAAATATGAAAAAGATAAAAACATCACAATTCAATCAGTCTATATGATATGGATAGATATGTATTTATTATTTTCAAACTTAAAAAATATTTATTTTAAAAAAATTCAATACACAGTCTTAGTTTACACTGTTTTTTTAGTTTTAGGGGTTAAGGGTTTAGTTTAGAGTTTAGAGTTTAGGGTTTGGGTTGTAGGGTTTAAAATTTAAGGTTAGTATTTAGAATTTAGAGTTTAGAGTTCAGGGTTTATTTTTTAGGGTTTATGTTTAATTTTGATTTATAGTAGAAATAGACATGCTTGCATAAAATTTATTTTACACAGCCTGTGTATTAAATTTAAACCCTTTATTTTTTAACATTAAGTGTACAATGCCTACACTACTCATACCCTTTTCAACCCATAAATCAGAAGATATTAAATGTTTAAATATTTTTCATGTTATGCCCTCTTATATATTATATCAATAATAATACTAACCGGACTATACTCAATTAAAAATCCATTTTTATATTTAAAAACTGCACAACAAATTAATAGAATGACATGTCTCTCAAAATATATTTAAAATTAAAGGACCAAAACCAAGCATGCCGATTGACGATATATACGATGATAACACTTTTAATATATATATATATATATATATGATTGCGTTTGCGTGTTGCTTTTTTAGTTAAATAAAGAATTAGTAGTGTTTCAAACATTTTTTAAGATTGGTGTATGATAATCTGTTTAAAAAATAGTTAATTAAAAAATAAAATTATTAGTAAATTATTATTTTTGTCCTTCCAGTTTCCTATAATTCTGACTGACTAATTTGAACTGACTTGTCCCATATTTAATTTTGGTAGGTGAGTTTTTCAGCGGGGATTTTCTGCATACACAAGGTCTCGGACTTGATGACACGCTTAAGCGATACTAAGTTACTTACCACTTGGACAACCCCTATTAGCAATAAATTATTTTTTTAATACGTTTGATAATCTAAAAGAAAAATTATTTTGCAACCTTTTAAATTTATAGTTTAGAGATTTATGTTGTGGTTTAGGGTTTAGATTGTAAGGTATTGAATTTAATGTTTATGGCTAGAATTTAGAGTTTAAGGTTTAAGGTTAGGGTTTGGGCTAGAATTTAGATTTTAAATTTTATAACTTTAATATGAAAGATTGTGTAATTTTTTTACACAACTTGTATATTAAAATATAACCTAATAAATAATTACATGTTATTTAATAAATTTCATTTCATTTCATTTTAATATTATATTTTAAACAACTATATTTAATAAACAGTTTAATTATATTTAATAATTCATTTAAGAAAATTCTACTAAATAGATTTTATAATTAAATAGGGTAAGTTATTTAATACTCATATAACAGTAGGCAGCCAAATCACGTATACCATTGGCCGCGTCCGAAGTTTATCAGGTTAAAAAGTTTTCTTTTTTATTTTTTCGTCATTCCTTGCGTCACATTACGTGTCTAATTACCTACCTTACTTTTATAAGCATTTTTTTTGACAAAATTACCCTTATATCTTTTTAAGTTTTTTTAAAATAAAATAAAAAAAAACAATTTTTAAGATCAAGTGTAAGTGCCAATTTGCCATTTTTTAAAAAGTAAAGCAACCTTCCAACAAATACATTTTAACCACTTTTAAAACCCAAAATTTTAATAATTCTTTAGACAACTTCATATTTTTTTAAAAATAAAGTATATGAATAGTCACTAAATCATAAAAATATCGTTTTAATCTTTTATATTTCAAAAGTTATAAAATTGTTACAAAATAATTATAAAATTTGTCAAATTGCTACAAAATATTCATTAAATTAATCAAATTTTTATAATATTATATGACATCCAATGAATATTTTATAATTTTTTAATAAATTTAATAATTATTTTATAACTTTTAAAACTTTAATGATTAAAATAATGATTATTCATAATTTAATAACATCGATGTAATTTGCTTTTTCTCGAACTTTTAAAACAACCAATAATTGTGTATCTCAATCAAAACGAAAAGAAGGTGTCATTTTTTTTTAATTTTTAAATTCGACGCATGCATTAAAATAAAAAAAATCCACATTTTATTTTACAGTGACAATGACACAGCATGTGGAGGCTCGGAGCCGAACCTCAATCCACCAAACCTCATTAAAACGACAAAAGCAGCCAACTCCCAGGTTGTCGATCTCCCTCCGTCGCTGTGCCGCATAGGGTCGAAACCTACACGTGGCGGTTTCTGAGGCATGATTTGTCACGTCTCTGTTATAACGGGGTTGTTTGGTTACAGGGGTAAATTGTAGGGCTCTTCTCCAAACTGTGGTCCCCACATAAAATAAATTCTCCTTTTTTTATAATTGTTTTTACCTATAAAAATCCAGTGCTAACCTCTGCGAAAGACTATCTAAAAGAGCAGCCTCTCAGTTCGGATCTGCTCAGTAATTTTCTCCTTCTTAATTTCCTGTTTTCTTTAGGTTTCTCGCGCATTTTCTCGTTTCATTTCCTGTTGTTTGATCGTTGAGGGAATTTCGATTCCTGGTTCCAGTGATTCGAAGATCGGTGTTGGAGAATCTGTAGATTTTTTATTTTTCATACTCGTATAAGAATCGCTTTCGATTTTGAAGGATTTAATTTTTGCTTGAACTGGATTTTATGACACAAACCTGGAAGGTTTCGAGAAAAATCCTTCAAAGTTTCATTTGAAATCCGTCCTATTTTCAGATCTCTCTAGATCTTGTTGTCGGATCTGAATCTGAAAACGAAACTAGATTTTCATCCCAAAATATTCTGATCCTATTTAAAAAGTAAACTCCGTGAATTATTATTACGAAATTCGGTATTTGGTGAAACCCTCGTTTTTGAAAAATGTCGTCCGTGTCGACGTCTTGCTCTCTTCTTCAAGTTCGAGACAGCTCTTTACCTCTTCATTCAATCAACAAATCTTATCTTAATCCTCAGCTGAATGCCACTTTTTCATACCGCCGTAAAATTAGAAATGCTCGTTGCTCCGTTACAAGGAAGTCCTCGGTGGCTTTGGAGAAGAAGTTTCTCGGAACCCGATTGCGGTGCTCTGCTTCCGAGAGGTTACACTTTTGGCAGTCGGACGGACCTGGTCGGATTCCAAAACTCCGGGTGATGGTCCGGTCGGCATTGTCCGGTGTGCCTGAGAAACCTCTCGGTCTTTATGATCCGTCTTTTGATAAGGATTCGTGTGGAGTCGGGTTTGTAGCTGAGCTATCCGCTGACAGCAGCCGCAAAACTGTACGTTTAGTATATGTGTGCCTTGTAATGTATTTTTTTGTTTGTTTATATACGTGAGTGCGCGCGTATTTCGATTTTTTTGAGTGTTTTGACTCGATTTTTTTATGGAATTTGTTAGATAACGGATGCTTTGGAGATGTTGATACGGATGTCTCATAGAGGGGCTTGTGGATGTGAGACAAATACTGGAGATGGAGCTGGGATTCTTGTGGCACTTCCTCATGATTTCTACAAGGAGGTTTGTTCGTGTTATCGACCTTTTATGCCTATACCGTTTCACTTTAAAAAAGAAAAAAAAGAAACTTCATTTTTGGCATTGAAGTCGGTGGAGTAATAAAATTCTCTAACTGGAAATTTCCTATTCAGATTTCTTTGTAAGTTAACTTTGAACCTCTGTTTATGCGTTACTACGTGGAAGAATAATAAATGAAATGCGTCCCTTAATGCCCAGATTCTATTTGTATTTAGTAATTAGGGAAATAAACGCCTTTTGAACAATTTTATTATTATCTGTAATCAGGTTGCAAAAGATGTTGGGTTTGAGTTGCCACCACCAGGGGAATACGCTGTGGGCATGTTCTTTTTGCCCACATCTGAGGGCCGAAGGGAAGAAAGCAAAAATGTATTCACGAAGGTAAATTTCTCAGCTGAAAGAGTTGTTCTTTAATATTAGTAGCAGAGTAAGCGTATTTTGAGTACCAGTCCTAGGATTGTTTTGTTGGGTGTGTATTAAATATTTAATTCTTTTTTCTTGTATTTACCTTTCCTAAAGAGCACTACTTTTTCCTCACAAATACATTGTATACATAGATCAGAAAAGTCTACTTAAGAAGTGTAAAAATTGAATTAGTGATGTATTTCTGTAACTTTTTATACAATTGTTTTATTAACTTTTTGTTCAACTTAAAAACTTTCAACCACTAATTGTTTATAGAAAAATTTAGTAAAACGTGTATATATTTGTATGTATAAAATTTTAAAATGTTTCAACCCAGTATCCTTTCTCATTATATTGTAAGCAAATTATAAGGATTCCACATTTTTTTTCTGTAATTTGAAGGGGCAACTGGATGGTAGTGCTGTCTCATCTGGTAGCATTTCATTTTTATACTTTATGCAGCTTAATATCAATAGATATCTTTCGTCAACGGTTGATGAAAATTTTGTCCGCTTTTGCAGGTTGCTGAATCACTTGGGCATAGAGTGCTTGGGTGGCGAGCTGTACCAACAGATAACTCAGGACTTGGCAATTCTGCTTTGCAAACAGAGCCTGTTATCGAGCAAGTGTTTCTTACAGGCTCACCTAGATCGAAGGCTGACCTTGAACAACAGGTAGGTTTATCTTTCTTTGTGTTATAGTAAGGGGCATTGCAAGTTGCTTCTATATGCCTGATTAAATTGCTAATGTGGTAACTATTTTACAGATGTATATATTAAGGAGGGTTTCTATGGTTGCTATCCGAGCTGCATTAAACCTTCAACATGGTGGTGTTAGAGACTTCTATATATGTTCTCTTTCCTCAAGGTTTGTGCTCTAGAAAACTGGGTTTGATCACGAGAAGTTTTCCTGCAGTTCTGTCTGTGAAAAATATTTACACCTGTATCTGGCTGATGCAGGACTGTTGTATATAAGGGGCAGTTAAAGCCTGACCAACTTCCAAACTACTATTATGCTGATCTTGGCAATGAAAGGTTTACGAGCTACATGGCCCTGGTAAATATATTATCCCGTTCATGTTCATTCTTTCTCCACTAACTCAATACTTACAAACAGCATGGAACCACTGGTAATTGAAGAGATGCAAGGTTGAGGGATGACTTCTGAGGCATTGAGGTTTGAATGATCTCTTAAGTTCTTCCACTCCCTTGATAACTATATGAATTTGGATGCTGGATTGGATGCCTTGGGTGAGTTGGTAAGAAAACTCATTGCAAGTAAATAATGTTTGCAGAAACTTGCTGCAATGCTCTCTATCATTGATTGTGTGAGGATGAAACTATTTTTTACTGGTGGAAGTGAAATTTCTGTCTGGTTGAGGTAGCTTAGGGTGGTGTAATTTGTGTCTCTGCGCTGCAGTATATCATTCTTGAAATACCCTGAACAGAATTTTTTGTGTGCATTGCGTGCTTTTCCAAACCAGTCTTACATTCTTAGCTGAGGAATTTGTGAATGACAAATTTGATCCTTTTGATGATTCAGGTACATTCTAGATTTTCAACAAATACATTTCCTAGCTGGGATCGTGCGCAACCAATGCGTGTATTGGGCCATAATGGGGAAATTAATACACTTAGAGGCAATATAAACTGGTATGTATCTGAGGAACCTATGAATTTTGTAGTTGTCAATGTTTTATTGTTGGTTACATTTGGTGTTTAGATCCTGCAACATTCTTTTTTGCAATTCAAGAAAAAAAAATTGCTCTGTAATTCTTGAGGCTTGTCCAGTTGTGGAAGAAGTTAGTTTTTTTCTTTATGATTCAGAACTTGGGTGCTACATGCATGTCCATTTCGCTAATTTTTTACTGGTTATGAAGTTGTTTGTGTGTATTAAAGCTAAAATAGTAGGACAAATGATTTTATTGTCTGGTTTGTTGAAATGTTATGTAAGATGCTTTCCTTCCTGTTTGTATATTTATCAATTGAAGGGCATTAGCTGAATTTCTTGTATTCCTTCAGGATGAAGGCACGTGAAGGACTATTGAAGTGCAAGGAGCTTGGTCTCTCGAAGAATGAGATGAAAAAGCTTCTTCCCATTGTGGATGCCAGTTCATCTGATTCAGGTAAACTTCTGCTTCTCTTCTTGTGTGGTTGGATTATCTTACATGTATTCTTGTATCATACTTGCCTTTTCTTCTTATCCTATTTCAAAGTTTTGGATGCCAAACAGATGATACTCGTCCTTTTAACTAGCAGGTATATGATCTTTGTTGTTCCTTTTTTTTTGTCTTGCAGGGGCTTTTGATGGTGTCCTTGAGCTTCTGGTTCGAGCTGGTAGAAGTCTTCCAGAGGCAGTAATGATGATGATCCCTGAAGCCTGGCAAAATGACAAAAATATGGATCCTCATAGGAAGTCCTTGTATGAGTATTTCTCTGCTCTTATGGAGCCATGGGATGGGCCTGCTCTCATATCATGTAATTAAACCTTCTTTTCGAAAGGATTTAACTTATTCTTTCAGCCTTCTACAACTGATGTAAAACTATTTGCAGTTACTGATGGTCGCTACCTTGGAGCTACGTTGGATCGCAATGGACTCCGTCCCGGTCGGTTTTATGTTACACACAGTGGACGAGTCATCATGGCCAGTGAAGTTGGTGTTGTCGATATCCCTGCTGAAGATGTACTCAGAAAAGGAAGACTAAATCCCGGGATGATGCTTTTGGTAGATTTTGAGAATCATATTGTTGTCGATGATGAAGCCTTGAAGCAGCAATATTCACTAGCTAGGCCTTATGGTGAATGGCTTGGGAGGCAAAAAATTAATCTCAAGGACATTATTGATTCAGTTCAGGAATCTGAGAGGGTCCCTCCATCAATTGCTGGAACTATGCCAGTAAGTGATTGGTTTTCTTTTCATTAATTCTTTCCGGCATCTTCCTCATGTAGACTTTTCTTTCTGAAAAAGTCTCACTGATGTTCAATTATCTGATTTGAAGGCTTCTATTGATGATGAAAACATGGAGAACATGGGAATTCATGGCTTATTGGCTCCATTGAAGGCTTTTGGGTATGTAACTGTCTGTCCAGCTATGCTTAACACAATGGAAAAGCCTTGATGGAACATTCTGTAATATTCTTCTGTCCTTCATGCAGCTACACTGTTGAAGCTTTGGAGATGCTTCTTCTTCCTATGGCTAAAGATGGTACAGAGGCCCTTGGTTCAATGGGGAATGATGCTCCTCTGGCAGTTATGTCCAACCGAGAGAAGCTTACATTTGAATATTTCAAGCAAATGTTTGCTCAAGTAACCAATCCCCCTATTGATCCTATTAGAGAGAAAATAGTGACATCCATGGAATGCATGATTGGTCCAGAAGGAGATCTAACAGAAACAACTGAAGAGCAATGTCATCGTCTTTCATTGAAAGGGCCTCTTTTATCAATTGAAGAGACAGAAGCAATTAAAAAGATGAATTTCAGAGGTTGGTGTAGTAAAGTTCTTGACATAACTTATTCAAAGGACCGTGGGAGGAAGGGATTAGAGGAAACCTTGAACAGGATTTGTGCTGAAGCACGGGATGCAATTAAGGAAGGTTATACATTACTGGTTCTTTCTGACAGAGGTATTACTCCCCACTGTAACTAAACTTTTATTCTTATATTTGATTGAACTTTTTGTGGCATTCTGCTGCACCTCCTCTATTGCCCTTACCATCTTTTCTATTCATGAATCGTGATTTAAGGTACTAATTTCACCCTCCAAATATGCAGCCTTTTCATCTGAACGTGTTGCTGTAAGCTCCCTCTTGGCTGTTGGTGCTGTTCATCACCATCTTGTAAAAAATCTTGAGCGTACACGAGTTGGATTAATAGTTGAATCTGCAGAACCACGTGAAGTGCACCATTTTTGCACTCTAGTTGGATTTGGTGCAGATGCTATATGCCCATACTTGGCCATAGAAGCCATTTGGAGGTTGCAAGTAGATGGGAAGATTTCTCCTAAATCTAGTGGTGAGTTCCTCTCAAAGGAAGAGCTGGTGAAGAAGTATTTCAAGGCAAGCAACTATGGAATGATGAAGGTTCTTGCTAAAATGGGGATATCTACTTTGGCCTCATACAAGGGTGCTCAGATTTTTGAAGCATTGGGCCTTTCTTCAGATGTAATTGAGAAGTGTTTTGCAGGAACTCCTAGCAGAGTTGAAGGAGCAACGTTTGAGATGCTAGCTCGTGATGCACTTAATTTGCATGAGTTAGCATTCCCTCCTCGGTCTCCTGCTCCTGGAAGTGCAGAAGCTGTTGCACTCCCTAATCCTGGAGATTATCACTGGAGAAAAGGTGGTGAAGTTCACCTGAATGATCCTCTTGCTATTGCGAAATTGCAAGAAGCTGCCAGGGGTAATAGTGTTGCTGCCTATAAGGAATATGCCAAGCGTATTCATGAGTTGAACAAAACCTGTAATCTGCGTGGTATGTTGAAGTTCAAAAAGTCAGAAGTGAAAATTCCATTGGATGAGGTGGAACCTGCCAGCGAAATTGTGAAAAGGTTTTGTACTGGGGCCATGAGTTATGGATCAATATCATTGGAGGCACACTCAACCCTGGCTATTGCTATGAATACAATAGGGGGAAAATCAAATACTGGTATGTTCTTAGAGAAATACTAACATATCTGCTCGTTTGAGATTCCTATGTCCAACTTTGATCCAAAAATGATGAAATTCTGCTGTTTATTTAATTCAAATTTTGCTAATAGGTGAAGGAGGTGAGCAACCATCTCGTATGGAACCTCTTCCTGATGGTTCAAGGAATCCAAAACGAAGTTCTATCAAGCAGGTTGCTAGCGGGAGATTTGGAGTTTCAAGTTATTACCTTACAAATGCTGATGAACTACAAATAAAGATGGCTCAGGTATTAATCTTTGATATGGCAACAGCATATGCACTTTTTTGTATTTAGTGCCGATATTCCAATAGGAATAGAGGTTCCTCTTGTTTATGGATTTATATTCCTGGCAGATGATGCTGTGTTCTGCAAAGCACCTCTGAGTGACTTTGCATCTTTAACTGATACCTACATTTGACTTTTGGTGAGGTTAAAATATGAACAAAGTAAATTCTTCTTTGTAGGTTGATTATCTTCTAACTTAAATTTTCTTTGTTATGCAGGGTGCCAAGCCTGGTGAAGGAGGTGAACTTCCGGGTCATAAGGTAATAGGAGATATTGCAGTGACTAGAAACTCTACAGCTGGTGTGGGACTTATCAGTCCACCTCCACATCATGATATCTATTCAATCGAAGACCTTGCGCAGCTAATTCATGATCTAAAGGTAGGTTCATGTACTCTCTTTATACATAATTACATATGTATATATTTGAGGCTGCTAGGACGTTGGAACTTAGAGTTCTTCACTGCACCAATGGTCCTAATTTTCTCTTGGCATGTTCTGCCATTTTACTTGTTTCTGTATGCAACATGACTTCATGACTATATTGCTCTTCCAGCTGCCTTTTTACCCTCAGCTTCCGAGAATTGGTTTATGATTCTTGCTAAGATGCAATCTTGAATGATGCTGTTGTTCTATGGTTAGTCTTTTTGACACACATTTTTTTGGTTTTTCAGAATTCAAATCCATCAGCTCGGATCAGTGTGAAGCTAGTATCTGAAGCTGGAGTGGGAGTAATTGCTAGTGGGGTTGTCAAGGGGCATGCAGACCATGTCTTAATATCTGGTCATGATGGTGGCACTGGGGCCTCACGTTGGACTGGCATAAAAAATGCTGGGCTCCCATGGGAACTTGGTTTGGCTGAAACTCACCAAACTCTAGTTGCCAATGATCTCCGTGGCCGTACAGTTCTTCAGACTGATGGCCAACTTAAAACCGGAAGAGATGTGGCCATTGCTGCACTGCTTGGTGCTGAAGAGTTTGGCTTCAGCACTGCTCCTCTAATAACTCTGGGTTGCATTATGATGCGAAAATGCCACAAGAACACCTGTCCTGTGGGCATTGCCACTCAAGATCCTGTGCTGAGAGAAAAATTTGCCGGAGAGCCTGAACATGTTATAAACTTTTTCTTTATGCTTGCTGAGGAGATCAGGGAGATAATGTCTCAGCTTGGTTTCCGAACGGTTAATGAGATGGTTGGTCGTTCTGATATGCTTGAAGTTGATAAGGAAGTTCTTAGTAGTAATGAGAAGCTTCAGAATATTGATCTCTCCTTGCTTCTCAGACCTGCTGCTGACATTCGCCCTGAAGCTGCTCAGTATTGTGTTCAAAATCAGGACCATGGCTTGGATATGGCTTTGGACCAAAAGCTCATTAAACTATCTACAGCTGCTCTAGAGAAAGGTCTTCCTGTATACATTGAAACACCCATATGCAATGTGAACCGTGCAGTTGGAACAATGTTGAGCCATGAAGTAACTAAGCGTTACCACCTGGCGGGGCTTCCGGATGGTACAATTCATGTCAAACTCTCAGGAAGTGCGGGGCAGAGCCTGGGAGCTTTCCTGTGCTCCGGCATCATGCTGGAGCTTGAAGGTGATAGCAATGACTATGTTGGCAAAGGATTATCGGGTGGAAAAATTGTAGTTTATCCACCAAATGGAAGCCAGTTTGATCCCAAGGAAAACATAGTAATTGGTAATGTGGCTCTCTATGGAGCTACTTCCGGGGAAGCATATTTCAATGGAATGGCAGCAGAAAGATTTTGTGTTCGTAATTCAGGTGCCAAAGCAGTTGTTGAAGGTGTTGGTGATCATGGTTGTGAGTACATGACTGGTGGAACTGTTGTTGTGCTTGGAAAAACTGGTAGAAATTTTGCTGCAGGTATGAGTGGTGGCATTGCTTATGTTCTTGATGTGGATGGAAAATTTCAATCTCGGTGCAATCCTGAGTTGGTAGACCTTGATAAGGTTGAAGAAGAAGAGGATATTGTCACTCTAAAAATGATGATTCAACAACATCAGCGTCATACCAACAGCCAGTTAGCTAGAGAAGTACTTGCTGACTTCAAGAATCTCCTTCCCAAATTCATCAAAGTCTTCCCCAGGGACTACAAGCGTATTCTGGCAAAGATGAAAGATGAGGAAGCCTCCAAGGAAGCACCTGAACATGCTGAAGAAGCTGAGGATCAAGATGAAGCTGAGCTGAATGAAAAAGATGCTTTTGAAGAACTTAAGAAGTTGGCAGCTGCATCTTTGAATGAGAAATCAAATCTGGTATGCAATATCTGTTATTATCAAGTCTTGCATTCCTTTATTAGGGTCTCTGCTTCTTCTTGGTGAAACTTTTCTTTCCCTCACTTATCTTTTGGATTTATTTCATTGAATTTATACAAAACCTTGTGGATATCTCCTTTTGGTGTTCGGTTGTTATATTAGCATAATGTCAGTCGGTATCATGAACTAATTGTTTACGATCTAATTTGGGTTTTGGAATTGTAGATGGTTGAGGCTGAACCAGTGAAGAGGCCAACTCAGGTTTCTGATGCTGTGAAACATCGGGGTTTTGTTGCTTATGAGCGAGAAGGCGTACAATATAGAGATCCTAATGTTCGGATGAATGACTGGAAGGAGGTCATGGAGGAATCAAAACCCGGTCCACTTTTAAAGACGCAGTCTGCTCGCTGCATGGACTGTGGTACTCCTTTCTGCCATCAGGTACCGATACCTGTTTTGCTCTTTTTTCATCATTTTAGATATTAATTACACAAAGCACAGCTTAACTCTTAGATCTCTTTTATAATTGCAGGAGAGTTCTGGATGCCCTCTTGGAAACAAAATCCCTGAATTCAACGAGTTGGTTTACCAAAATAGGTGGCGTGAAGCACTAGATCGTCTTCTAGAGACGAATAACTTTCCAGAGTTCACTGGCCGAGTGTGCCCTGCACCATGTGAAGGGTCTTGTGTGCTTGGTATTATTGAAAATCCCGTGTCCATCAAAAGCATTGAATGTGCTATCATAGATCGGGCTTTTGAGGAAGGGTGGATGGTGCCACGACCTCCTATCAAGAGAACAGGGTATGGCTTGTGTTATTCCTTCTGTATATCTATCTAGTAGACCTTGCAAGCTTGATGTATATTAGTAATTTATGCTTCCACTAAAGTAAAAATTTGTGTATTTATTACTGCAGGAAAAACATTGCTATTGTTGGAAGTGGACCAGCTGGTTTGGCTGCTGCTGATCAGCTAAATAGAATGGGTCACTCAGTCACTGTGTATGAGCGTGCTGATAGAATCGGAGGGCTTATGATGTATGGAGTCCCTAACATGAAGGCTGATAAGGTAGATGTAGTTCAGCGACGAGTGAACCTTATGGCTGAGGAAGGAGTTAAATTCGTGGTCAATGCAAATATTGGAAATGACCCGAGCTACTCCCTTGACCGGCTACGAGAGGAGAATGATGCCATTGTTTTGGCAGTTGGAGCCACAAAACCCCGGTAAATCCTTGAGGGAAGAAAGAATGCTGCTGTTGATTATTGATGAATCTTTGGAGAGATTTCAATGTTTTCACTCTTCTATACAATCAGACGATTGTGGCTTGGCCAGAAAGAAAAATACTAATAGTACCTAAATGATCAAAATGTTAAAATTCATTATACCATGGTTGCAGAATTGATTGCATTTATTTGCTTGATGCAGGGACCTTCCTGTACCAGGTCGAGATTTTTCTGGTGTTCATTTTGCAATGGAGTTCCTGCATGCAAATACTAAAAGCTTGCTTGATAGTGATCTCCAAGATGGGAACTACATATCGGCTAAGGGCAAGAAAGTTGTAGTCATTGGTGGCGGTGACACTGGTACAGATTGCATTGGGACATCTATCCGGCATGGATGTAGTAGCGTTGTCAATCTCGAGTTACTTCCTCAGCCACCGCAGACTAGAGCACCTGGCAATCCCTGGCCACAGGTATGACAGTTATATTCTTTGTTTCTCAATGATTCTATGCTGCTGTTTTCATTGTTCCAAGGAAATATAAAATATATGCTTTTGCTCTGAAAAAATAAAATTCTTTATTTGAATTTCCCTCTTTTTTATACAACAAAATTGAATTGGAAACAGTAAAATCCTTTATTTTCTATCTTCTAAATCAAATGATTCTACTTTTTTTTCTTCCTTTTTTGGAATTGTAGTGGCCTCGTGTATTCCGTGTAGACTACGGGCACCAAGAAGCTGCTACCAAATTTGGAAAAGACCCAAGATCCTACGAGGTTTTGACCAAGAGGTTTATAGGAGATGAGAATGGAACTGTGAAGGGACTTGAGGTGGTTCGTGTGCGTTGGGAGAAAGATGCCAGTGGGAAGTTCCAATTCAAGGAAGTTGAGGGCTCTGAGGAAATAATCGAGGCTGACCTGGTCCTGCTAGCCATGGGGTTCCTCGGGCCTGAGTCGGTCAGTATTGTGATCACTGCCCCCTTTTTGTTTTCTTTGATTGGAAATCAGATCTTAATGTCTCGTCTAGTGAATCTGAATTTATGCGTTGGTTGCTAATTTCCTTTTATTTTTTGCATCTTCGAGTCATTCGGTGGTGAATGAGTGTTACTAGAGGATATTATGGTGCAGTTTATCAGTCATCTAAGGTGCATTTATGTCGCATGGTTTTAGTATTGCTAATCAATTCTCTCGACCTTTGTTTTGAACAGACGGTGGCGGAAAAATTAGGCGTTGAAAAAGATAATCGGTCAAACTTCAAGGCAGAATACGGCCGCTTTGCAACAAATGTGGATGGGGTCTTTGCAGCCGGAGACTGTCGACGCGGCCAGTCATTAGTTGTGTGGGCAATCTCAGAGGGAAGGCAAACAGCTGCACAGATTGACAAATTCCTGACCAATGAAGACAAGGACAGCAGCGTTGACGGTGAGACTCAGGACTCCGTCAAGCAACGTCAAGACCTCTCCCAGAAGCAGCAAACAGTAATGACATAGCTGATCTTCAGATTGTTATTGTTTGTGACATCTGGCTGAAAAAACAAGAGCCGAGTTCCATACCATAAGAGGGGAAGAGTTTCCGAAGGAAATTGTTGCATGTATGGGCCACAACCGCAGTGGGAATTAAAGCATGGAGTCCATGTTACCACCAAGGGATGCTTTATTTATAGTTTGTTTGGGGGTTTTCTTAAAAAGGAACAATAATGTATAGTTTCTTGCATCGTTTGATTTAGAAAACAATGTTATTATTATTGAGCTAAGATCCTTTTTATTATTAAATCATGTGTTTCCTATACCAACTGTAGTTTTGTAGATGTTCTGGAATCGAGTGTTGTGGCCCCTAAAAATTAATAATAGGGAGGGGGTGTTTTTATTTAGAAGTTTACTTGATTTGATTTTAGATTAATCAGACTCAAAATGATAGAAGGCTTTTTAGTATGTTTTAGTTTTAGAGTAGGGATGGTAACTGAGTTGAGCGGCCTGCGAACGGTTCGAGTTTAATTCGGTCAAAATTTAATTACGTTCGATTCGAATTCACTTGATTTTAACTAGAGTTTGGTTCGAGATCTTGACGAGTTGAGTCGAGTAAGGCCCAACTAGTAGCTCGATAATTTTTTATAATATGATAGTTTAGTGTATTTACGGATTGTTACTTTAGAGTTTAGTTTTTTAGA
Organism: Hibiscus mutabilis; assembly: GCA_019671005.1. Classification (NCBI taxonomy): domain Eukaryota; kingdom Viridiplantae; phylum Streptophyta; class Magnoliopsida; order Malvales; family Malvaceae; genus Hibiscus; species Hibiscus mutabilis. Next base: position 40,779,049 of record CM033749.1, read on the forward strand.
ATAGCTTTACACACAAATTTGTTCATTTACATGTACATTAAACAAATATGTTCAATGAACGAGTCAAATACGGTAAAAAAGTTGTTAATTTTTTTGTTAAAAAGGTAAAAAATTATGACGATCTTGAAGAATAATGAGTCGAATAACAAGTTTATTTAACGACCACTTGTCGAGCAAAATTTTATTGAATATTACGACGAATTGAACATGAGTCAAACGTTATTAAATTCGTGATTGACTCGCTTAATAAACACTCATCCAAACCTTAAACATAATATAGCAAATCAATTTATATTAAAAAAATATTAGTGAATTATTATTAGATATATTTATCATATTTTAAAGGTGTGAAATTATTGTTTGTGTTAAATTCAAATTCCAAGGGGAACACGATAACTCCCATGAGGGTCCGTACCTTTGCTTTAAACACGGCTCCCTGGACTCCAAACTAAGTAGCCGTTAGTGAAGAAGGCAGCGATGATGATGATGATGATGATGATGATGATGATGAATCTTGCTCTTCCCTTTCCCGCCAAAATCCCGCTTCCTCCCCTTGTATCCTCAACCCGTTCTCCCCGGAAACTCCCATCACCGCCGTCGGTGCCACAGTCCATCAATCGCGCCGTCAACTTCGAACCCCTCGGGACCGTTTGATCAAGCACCTCGATGAAGGTCGCCTCCACAAAGCCGTATCCACGCTTGATATCATGGCAAGGAAAAACACCCATCCAGACCTCATCACCTACTCTTTGCTCCTCAAGGCTTGCATCAGGTCACGTGACTTCCAGCTTGGTAAACTCGTTCACTCCCACTTGGCTCAGTCTAAACTCGAGCTTGACTCCGTCCTTTCTAACTCACTCATCAGTTTGTACTCAAAGTCCGGTAATTGGACCAAAGCCCGTGAAATATTCCAAAGTATGGGAAACAAACGGGATTTAGTTTCATGGAGCGCGATGATTTCTTGTTTTGCTAATAATAAGATGGAATTCGAAGCAATTTTAGCGTTTCTTGATATGCTTGAAAATGGGTTTTTTCCCAACGAGTATTGCTTTACGGCTGTTATTCGAGCTTGTTCGACAGCCGAGTTTTTTCCAATTGGGGAAATAATGTTAGGTTTTCTAATGAAACAGGCTATCTTGACTTTGATACGAATGTTGGGTGTGCTTTAATTGATATGTTTGCAAAGGGAAATAGCAATTTGGAGTCAGCTTTTAAGGTGTTTGATAAAATGCCTGACCGAAATGTGGTTGGTTGGACATTGATGGTAACTAGATGTACGCAATTAGGTTACCCGAAGGGTGCTATTGAATTGTTCATCGATATGATTCTAAATGGCTGTGTGCCTGATCGATTTACACTAAGTGGTGTGGTCTCAGCTTGTACTGAACTAGAATCGGAATCATTGTCTCTTGGCAAGCAATTGCATTCTTGGGTTATACGGTCTGGATTTGCTTCGGATGTTTGTATTGGTTGTAGTTTAGTGGACATGTATGCTAAGTGTACGGTAGACGGGTCTTTGGATGATTCTAGGAGGGTGTTTGATAGAATGGAAAAGCACAATGTTATGTCTTGGACTGCGATTATAACAGTGTACATGCAATGCGGAGGTCGTGATATGGAAGCCATTGAGCTCTTTTGCAAAATGATCGAAGGTCCTGTTCCACCTAATCATTTCACATTTTCTATTGTTCTTAAGGCGTGTGGAAATCTTTCCGATTCTCGCTCAGGTGAACATTTACTAGTCTACTGAGTGGAGCTTCAAATATTGGTGCAATTGGCAAGGGTGAGCAAATCCATGCTCGGTTACTTAAATCGGGGTTTCAGTGGTACCAATGCGTTTGTAATGCATTGATATCCATGTATGCTAGGTGTGGGCAGATTGAAGCTTCTTTTCAAGTTTTCAACGAGATGGGTGATCGAAATGTTATATCTTGGACTTCTATGATCACAGGTTTTGCAAAACATGGATTTGCCACTAGAGCTTTGGAAATATTCCACGAAATGCTCAAGGCAGGGATTAGGCCAAATGAGATCACATATATTGCTGTTTTATCGGCATGTAGCCACGCAGGCTTGGTTTCTGAGGGATGGGAAATTTTCAACTCAATGCACAAAGAACATAAAATTGCCCCAAGAATGGAACATTATGCATGCATGGTTGATTTGTTGGGACGGTCAGGATCACTCAGGGAAGCTATTGATTTTATAAACACGATGCCCTGCACGCCGGATGCTTTGGTCTGGCGTACTTTTCTCGGAGCTTGCCGAGTCCACCGTGACAAAGAGCTCGGGGAACATGCTGCAAAGATGATACTTCAGCAGGATCCTCACGATACTGCCGCCCATATCTTACTATCGAATTTGTATGCCTCTGCCGGTCAATGGGATGACGTGGCACAGATTAGGAAAACCATGAAAGAAAGAAACCTGATCAAAGAAGCTGGTTGTAGCTAGATAGAGGCGGACAATAAGATACACAAGTTCCATGTGGCCGATACTTCGCATCCTCGAGTGCAGGAGATTTACGAGAAATTGGATGAAATGGCTCTAAAAATAAAGGGATTGGGCTATGTCCCTGATACAGATTTTGTACTTCATGAGCTTGAGGAGGAACAGAAGGAGCAATATGTTTTCCAACACAGCGAGAAAATTGCCGTTGCATTCGGACTCATTAGCACGTCAAGCTCAAAACCAATTCGGGTTTTTAAGAATCTCCGTGTTTGTGGAGACTGTCATACCGCGATCAAATACATTTCGATTGCCACAGGGAGAGAAATAGTTTTAAGGGATTCAAATCGGTTTCATCACATCAAGAACGGAACCTGCTCTTGCAATGAATACTGGCGACAGCATACAGTTCGAGCCATCGGCATTCTTGGTAAAAGGCAAATTAGTTGACCAAGTTGTTTTGGTCTCTGGTCTATTTGACATCGGCGACTTGGATCCGACTGTCATACGATTGATTTTGAAGCATGTAGTATGTATACCTTGTTCGGCTAATATTTTTGTTCATTTGTATAATTAATTTTGTTAAGATAGTTTCTAGAAATAATATTTTTATACACATGCGTTGTAAAAAATTGCACAAACTTATATATTTATTTTTTAAAAATTAAAATTTAAGTGTATTTATTTCATACAACGACGGACGGAGGATAATAATTTTCACAAACATTTTAATTTTAAGACTTAGTGTTTGACTAAAATTTAGAATTATGGACATGAAAATATCATTTACCCGGTAAAATCTGGCCCAATCCCAACCCATACAAACGCTACTTACCAAAATCCAACACGTGCCATTCCTTGTCGGAGAAACACATTGATAAAAGACTTTCCGGTCAAATTGTGGTTTTAGCTCCTCTACAATAGTCAGATTGTCAACACTGGCTTAAATGAAAAATATGTGCCTATTTTTTTTTTAACTTTAGGTGCTTAAAATATTTTTTATAAAAATAGGTGTTTAAAGTTTCAACCGTTATAATTTTAGGTGCCTGGAGTTTTAACAGTTGCAATTTTAGATGCCTGACCGTTAAAAAGTGTTAGAAAATTGTTAACCAATCATTGCTTGACACGTGACATGTTTACTTTATTTTTAAAATTAAAAAAATTAAAACATTTTTTCAATTTTTCATAAATTCCTAAAATATTGCAATTTTTACAAAACAGTCCTCAAATTCCTAAAATCTCCCAAACACAAACCCCCAAATTGTCGCCGCGGATCGCTGCCCCTAAGCATATCCCTTTGGTCTCTGGGCCTAGCCGGTAGTTTCCCCCATCACGACGTCGCCGAAAACAATGAACGTTGAAAGCGAAATCGACGTTAGACTACCATGCCGTTCGTCATTTTCGGCGATGCCGTGATGGAAAAAATGACCGGCTAGGTCCGATAATCAAAGGGGTAGGCTTAGGGGAGGCAGTCGGCGGCGGAAGCGACGACAATTTGGGGGTTTGTGTTTGGGAGATTTTAGGGATTTAGGAACTGTTTTGTTAAAATTGTAAAATTTTAGGAATTTATGACAAACTAAATTTTTTAGGTGTCCTTCTTTAAAAAAATTAAAAAAATCAAATTAGTGCCGCGTGTCAAGCATTGATTGGTTGATTTTTTAACACTCATTAACTGTCATGCAATTTTTGAAACTTTGGGCACATATTTTTACAAAAAAAATACTTTAGGCACCTAAGGCTTAAAATGTATACTTTGTGCACCTATTTTTCATTTAAGCTTTTTAAAAATGTAAAAGGGTAAAATTATGTCAAATAAAAGTAAGAGACTAAATCTTGACGGTAAAACTATATATTTAGTACTCTAACTATGCCCGCATTACTATTTTAGTACCTCAATTATTATTTTTGACAAAATAATACCTAACATTACGTTTTTATTCTATTTTGGTACCTACGTCGTTTAAAATTAACGGAAATGGTGACATGGCCTGGATTAATAACAGTTTTAGTCCAAAAACTTGTACAATCAATCAATTCAATCTAAAATTCTTAAATTATTTTAATTTTTGATTAAAATTGTAAATTTCTCAATTTTCTTCTTATTCCAGTCGAACACTTTTGGATTTTGGAGTTTTAAAAACGCGCAACAATCAAAACTTTAGGATTTGCGGATCGATGGGGGCTAATGTAGGGTCCATTGGAGGACTCAAAAACCACGATCGAGATACCGATAAGAATACGAGGGTGTGAGAAAGGGATGAGACAGAATTCAATTAAAATTAAGATTATGTTTTTACCCCTAAAGTAAGATGATGTTTTAAATTGATGGATTTTAGACTAAATTGATAATACATATAAGTGTTTTAGACTAAAACTGTGATTATACCAAGTCGTGTCATCATCTTCGTTAGTTTTTAACTGTCGGGTACCAAAACATAATAGAAACATAACATTATATACCATTTTGCTAAAAATAATGTGAACATAGTTGGAGTATTAAACATATAGTTTTCCCTTCTTAAAATTACAGAGAGGGGTTGTACAAGTTTGAATATGATAATTAGTGTTAGAAACAATTTAATTATTCTTTTACTTTTTCTATAATGATATTAATTACTAATGCTTGAAAAAAATTGACCATTTGGAATGTTAATAATATTTGAATCATAATAGTTGACGATATTTTTCTAAATATACTGGTGTGATTATAAGATAACATCTGTTTAATTTGTTTAGTTATTTAATAACGTACATATACCCTGCACATATAGTGCTCGAACACGGGTCTCACATGAATAACATTATTCTTTACCACTGAGACCACTCCATGAGTTCTAATTAATGATATTATTATTTTGAAACGATAACACAGTTTTAAATAAGGTGTCAAATTATGCCAAATTTATATTTTGTAATAATTTGATAAAATTTAGTGATCATTTTATAATAATTTAATTTATTTAATAACTAATTTATACTATTTAAATCTTCAATGGTCAAAAAATAATTTTTAATTAATTTAATGATACCAAATTTAAAAATTGACCAACCCAACAAAAAGCCTTTACTTTCCCCAAGCACGAGATGCCACGCTAGTATTTCTAGAAATCGGTGGCGGGCCCCACCATTTACCTACCGAATCAGTGACCGACAGATTCAACTCCAACCAAATCATTACCACCCGCGTTCCATTTGAAAACTATGGTTCAGTTGTACGGTAAAAGCCGCGTGGTTTCTTCCCAGTAGCCCTAAATTCAATGTTTTTCTTTATATAAATCTTGTTTCTGCCAGCTGTCGCTTTGTCTTTCGGTTTCATGCAGAAAAAAATGAAAATAAAAATGGAGGAGAAGAAGGTACTGATGTTTTACACTCTCCATCAAACAATGATCTCCGGATAATGACGTCGAATTCCGGTGAACTTAACACGCTTACAATCACCAGAACCGAGAATCCTCGCCGGAGAACATTAAGCTGCAGGTGCCAGACGGTGATGAATATAATCATATCAGAAAACACCACTAACACCAGCGACGACGGTTTGGCTGGTTTTGGAGAGAAAACTTGCGGACAAAGCGACGACGCTCGAAGTACTTTAACGTGCTGGTCCCATGGGGTAGTATCGGTTATTGGAAGGAGACGAGAGATGGAAGATGCTGTGAAAGTGGAGTTGGGTTTGACGGTGAAAGGAGGGGGGAAGTTTGATTTTTATGGAGTCTACGACGGACACGGCGGGTCCGGGGTGGCGGAGGAGTGTAAGGAAAGGTTGCATAAAGTGTTGGTGGAGGAGATCATAGTGGTGGAAGGAAATGGTATTGATTGGGGAAGGACGATGAAGAGATGCTTACAGAAGATGGATGAAGAGGTAAGCCGAGGGAGGTTGGGGGAGGAGATGGTGGTGTCGACGGCGGTTGTGGCGGGGACTCCAGAGCTATGTTATCGAGGGGTGGTGTTGCTGTGGCCTTGTCTTTGGATCATAAGGTAATATTTACAATGTTTTCATACGTTTTCCCCCATTGTTTTGGAATTTTTTTTTGTTGCGGGTTCAAGATTTTATCTTAATTAATTTGCACATTCGTATATTTTATTGTGATGATTGAATCTTTCATCGAAAACTTTCTACATACACAAAGCTTTAAGTTCGTAAATTCGAGATATACTTAAATGATATTAAATTATTTACCACTTGAATTAATCTAGTTAATTGTTTTAGAATTTTTTGATATGCTTTCAGTTTTACTATAATTTTTCAATCCTTCAATCACAGAAAGCACCCAAAAGCTTTAAAACAACAATATTATCAATTGAATTAACAGAGTATAGAAATATTAGATATTAATTGTTTTATTATTTTGAAGTTTTTTCTTTCAATTTTTTTAAAATAATTTGTTTGAAGGTAACATAACTATTTCATATAATATTTTTTCTTCATTGATATGTACGTTATTTTATAAAGCCGGATACGCCGGATGAGTTGGTGAGAGTCGAAGCCGCCGGTGGCAGGGTCATAAACTGGAATGGCCACCGTGTGCTAGGAGTACTCGCAACTTCAAGATCCATAGGTATATATCATTTCCAACGTAGTATTAAATTTTGGTCACGGTGTCGCAGTGTTGTGACTGGTTATTTTATTCAAATATCTTATTTTTTAATATTATTTATGTTTTTTACACCCTAACAAAATTGTTTTCGGATATAACACTCATTTGCAAAAAATTATTGGTATAGTGAGTTTCATGAATTTTTATTTTTAATGAAACTCGTTATACCAGTTAGACAAATTCTTGCAAAGTGTGTTAGATCCGAAAATAATTTTGTTTAAATGTCAAAAACATAAATAATATTAAGTAACAAGATATTTGGATAAAAACACCATTATGGTGACCTTGAAAGTCGTTATGGTATGACCATTAGGCAGTGTTGCGGCCGAATTTAATACTATGGTTTCTTATTCTAATGGCATGAAGAGCTAAGCTCTTTTTTCTTCACAATAAGGGGTGGGATGTGAAATTTGAATGCATGCAGGCGATCAGTACCTGAAACCATTTGTTATATGCAAACCAGAGGTAACCGTAAGAGAGCTAACTGACGACGATGAGTTCCTCATACTACCTAGCGATGGCCTGTGGGATGTCGTATCTAACGAAACCGCGTGCGGGGTGGTGAGGAGATGTCTGAACGGCCGAATCAGAAGGAAATCCGTGGTGGTTGCGGACAGAAACCGCAACTGCAACCACGGTGCTGGAGCTGCCGCGGTGTTGGTTGAGCTCGCAATGGCTCGGGGAAGCAAAGACAACATTAGTGTGATTGTTGTCGAGTTAAATAAACCCTAACACTTTTTAAAGAAAGATCATATTCTATCTGAAATTTACTGTTGTAGTAGCCAAATGATTTCATTTGAGGTAGCGGTTTAAATTAGAAAGTTATTCGATCCGAATTAAACTGAAGTTTAATAAATTTGATATTTGTAAGTGATTCGCATCATATTATTTTCATTTGACGGATGTATGTATGTGTATAGTTGAGTTGGCTTGTGTCTATCGTTTTATGATCCATATTTAGAATGTACGACTCTTATTTTCAATATTTCAAGGATAAAGATAAATAAGATAATATTAGTCAATCTTATTCAAATTTTATCTTATCGTTATCTAAATCTTATATTTATCTAAATCTTATCTTGTATTTAATATTTGATTTCCTTTATCTTTGTATATTTAATTGTAATCTTATATATACTCCAATTATAAATATTATGGATTATCGATTAAGATTTTTTTTCACCCGCTGTCACCGCTAAAATTGCAGGATACTTCGGTCGCAAGTTATGTCCGAGCATATCTGTCTCCGATACAGATAGGTGATGATTATCGTCCATGTTGCCCTCCGTGTGCATAACACATCGACAACCATGCTTGAGTTGTCTGAGATCTTAACTGATCATGAGAGGCTCCTTCAAGAATATGAACAAACAACACAAGAATCTGAACAAACCACACATGTTGCCGCGACATATTAAATATATAGGATTATAATTAAATATACAAGGATAAGGGAAATCAAATATTAAATACATGATAGATAAAGATGAGATTTAGATAAAGATAAGATAAGATTTGAATGAGATTGACTAAGATTTATCTTATCTTTATCTTGGTACAATAATGTCCTCTCCAAGGTTTGAACTCGAGTAATGTGTCTTGCCATTGCACCCAGAATAAATTCTTCTACCTTTTTTAGTGTCACTTTCTATGCCCACGCAAAAAAATAAGCTCAATGTATAGGGTTAGAGTTTAGTGTCGAGGTTTAAGATTAAGATTTAGATAATTGAGTATAGTGTATATTGCTTAGGGTTTAGGGTTCAAGATTTACGATTTGAAAATTAGGATTAAGACCTAAAACATAATTTTCTAGGGTTGAACATAAAAAGGACAATGAAAAGGGACAAATAATTTTTGTTTTTCGCTCAATCCTTATTGGTATTATTTATCATATTAGAATAGTTGTGTATTACTCATAAATAGTATTTTATTATTATTTTATTATATCGAAACATTTTTTCGCTCAATTTATATTTTATATATGATTGTTTTTTATGTATACCATTCTATAAACAAACTCTTTTAAAAAATACATGGTATTTTTATTGATTGATTTTATAATTCTATCGAATAATAGGTTTTCAATTTTTTGTTATAAGTATTTGAACAACTAAAGCAGTTGTTTTATTTATTTATTTTAATGGTTTGAATAAAATTGGGGATAAGAAAAAAAATCAAAATTCGTAATTGCCAAATATAAAATCAAATCGAAAGCTAGTTTTCCGAAGCATATGAAAACTTTGTCGTTTTCAAATGGTGATTTTTTTTTTTATTTCAATTTGTATTCAATCAATTGATTAATTCATATTAGATTTTATAAATATTAATTATAAGGACAATTTTCTCGTTACTTATCAGACAATAATGATTTATGTATTTTGTTTGATGTTGAAATGATTCATGAATATACAATATTTAAAAGGCATAATGGAAAAAAATGTCGCTAATGTTTGACCGAATAGTAATTTTGTCCTTTTTTTTGAAGCAGTTTAGCCCTCAATGTTTTGGGTTAAAATGGCTCCTATGTGATTGGAAACTGTTAGTTAACTTACGGTAAGCAATTTTAAATAACTTGGCAAAATGACATATCAAAAGAAAAAATATTTTATATTTTATACAATTTATAAATTTTTTGATTAATGTGTCATTTTTGTAAAATTAGCATATTTGCCTATATGGCATTGCTATCGCGGCGTGCAGTGCCATGTATGTTTGCCACGCTATTTTAAGTCATTTATCGTTAGTTGACTAACAATTTCATATGCAAAATGACTATTTTGACACAAAATGAACGTTGAGAGTTAAATTACTTCAAAAAAATAATAACGTTGAGTGACATTTTTTTGCAATATGCCTATTTAAAACTACTTTTATGTCTAATGATTATATTTAAAATGTGATTTAGTTGACTATAAAATTTATTTGACTCATCAACTGACTCTATTACCTTACAACTAAGGTTATACTACCAAGTCATCGATGCTTAGACCAGATACCACCTACCGAAGGGACATATATTATATATATATATGTTAGAAAAAAGAGAATATCTAGAACCCCACTGTGCCACTCATCTTCTATTCCATCCCTCTTCTTCTCCAAACAATTACCCACTACGATTCTTCGCATAAATCAAAAAGTCAAAAATCACTAACACCTCATTTATTCCATCAACAATATAAAAATAAATTAGTAAAAACCAACCGTTTAAATTAACGTTTTCACTAACATTTCGATTGATTTTTTTTAAAACATAAAGACCAAATTTAAAAAAATTAAAGTAAGAGAGATAATTTTTCAATTTTCATAAAATAGATGGACTAATTTAGAAATTAAACCTTTAGTTTACCATTAATTTTGGGCATAGTGCATAAACAAACGGGGCACTGGCCACTGGGCTACATTTTCCATTGAATCAAGCAAAGTCCGCTTCTCCGTAACCCTTCCCGCTCGCTCTTTGGATTCTCCAGATTGTTCAGAGTTTCTTTATTATTTTTCAAACTCTCACTTTCCATAAGACCAGGCAATTTTTTTATCTTTTTTATTAAAAAAATTGTTTCTCTATAAGTTCAGAAATTATTCCTATTTATCTCTTCTTTTTCTGTTTGCGATTTGCATTTTTTCCTTTTTTAATATGTTCATTGCTGTTGTTTGATCTCCGACACTTCGATTTTTCCGTTTTTCCCTCTTATGTTTACTGATTTCGTTGAGCTTGAAAATCGGTGGGTTTGGAGATTCTTTGTTTTGATTTCGCTTTTCAAAACCCTAGTTCCTTCCATTTTGAAAATTTCGCGGGAGAGAATCGGAGCTTTGCGTTACTTTTTTTTTTCTATATCTGTTTGTTTCTGTAATATACAAAAAAATGGAGGTTAACTTGGATTAATTGCAATAAATAATAAATAGTTCACCGCTAACTATAGTTTTCTTTCCAACAAAAATTGATTTGAAATTTTCGTTTACATTACGTTACTTGACGGAATTTCTCTTCCCTTGTTGATATATGTTATTCAGACTAACTACGGCCTTTTGATCTTGACTTTGATCCTTTCTAGAAGCAACTTTTCTATTTGTTTCTATTCGTTTTTATTATTATTAAATTAAAAAAAAAAACAGGGAATCGCATATAGCTTAGTTTAGGTTGTTTTTTATTTTTCCACTTTTAGAATTGATAATTTCTGTTTTCCAGTAATCATAGCATGTGAGTTCAATCATTGTGGTTTGATTTTTTTTGCTATTATTATTATTATTATTATTATTGTATAATATCAGAATCTTCTTGTATTACTTTAGGTGATTAGGTTATAGATTTTTGCTGCCAAAGTTCTCTGGTGCATCGCATTTTTCTTTAACCCCCTTCGTATTTGAGGCTTATTATTATATTTTAACTATGGTGAGGAATGTATCAAATTAGTGCTTGAAGAACAATGAATCTGATGCTCTCTTTCGTAGGGAACATTATGAAAATCACTATTTTTATTTCTAAAAGAAACATCTTTACTTCTTTGTATCACAGTGCATATATTTTTTGAACGATTCTGTTAAAAACATTATGCTTATATATTTTTTGGACGTATAGAGGCTGGAGCCGAAGAAGAAAAAGATAATATATGGGGGGAGACGCAGGAAGAGATTTGGAATGCCAGAAGATTATGGATGGGAAGGTGAATAGTGGGAATGGCTCAGAGAAGGTTGTCCCTTCTTGTTGCTTGAAGGCCAGGGCTTCAGCCCCGGAGCTTGAGGCAAAATGCCATTCAACTGTTGTATCTGGGTGGTTCTCGGAATCTCAGTCTTCCACTGGTCTTTATCTTTGAATTTTCTTTTTCTGTTTTTTTTTTTTATTTTTTTACCAGAATTGCTCTGTTTGATCTTTATTTTTTTCTTTCATCACTTGCAGATAAAGCTGGTAAAATGGTTTACTTCAACAATCCTATGTGGCCTGGTGAGTTTTAATTTCTTTTGTAATTTATATATGTTTGAAAATTTTAAAGTACCATTCTTTACCTTCTCATTGTGCTAGAGTCCCAGTCGTCCTTTTATAATTTATCATGGTAATTTATTCTATGAAATTACAGCTTAGGAGCCTTGAGTTGAACTAGTGAATACCTCTTACACATTGCACCATATTCTTTATTGACAATGTTTGAAATTTTTGCTGCAGGAGAAGCACATTCTCTGAAAGTTGAAAGCATTTTATTCAAAGAGAAATCAGACTACCAAGAGGTCCTTGTTTTTGAGGTTTGGCATTTTAGCTCCGTTTTCTATTTCCAAATTTATCTACCTCTAGTTCCTTCCTATCTACTTTTTCCTCTTCTGACTTCACTTGCCTTTTTTCTTACATTCATTATGCATAATCTTGCTGATGCAAATACTTTTTTTTCCTGCAGTCATCAACGTACGGGAAAGTGCTTGTTCTTGATGGAATCGTTCAGTTGACCGAGAAAGATGAATGTGCATATCAGGAGATGATAGCTCATCTTCCACTTTGTTCAATTCCATCTCCCAAAACTGTAATCTCTTCTCATCTAAGCATAGTTTTTCCCCTATATCTTGTCAGTAGCGCCCCTTCTATCTTGCTAATATCTTTATCTATTGATGAACTTATCCTACTTTCTTTTTTTCAATTTCTAAGTTGGCATTTGAATGTATTTTTTTCTCTAAGATTGCATGATGAGATAATCTTGATGAAGTTTTGTGGCAGAAAGCCTATTGAAATTGGTTAGCCTGTTCTGTCCTCAAAATTCGGAGATATGCCCCTAAGCTGTTTGATTGATTCAAAGTTCTCGATGGCTGATAAGTCTTGAATTTTTCTCTACTTTATCAAATCTTTCCTATCTAACCTCAGTTCCAGAAAGATTTTACTTTAGCCCCAAGGTTATTTCATGATGATTTTTAACTAAATATTGGATGCAGGTCCTGGTTGTTGGAGGTGGTGATGGTGGAGTTCTTCGGGAGATTTCTCGTCACAGCTCTGTTGAGCACATTGATATATGTGAAATAGATAAGATGGTTATAGATGTATGTTGTATTTTGTATCTATTATTGTTTTCTTTTCCTTTTACCTTTTGTATGAAAATGCTCATTTAGTAGCCATATATTACTTTTTTTAGGTTTCCAAGAAGTTCTTTCCAGAATTAGCTGTTGGATTTGAGGACCCTTGAGTTCATCTTCATGCTGGTGATGGTATGTGATTTGTGAAAGCAATATTGAATATTTTACCTGTTTTGCCTATATTCTTTTTTCATGTGAATTTTCTGTTGAGTGGTCAAGCATAATGCTGTAATTCCCAAGCTGATGTTTTACTTGCATCTAATCTTAACAGCTATTGACTTTCTTCGTCATGTTCCAAAAGGGAAGTATGACGCGATCATTGTTGATTCATCAGATCCTGTAGGTACGTTGCAATGTTTGATCTGTTAAAATTCTATTTACAGCATTAGTGGCATGCGGTTACCAAAACCAAAATTATTGTTTCTTTTATCATGGTTTAAAGGAAAATATTGTTAGAGCATTGTAGTGATGTCCTTTTACGCTAAAAAATGTGTGGTTTTTGTAGTCCAAAGACATCTGCAGTGGAATCTTCATTCACCACAACCCACCATCAACTGGAGAAACTTTTAATTGTGAATAACTGAAATACTTTTATAAAATATATAACATGCAATAGGAGTAAACTCACGTTGTTTTGAATTAATTTAGCTCGCTGAGCAAACTTTTAGAGTGTTAAGTGTTTCGATTGCGCAGCTGAAAAAATGAAAAGAAAATGTAAGGTACTGGAAGTTAGTCAGAATCATACATATTTATGTTCAAATTGTAATACATGAAGTGTCACAAATTGAAACCAACCAAATAGAAGAGCCGACATTAGCAATTATCATTGGTTTAGAATTTCCACCTAGTGAATCGTGTATCACATTTAAGATGAAATGTAGTGTTACTGCGATTCAATAAAGACATAATAAAACAGAAATTGAAACTGACCTAAAGAAGAGAGGTGAGCTTTGAGTCTCTATATGGGACGTGCCATGACTTTCCATTAGCCACATCCACAACAATCATAATTAATGACTGCAAATGATACTATGTATTCATAAGTTTGACTAGCAATGACTAAAAGTTAAGCAAAGGAAATATTGTGAAAATCATCAATACCAATTGAAAAAAATGGGAAATAAGTTTTAAGTACCCTAGTGTTGATAGAGATTTATTAATGCTAGCTGCTTCTTCTAAACACTCAGCCTCATCCCGAGAAGTTTTCTGTCTACAGTAGTATAAATAGACAGGAATTTCAGTACACAAATATACTAAAACACAAACATATACATGCTTCAACTGGTTTGAACCGAACCTTTCTAAACCAGCAAGATCAATCAGGTTTAATCTTGCAAACCACAAAATAGTTGTTCAGAGTTTTTCCCACATGCTCTCAATAATGCACGTAAAATATCCAAAACATATAACTACTCCAAATTGAAATGCAATATATACCTGGCTAGTTCGAAATCAATTGGTTCGCACATAACACTGGGCTCAAACTTAATTCTCTGGAAATTAAAGCAGAAACCGAGTATCATTCTTCATTCTGAAGAGTGCTCTCATATTCAGTTTCCAATTCCTGCACCACCATGACATGTTCTTAGCTGTAACATTATAAGCATCAAGGATCAGTGCTAAATATTATCAGAATCTAGATGTAAGTTATTGAGATTTTTTTTTGCTTTTTTATTAATAAACTATATGGGAATGTATACACATTCAATCTTCCTATACTAGATAACATAATATATTACAATAAATAGAAATCTTCAACAGCACCAGGGCCAGCAGCTTCAGAAACAGTCTCAGGTTCTGGTTCCCTGTCTTGCTCTGATCTGGAAAAGATAATGAAGGAATTAAGTTCTAATAAATCTGACCTAAACACTGCAAACTGAAGTATAAAATCATAAATTGTTATGACAGATAATCACAAGGAAAAAAAGAAAATATAACTGTTGTAGTGAATGGGGACGTGCAATCATCAACTCTATAAGACTGAACACGTGAAACTTCACAAATACATACTAATAGGCTCATAATTGAATTTGCTAATGCATTTACATGACATATATGACTGCGAAAAGAATAATAATGTAAAACATCAGACAAATAAGTCAATCAATTATTTGAATATATAAAAGAAAACAGTTTTACTAATCCCTGAAGGTAATCGTTAAAGTTCTAAACTTATACTAAAGTCATTCTAACATACGAGCTATAATCGGCACACTTTCAATGGTTGAAACCCTTATTGACAGCTCAAAATGGTCAATACTATTTAAGGTTTACGTGTTATATTTCTTCTGATTGTCATAAGCTTCATTTTCTTTTCTTTTCTTCTCTTTTTTGTGCATGTAGAAACCAGATTTAAGATTGCTCTATCAACTTCAAGATTTCAAAGAAAAATGAGCATGACTCTTTCAAAGTACTTTATTCTCTTACCCTACCTTAGTGCACTAACAGCAGTCCTGAAATACATGCTCAATGAAATGAAACCACAACACATATCTAAATAAAAGCATAGATGCAACAGGGCATAGCTTTAAATACATCCATATACAGCACAGTGCATAATTACACTCCTAAAATGAAGGAATTTACCTTATCTTCAGTGATGGTTTGGCTGTACCAGTTACATTCACAAGCTCAGCCTTAAGCTCTTTTTTCTTCAAGCAGCAGAACAAAATAATACATTTTTTTATTTCAATATAACTGTTAAAAGGCATTTCTAGAACAGACTAATTTTAATACTATACCATAGTGTCACGCATCTTCTCAAGCAATATTGACTTGACAGGATCCTTTCCAATCCAACAACAAAGCTCAAGAGTCAGCCCTTTGGAGGATGCACAGACATTTTGATCTTGATGGTCAAAGAGTTCAGGAAGCATCTTTAGAATTCTTTTAGGTGGGACAACTTTGGCTCCAAATTCGCTAAATACAAACAGACAATAAGCAGCCATAGGGAGAAAACCATAGAATTAATTCATACTTCATCTCAAGGGGTTCTTGTCGGTAAACCTTAGTGCCTGAAACATGACATCAATTGCAGGCACCGCTGCTTTGGCAACTTTATTCTTTATGGCCTTCTCCATTGAATCCTATGGTTACCACAGAACATGTAAAGGGGCTACCAGAACACAGTGATGCATAAAGCCTCGGAAAGGTCAAAATGGGTTTAGTGATCCCCAAATACAGAGATCGGAAATGTTTTCTCCTACAAGAAAAGTACATGTAATGTGATATCCCCCCCCCCCCGGTACAGGAAAAAAGTAAGCGCCCTTCTAATAAACATTAAGAAGCAAAGGGAACTCATAACATTGAAAGGAAAGGAAAGAACATAGGAAAGTTTACAAAAGTAGTGGAAAGGGACTAGTAACGCTCATTAATCTACAAAAGTAGTGGAAAGTTTTAGTTCAAAACAATATGCCCTTAGTATATGCTATCAACAAGGGAATAAGCAATGTACCATTTATAACCTCCAAAGACAAAAAAATCTGAATAATGCTTCCTGGTGTTTAACCTAGGAGAAGTTACCGATCCTCCACTGGTTGATACAACAACAAGTTGAGACATAAAATCACAACCAAATCAAACCCACAAGAAACAAGTACAATGTTTTGGGAACTTGCATTGACGTAAACTACTCAAACAAGTTTACCTTCCATGGGCTGGTGATTGTCGGTCGAATCAGAGTGTGGCACAAGCATTTCCTCATATTCTTGTTGCTGGGGAAAAGGTAATCAAGAAATTCCAAGAAATAACTCAAATCCATAGAGAAATCAAGATCGAAGATGAAAGGGAAAAAAAAAACTAAACAAAGCTATGAAATTAAGAGGTAAACTGGAAAGTTGTGAGAATAAGAGAGAAGGTTTATTTTCCCTTCGTTGGGTGTTTAAAATTTATACGAGAGATATCACCAGAACCACTGCCATATTTTGTTTTCTTGATCATCTAACGGTCAAATCTGACGATCTTTTCGAATTATGAAATTAATTTGCAGGCATATGTTTTAAACGGCAAACGCCCGAAATTTGAAAAATACGCGGCATTTCCAGGTTTAAATTAGGTCAAAAAAATTGAGTTATTACAGTTAATGAGAGTTATTTTATAATTTAAATTTTATTTAAAAATTTTTAAGTTTGAGTTATTAGAGTTTTTGTAAAAAATTAATTATAAATATTATAATATTATAGTACTAATTAGTTCCAATTTAAACGGTTTTATATAAAATTATACGACATATATTTATTCATACAGGCTATATATATCAGGCGGAGTTGAAAGACTTAATTCGAACTTAAAAATCGATTCACTAATTTGTGGATATGTTTTAAGCTTGTTTTCTATTCATTTGTGGATAAGGACTTGAAGGCCTTTTTTATCGAGAGGTGATTTTGAAAATCAACCAACCAACAAATACATAGCTTAGGTGACTCACAACCTCCCTTTCGCGCCAAATGGGATTGGGTGAATTTTATTATTTAAATTTTAGAGTTTAAAGTTTAGAATTTAAAGGTTAGGGTTTAGGGTCTCTAAAAGGGACATCTGACAACTTTAGAAGTCCGCTTATAAAAAAAACTTTTCTCTGGATACTGGCGGTGCATTAAATAATTATTAATTAATCAATGTATAGTTATAAAGAATTTGTATTTATATTTATATTTATATTTTTGTGTTATTGTTGAGTAATGGTTTTTAATTGTTTTATTTAAAAAATAATATCATTAAATTAATATTTATTACTTAGTAAACTTTTTAGTTTTTTCAAACTAATTTAACACTCAATTAATTCACTGTCTCAATTTAATTAAAGATTTAAATATAAATATATAATATTATTATTTCATTATTTTTGCAAATGCTTTTAATCCACTAATAATATAATTTATTTGTGGTGTTTATTTATGAAGAATGTTAATTAAGAATGCGTGACGATGATGATTATTGTCGATATATTAAATAGAAATAAAGAAGGTATGGTGTGAAATTGTATGGTTAAAACTGCATAATATTTAATGGCAAGTGAAACTTACAAAGAGTTATGGAAGGGTATAACTGCAAGAGGGTTGGCGAGAATTTGTGTAACATTACTTATAGAAATTTGGGTGATTTGGGTGTTTTTTGGTTTTCTAACATGAATGGGATAATCATTTTAATGTATTAATTTTTTTATAGAAATCTTTTCGGAGGCCGAATGTGCCATACTAGGAAAAAAAGAAATTAAATTTTTTATGTCCACTCTCAAAAGAAAATCAGAATTGGTTCGAAATTGGAGAATTTATCCTCACTCTTTAGTATTGATGTAGAATTTTAAATACCCAAAAGGTGAAATTTGATTCCGAAATTGAAACAAAAAAAACGTAAGACGATGATGGTATTAACATTATATTTACGGGGTTGGGTTTGTTCAACCCTATAAACCGAGCCCACCTAGTTCAGCCCAAGCTGTCTGACCTGAACCGGATGAGTCCAGTATTCGAACTGGACCTGAATATGCCGACCCAAACTCGTTTGACCTTACCCCGTCCAACCCAAGCTAAGTCGAGTCAACCCATTGACCTTTGACTTTGACCAAAAGTTAACTTTTTTGAAAACTTTTATTTTGAGTTTTCTAACGTCATGAATTCGATTTTGAAGTCTGCTTCCCTAAATTCTAAATCGAAAGCCTTTTAATTTGATATTGAATTCGAGCATGCATATGTAATTAATTATCTCATTTAAGAGAAATTATATTGAGCCAATTTTAACCTGAGATGTTATTTATTTAAAGGTACCCGAAACTCACCTGACTGATAGTCTGCTTAGCTTAGCTCCTCTCGATCCGCACACCCGCGTGTTCCCATAGTTACTCGTATGGTCTTAGAAATATAGTGAATTATTAAATTAGAATTATTCTCTGGTAGTGACCCTGTTCCATTATGATCTAAGATCTATCACTACTACAAAGCGTAGCGAGGTGGGTACTCAGTAGACCCTTCTGACCAGCTTTTTTAGGTGTGTTCCTTGTGTGTTATATTACTATTTTAATGAACTGATTAAAATGTTTTCTCTGAATCAATAATGGAATGTTTCTCTGATTTGAACATGACTATTCTATCTGTCCAAAAATATGCCTCTATGTTAGATTTAAAACATGTTCTCTAGTTACTGTTTTACTGAAAAACATATATGTGTGTCTCATGATTTATGATACTACTGTATATTGTTTAAAATTAAAGTTTTATCTGAGTATACTATTAGGGATATATTATGAAATCTCTGCAGGTTCAACCCTGATCCAGCTGGTAATTTCTTATGGACTCAAGGTATCCCTTTGGTAGATTCTGACGCTTTTGCTCGGGTAATTCCTTACGGACCTACAGCCCCATATGTTGGCTCTTACGTCGAATCGGCCTAAAGTAATTCCTTATGGATGCAGTTCTGAGGAACTACATATCGGTGTACGGCTGGAGAGTAGCTCTGATTGCCTCCTTAAAATACATTTTATTGAATACAAATGTTTGAACTTATCTGTATGGTTATTCTGCACTTATTGGAACACACTGAGCCCCTAGCTCACACCCGCAAACTTTCTCCTTCCAGATACTTTGCATAGGCTATATTTAAGAGTTTACGTGATATTTTTAAAAGACAAAAGGTTATCATAAGTCCCTAAACTTTTGAAAAAAAATAATTAAGCACCTGAAATTTTCTGCACCCAATTAACTCCTTATACTCCAAAATTTCATTAGTTCACCCCTTTGACTAACATTAACTGTTAAATTTAGTAGTTATTTGGATTAGTTAGCGCAACGTATCATGTTACAATGTTGTCACTTAGGATTTTCAATTTTTGTTTGTTTTATTTTAAAAAAATATTTAAAAATTCTGAAAATTCTAAAAAACTTAAAAAAATTATAAAAAATATTTTTCTAAAAAAATTGTAAATATTACAAGATAGAACTGTAGTTTGTTACATGGTAGTAATATCTCAAGAAAAGGTCGTCAAAAAATGACGGTCAAAATTGGTCAAAGGCTTAATTGATTAATTTTATTAGTTCAAGACTTAATTTGGTGTAAAAAAGTTCAAGGACTTAATTATTTTTTCTAAAAAGTTTAAATTCCTCAAGCACCCTTAAGCCAATAATTTTTAAAGAAAATGAACCATGTTCAGAGAGTTTAAAATTTTATTTTAAAAAAAGTAAAATAACAAATATTTAGATAAAATTATCTTTTCAAAATAGAAAAATAGAAAAAAAAAACAAATTAAACTTTTGAATTAAAGAAAGATGAATTTTTAATCATGAGATGTGGTGTGGTGGTTGCTCACCTCGTCCTTTAACAATGAGGTCAAGAGTTACATTTCATGGCCAGCCGCTTACCTCTTAGCGAGAGCACCTACAGTGAGGGGATTAGTCAATATTATCGGTAGTGGATACCTTGGCTCAAACAAAAAAGAATAGAAAAATGATTTTTTTTACTCGACATGAAAAAAATCAACTCGACTTTATTCGAATCTCAATTTTGTGAACTTGACTCAAATTTTTTCAAATGAAGCGAGTTATAATTTGAGACTTGAATTTTTAGTAATTACTAGCATAACATTATAAATATTTATAATTAAATTTAAAAAAAAAACTCGAATAACTTAACTTGACTAAAATTTCATAAACTAAATTCAAAAAATTTCAAATTAAATTTAAATTATAAAACATAAAACGTCAATTAGAATAACTCAATTTTTTTTTCATTCAATTTGATCGCATGCTCTGACTTATAAGTAACAAAAAGTTTTTATATTTTTCATGTGGTACGTCTCTACATACATTTATTAGTCGAACCTGAAAATGCCACATTACGGTGCCGTATTTTTCAAATTGGGGGAGTTTTCCGTTTAAAATATATCTCGCTGCTAATTGACTTCGTTAATTAAAAGAGAGCGAAAAATCAAGAAAGAAAAGGAAAATAGAGAGATTTGACCGTTGGGAGAGTAGCACCGACTCAGTGGGTATATATGCTCAATAGATGATCAACAATTCATAGCCATGGCGGTGGAATTTCGACCACTTTCTGGCGAACTCTCTCTGGTGAAATCTTCTCTCTTATTCTCAATTTCATAGCCATGGCTGTCATGACCCCTACACCCATCGATGTACTATCTTTTACCTTCTTTTTGTTTTCTTGAATTGTTTTCTTTTTTGATTAATTGATGCCTTTAGAGTTTTTTAGGATTATTTCTTTTATCTTCAATCTTGATTTCAATTCTTCCGATTCTGATTACCTTTTTCCCCGGCAACAAGAAGATGAGGAAATGCTTGTGCCACACTCTGATTTGACCGACAAGAAGGTGAGGAAATGCAAGTTTACAAAACATTGTATTGTTTCTTGTTTTTTTTTTCTGTTTTGGAGATAGTAGTTGAGGATTGATGATGCTCTTGGTTTTGAGTTTCTTAGGTGAATATTGATATTTCCAAAGGGTAACTACTCTGATCATTTGTCTGTGTATTTTGGATGTTGTTATTTCAGGATGCCAAGGGCCTGTTATTCACTGGTTTTCCTTCAGTCCTTCAACTTCAGCTTAAAACGATTTGAATATGGTTATATCATTAATTCATTATACTTGTTTCTTGTTGTTGTTGTTTTCCTGTTTTGGTGATAATAGTTGAGGATTGATGTTCTTGGTTTTCAGTTTTTTAGACGGAAACTGATATTTTCAAAGGGTAACACTTACTATATAATTTAATCTATGTTGCTGATGATAATCACCGATATCTTGCGTTCAAAAATTGGTTGACATGTTCTGTTATATAACTTTTAAATGAATTTTGCTTACTTATAATCATTTCCGTTTCAATGAAATGAACAGAAATGGTGTGTTACTGAGGTGGATCGGGGACTCTCTGAAATTCAAGGACTTCTTGAGTTGTCAGTGCAGAGGCCATCATCTTGCGAAAGAGACCATCATAAAGATAGGTTGTTTGTGTATGCAAAAGGGTATGTGTATGCCTCAGCTACTATTTCTTTCCTCTGCTTCTACTTTCAGCCTCCACATTAGAATTCATTTGGTTTATTTATCATCTTAGTTCTGATGGCTGTTAACTTGGCAGGTGTGTTCATTCCTTAGACTTTTTAGGTCTGGGCGACCGAGTGGATTGGCCTGCCGGCATTATTTTGATTCCTGGTGCATTGGAAATATATTCCGATATGTTCAACTTTTTGATACAATTGAAGCTTGCTGTTTTTTCAGTAACTGATGTATGGTGCTCGTTAAAGGTACAAGAGACATGAATTTACAGAGATATTTGGTAGGATTTCCTTTTCCCTTGAAAGTTGCACCATCTTAGAAGGTAAATTTAAAAAAAAAGATGATAGTGCAAATATTCTACAAATTGTTTTTTCTATTTATTTTCATTGCGGCACTTGTAGATTTCAAGAATTCTACGCTGAAGGAGAAAAAGAGATACTGTTGGAGGAAATATCCAAACTGTGGGATCAGGTATTCCAATTCTGGCCCAAAATCTTGTTATGCTTCCACTTGATTTCTTCTTTGGATAATGCATAATTCTGTCCTACATACGGCTGCTTCAGTTTCTTGATGGGAAGTCTAATCAGCATAGCTAAGGAGGCTCAAATGATCGTTTGCAGGTTAGGATAATTTCATTTTACTTTTCATCAGCTAAGAAATATGCTGTAACACTGTGAAAATCAATAGCTAATTAGGGAATTCCTTTCTATGTGAAAAGATTTGAATTCACGTATCAATCTTATAATTGAAAGTGCTTAAATTAGTTTGTAATTACCCTGTTCTGTAACACCATTCTTATATGCCCTGCCTAGGTAAGGATATTATGACCAATGATACTTTACGTGGTATTTCATAAATGCTTCATTTAGCAACTCAAAACTGTCCAAAATTGATGTTGAAGTAGTTGGGTTAATTGCTGGAATTTAAGCTAGAATGGTGTTTATTATGGCAGCATAAATACGTTAATAATTGTTGAGATTTTAGCTAAGATGTGTCAAAGGAGAACGCAACTTGTAAACTGTTTTAATAATGATAATGAGAGATAGGTTAAGGATTAAATGTGTAAAAGTTTCGTGAGTTATAAAAAAAAGTGATATACTATGGAACCCAATTATATATAAAAAAAGGTTGAGAAGTTTGCTCCTAATCTTATATCTACATTTCCCAATAAAATACTTGGTGCTTAATTAAATGGTAGCTAATAACTTTCACTTTTATTTGTTTGTTTATTAATCGTGAGGTTCAAAACCAAGGGAGAAGGTAATTGGGATGGTTGAGACTTTGGAATGTTTGATTTTTTGTTGATTGGTACCACTTTTGAGGTGAGTGTAGTCGATAATATAATTGTAATGTGTGGTATGTCGTTTGTCTACAATTCATTGAAATTGCGCGTGAAAATATTTTTAGATGCTACATATGTTATATGAATAATGTCCTATGACATTGCATATGAGATGAGTTTTGTATTAGTATATAATCATAGTACTTGTATGCATATGAAATAACTATTCATACATTATAATATATTTGATTGACTACCCCACTAAGCTTTGTAAACTTAACTTGTTTGTTTAAGTGCTTTCGCAGGAAATCAAACTAGTTAGAAGTGTTCGTGATTACATTTTAGATATTGCCAGCCACTTCCGGTCTCAATTTCATAGCCATGGCTGTCATGACCCCTACACCCATCGATGTACTATCTTTTACCTTCTTTTTTGTTTTCTTGAATTGTTTTCTTTTTGATTATAATTGATGCCTTTAGAGTTTTTTTTATCAATCTTGATTTCAATTCTTCCGATTCTGATTACCTTTTTCCCCGGCAACAAGAAGATGAGGAAATGCTTGTGCCACACTCTGATTTGACCGACAAGAAGGTGAGGAAATGCAAGTTTACAAAACATTGTATTGTTTCTTGTTTTTTTTTTTCTGTTTTGGAGATAGTAGTTGAGGATTGATGATGCTCTTGGTTTTGAGTTTCTTAGGTGAATATTGATATTTCCAAAGGGTAACAGCTCTGATCATTTGTCTGTGTATTTTGGATGCTGTTATTTCAGGATGCCAAGGGCCTGTTATTCACTGGTTTTCCTTCAGTCCTTCAACTTCAGCTTAAAACGATTTGAATATGCTTATATCATTAATTCATTATACTTGTTTCTTGTTGTTGTTGTTTTCCTGTTTTGGTGATAATAGTTGAGGATTGATGTTCTTGGTTTTCAGTATTTTAGACGGAAATTGATATTTTCAAAGGGTAACACTTACTATATAATTTAATCTATGTTGCTGATGATAATCATCGATATCTTGCGTTCAAAAATTGGTTGACATGTTCTGTTATGTAACTTTTAAATGAATTTTGCTTACTTATAATCATTTCCGTTTCAATGAAATGAACAGAAATGGTGTGTTACTGAGGTGGATCGGGGACTCTCTGAAATTCAAGGACTTCTTGAGTTGTCAGTGCAGAGGCCATCATCTTGCGAAAGAGACCATCATAAAGATAGGTTGTTTGTGTATGCAAAAGGGTATGTGTATGCCTCAGCTACTATTTCTTTCCTCTGCTTCTACTTTCAGCCTCCACATTAGAATTCATTTGGTTTATTTATCATCTTAGTTCTGATGGCTGTTAACTTGGCAGGTGTGTTCATTCCTTAGACTTTTTAGGTCTGGGCAACCGAGTGGATTGCCCTGCCGGCATTATTTTGATTCCTGGTGCATTGGAAATATATTCCGATATGTTCAACTTTTTGATACAATTGAAGCTTGCTGTTTTTTCAGTAACTGATGTATGGTGCTCGTTAAAGGTACAAGAGACATGAATTTACAGAGATATTTGGTAGGATTTCCTTTTCCCTTGAAAGTTGCACCATCTTAGAAGGTAAATTTAAAAAAAAGATGATAGTCCAAATATTCTACAAATTGTTTTTTTCTATTTATTTTCATTGCGGCACTTGTAGATTTCAAGAATTCTACGCTGAAGGAGAAAAAGAGATACTGTTGGAGGAAATATCCAAACTGTGGGATCAGGTATTCCAATTCTGGCCCAAAATCTTGTTATGCTTCCACTTGATTTCTTCTTTGGATAATGCATAATTCTGTCCTACATACGGCTGCTTCAGTTTCTTGATGGGAAGTCTAATCAGCATAGCTACGGAGGCTCAAATGATCGTTTGCAGGTTAGGATAATTTCATTTTACTTTTCATCAGCTAAGAAATATGCTGTAACACCGTGAAAATCAATAGCTAATTAGGGAATTCCTTTCTATGTGAAAAGATTTGAATTCACGTATCAATCTTATAATTGAAAGTGCTTAAATTAGTTTGTAATTACCCTGTTCTGTAACACCATTCTTATATGCCCTGCCTAGGTAAGGATATTATGACCAATGATACTTTACGTGGTATTTCATAAATGCTTCATTTAGCAACTCAAAACTGTCCAAAATTGATGTTGAAGTAGTTGGGTTAATTGCTGGAATTTAAGCTAGAATGGTGTTTATTATGGCAGCATAAATACGTTAATAATTGTTGAGATTTTAGCTAAGATGTGTCAAAGGAGAACGCAACTTGTAAACTGTTTTAATAATGATAATGAGAGATAGGTTAAGGATTAAATGTGTAAAAGTTTCGTGAGTTATAAAAAAAAGTGATATACTATGGAACCCAATTATATATAAAAAAAAAGGTTGAGAAGTTTGCTCCTAATCTTATATATCTACATTTCCCAATAAAATACTTGGTGCTTAAATAAATGGTAGCTAATAACTTTCACCTGTATTTGTTTGTTTATTAATCGTGAGGTTCAAAACCAAGGGAGAAGGTAATTGGGATGGTTGAGACTTTGGAATGTTTGATTTTTTGTTGATTGGTACCACTTTTGAGGTGAGTGTAGTCGATAATATAATTGTAATGTGTGGTATGTCGTTTGTCTACAATTCATTGAAATTGCGCATGAAAATATTTTTAGATGCTACATATGTTATATGAATAATGTCCTATGACATTGCATATGAGATGAGTTTTGTATTAGTATATAATCATAGTACTTGTATGCATATGAAATAACTATTCATACATTATAATATATTTGATTGACTACCCCACTAAGCTTTGTAAACTTAACTTGTTTGTTTAAGTGCTTTCGCAGGAAATCAAACTAGTTAGAAGTGTTCGTGATTACATTTTAGATATTGCCAGCCACTTCCGGTCTCAATTTCATAGCCATGGCTGTCATGACCCCTACACCCATCAATGTACTATCTTTTACCTTCTTTTTTGTTTTCTTGAATTGTTTTCTTTTTGATTATAATTGATGCCTTTAGAGTTTTTTTTATCAATCTTGATTTCAATTCTTCCGATTCTGATTACCTTTTTCCCCGGCAACAAGAAGATGAGGAAATGCTTGTGCCACACCCTGATTTGACCGACAAGAAGGTGAGGAAATGCAAGTTTACAAAACATTGTATTGTTTCTTGTTTTTTTTTTCAATTTTGGAGATAGTAGTTGAGGATTGATGCTCTTGTTTGAGTTTCTTAGGCGAATATTGATATTTCCAAAGGGTAACAACTCTGATCATTTGTCTGTGTATTTTGGATGCTGTTATTTCAGGATGCTAAGAAGGGGCTGTTGTACACTGGTTTTCCTTCAGTCCTTCAACTTCAGCTTAAAACGATTTGAATATGCTGTTATCATTAATTCATTATACTTGTTTCTTGTTTTTTTTTCCTGTTTTGATCATTAATTGATGTTCATTATACCAGTTTTAACGTTTGAGCCATGGCTGTCATGACCCCTACACCCATCGATGTACTATCTTTTACCTTCTTTTTTGTTTTCTTGAATTGTTTTCTTTTTGATTAATTGATGCCTTTAGAGTTTTTTAGGGGTTTTTTCTTTTATCTTCAATCTTGATTTCAATTCTTCCGATTCTGATTACCTTTTCCCCCGGCAACAAGAAGATGAGGAAATGCTTTGTGCCACACTCTGATTTGACCGACAAGAAGGTGAGGAAATGCAAGTTTACAAAACATTGTATTGTTTCTTGTTTTTTTTTTTTCTGTTTTGGAGATAGTAGTTGAGGATTGATGCTCTTGGTTTGAGTTTCTTAGGCAAATATTGATATTTCCAAAGGGTAACAACTCTGATCATTTGTCTGTGTACTTTGGATGCTGTTATTTCAGGATGCTAAGAAGGGCCTGTTGTTCACTGGTTTGCCTTCAGTTCTTCAACTTCAGCTTAAAACGATTTGAATATGCTGTTATCATTAATTCATATACTTGTTTCTTGTTGTTGTTGTTTTTCCTGTTTTGGCGATAATAGTTGAGGATTGATGTTCTTGGTTTTCAGTTGTTTGGCATGTGACCAGTTTTAACGGTTGGTGCTTGCATAAACTATGACAATTAATTTATTGCAGAGCTTATATCAGTTTGAGTGAATGATGAGCATTGACGTTTCCTTATAAAAGTTGGTGCTTTTATTCAATGAATTATTTGATAGTAAATTTGAATCGATACACTATGCATATTGAAAACCAGTTTGATTCTTATTGAATGGGTTAGCTAGAAGCTGGAATAGGAAGTGATTACCTTTATTAAGTTCATGTGTTGTCTCCTTTCATCTTTTAGGAAAGGCCTAGCATATTTATATTGGATTCATTGCATCTGTTTGCTTGTAATTCCACAGATATTCACGAATGCCGGGAGAGTTGTTGCCGAAAGTAATTTTAACTTTACAAGGAAGGATTGAAGCAGGTTTTCCTTTCAAAAGTGATCAGACTGGTTTGCTGCAGGCAGGGGTCTTTTAGTTGTTTTTATATTTTCTCTTCGACTGGTGTTGGTGAGAAACATTTAGGTATTTTTGGTTGTGCAGATAATTATATTATATCTTCTTTTGTTAGATTGCTGCTATTAGTTGTTTGACAACTGCTTTATCAGTTTCACCTTCAATCCAAGTTAAAGAAATGATTTCAGAGGAATTGCCGACAGGTTAACTCACATTTTCATAATTTTTGCTTAATTATTATTGTCAAAATTTATTATTATTATAATACATTTTTTATTGTTTGTTGGGGGTGGGGGTAGTGGTTTGGTGAGGAGATGAAGTTTAGTTTGTGAAACTAATCAAAGCATGTCTGCTAATCATTAGATTTATTTCAAATGAAAGAGTTTATAAAAGGCAATAAGCTGTTTGGTTATACCTTAGATAATAAAATTAAAACCATGGAGTTGATAACTTTTGTAACAACATTTCATGCTTAGCAAAGAGAAACTTGAGTGACAAACGCTTTACACAGGGTTCATGAAAATGTTTCCTTGCGGAGAATTTGATTCAATTTCCCTTTCTGGTTTCTTCCAATGAAATGATCACCGGTACCTTTTTATTGGTTTAACAGTTCAGTGTTTCTTTGGTGTGAATAGACCATCAGGGTGAATGGGTTCCATTTCCAGTTTTTATTGGCCTAGCATAAGTTGATTTTCTTGTTTGTTTGTCTGTCTTCTACAAGTTATTTGCTAATTGAACCTTCTTATTCGAGGCCTATTCCAGGTTTTGTGGAGGATAACAAGAAATCTAGTGTTTTTTTAACATTACTTCTCCATTGTAAACGACTAAGCAACCAAACAGTTTGCTTTGAAGCACTTTTGGTAATTTCAAGTGAAGTTAAAGCTATAACATCTAATGTGCTGGTTAGTTATGTTGAGTTCTAGCGGTGTATTAATGCTTCTCTGGTTGTGTAGATTATGTAGGCATAAAATAATTAGTCTTTTAATTCATATTTAATTTGTAGTCTATTACTTATCTAAGTAGAGATTAGATTAGAGTCTTATCTAATGAGACTACTCCTAACAAAGACTCTAGTAGCATATTTACCGTAGGAGACGACTGTTGTTGTATCTTTGCCTATTTAACATAGGCTGTACTCTGCTGTACGACAAAACAATTATTCAGAGAAATTTAACTTCTATTTCTCTCACAAATATAGCATTTGAGTTATCTACAGGTTGATCAATGTTTCATTCCATAACCCTGATTCTTTCCCGCGTGTTTCATCCTTTTCTCTGATTAAATCTTCCTGATTTTTCACAATATGGCATCTTATATTCAGATAGAGTGTATGATTATGGGTAAATCATCTATAATTGTCCAATATATGTTATTTCATTCAATTAGACATTGCTATGCTGCCTAGGCTTCAATTACTGCTTGCTATAGCAAAGAGAGAGGAAATAGTGGAAGCTGAAGAGGGAAGCTGAAGAGGGAATGAGATCATTTGGAAGTGTAGGGAACCACGGGATTACTAAATAACAAATGTGGTATCAGTGTAATAGAATTGATTAACCTTATATAAAGTAATTGTGAAGATAATGCTTGTTTTAATGATGTTGATGTTAATAAGTGACCATTTTTACAAATGCTCATTCATGTCTTTGGGAGGTTTCTTCTTCACATAGAGAGATGAACAAAGGAAGGAATTTGCTTTTGGTTGATTGCTATTTTTATTGATCAAGATGTATGTGGGGAAAACATACGGTTCAAGATAAAAAAAAAGAACGTAACCATATTTGTTTGTTATAGAAGGAATCGTTGTTCAAATCATTATGCAATATTGTATTTTGATTGAGAAGCAAAATGATGGAAGATATTTTTGCACACTTTGGAAGTATGTAACTTGCTTTCTATGGGCGTACTGTCTTTTTTTTTCTTTCTTTTTTGACTTTGCAACACATTTAGGTGTGTGTTATTTTAAATGGACGTAAATTAGAACCTAGGTTTATGTAGTTCACACACATGTATTGTTGATATTGGAACTTGAGGTTTGAGTTTATTTTTGTTCAAGTTTCTTTGATTCTAAACTGATATGCATGTACATGTATTTCATTTTGCAGGCCCTTCGTGCTGTTTCACACAATTATCCGGACTTAATGTTAGTATGTTGGGGACAACTCTCTGCCATTATTTATAAATTTCTGAGAGAAGGTGCCACTGAAGTTGCAACAAAGTCCTGGAAGGAACAAGCTGGAAATACTGCTGTGTTTGTTGTGGGGGAAATCGTTACAGCTGCTATAAAGGTGACATTGCCAATTGTTTTCCTCTTTCTTTCTTTTTATTTGTTTATTATTAAATATGTTTGTAACCATAATCTTCGTACCAATGGACATTTCAGATCAAATCATTTTAAATGTAATCTATAGGTGTTATTATTGTTTTTATTGTGGTTCCTTTGCATTTTGGTTGTCTGGAAACTCCATAAACATACGTGCACCAAAGACATGGTGGAAGGCTAGCAGATTGTTCTTTCCAGAGTTATTAGATGTATTAGATCTTAGGGAAGTTTCAGTAGTTGATATGATACTTCGAGCTACCTATATGAGAGGCGAAGATGCCCTTCTCCGTGTGGTAGTTTTTCCAGTTCCCATTTCTGATTTTCCTTTCTCCCTTCTGATGCTAATTTATGATTTTTTTTCCTCTTTCTTTCTTTTTGTTTGTTTATTATTAAATATGTTTGTAACCATAATCTTCGTACCAATGGACATTTCAGATCAAATTATTTTAAATGTAATCTATAGGTGTTATTATTGTTTTTATTGTGGTTCCTTTGCATTTTGGTTGTCTGGAAACTCCATAAACATATGTGCACCAAAGACATGGAAGGCTAGCAGATTGTTCTTTCCAGAGTTATTACATGTATTAGATCTTAGGGAAGTTTCAGTAGTTGATATGATACTTCGAGCTACCTATATGAGAGGCGAAGATGCCCTTCTCCGTGTGGTAGTTTTTCCAGTTCCCATTTCTGATTTTCCTTTCTCCCTTCTGATGTTAATTTATGATTTTTTTTCTTCAGGTTTTGGATGAATGCCTTCGTGCAAGCTTTAGAGGAACTGAGGATCTTTCGGATGAGAAGTTTTTGGACTCCCCATTTACTTCTGATTGCATAAGGACAAAAAAAGTATCGTCAGCTCCATCATATGGACTCCAGAGTCTGGAAGAAGATACTAAAGAAGAAAGAAATACATGTCCATCAGGAAATCAGCAGTGGGCTGAGACAATTGAGAGGCTCATGCCTCTTGTTCTATGGCATACTTCTGCAATGGTTTGATAGATTCTTCTTCCCCCCTCTTCATACTTTGCAGACGACTGACATGTAGCAGATTAAGGCTAATTCATGTTGTGTTGGTTGACTCCTTTTTATTATCATCATTTTGTATTTTTTCTTCTATGTGCAAGTAGGGGTGGATGCACTCAATTCTCTTTGCCTTATCCCTGTTTTTTTGGTTTTCCTCTGAATGTGTAAATTCTGGGTCAGTTGTGTTATGGTGTAAATGATTTTCAACTTTGAGTGGCTATTTTTTTTTAGAAAAGAGTAAAATAGAGTCACATTTGACTATCAAATTCTTAACTTCTGGCACTTCTAGAGCAGCTTAAGATTTCTGATTTAATGTGAATGACCTTTGGTGTTGTATTTAAGAGCAATGGTTTAACTGGTGGAGTTTAAGCACACGGAATTTGTTTGTGAGAGCTACATGTTCTAGGATTAAGCATTATTAAATAAATTTTTGGCTACTGTCATAGGAAAATTTCCTATTTTTAATGATAACTAGCTGGTAAAGTCATCCTAAATGGGAATTCAATTTGGCCTCATTTTATGCCCTGCACGCATACTTTAACTTATGATAGCTTCAATTCCCTTCATTTTATTGCTTATCTTTACCTACTTGGTTGACAAATATATGTTGACCCTGTGGATAAATTCTATTGTTTGCTGTAGTTGTTGGCGCTTATTATTTCTCCTAGGAATTCATTCTTAATGATGAGTATCAAAGTTTTTTATGGAATAGAGGTTTTTAATTTTACATAGAGATTTTTTGCTTTTAATTTGTGATTATTTTATCTCATTCATTGGAGGTTAACTACACTTCTAACAGGATTGAAACATTCTATTCTTACATGTATATGATACTGAACTGCTTTTCTTTGGAAGTTGAGAACTGCATCAATAACTTGTTTTGCTGGAATCACTTCTTCCGCGTTCTTCACTCTCTCGAATGATAATCAGGACTTCATTGTTTCGTCTCTAGTAAGTCATGTAATAGTATTATTTAAAACCTGAATTTTTGTTCCCCTTCTCCTTTGGTTATCTTACATAACGTTCATTTTCTTATGATTTATGTTGGATAAATAAAAATGCAGATCAGTGCTGCTGAGCATGATAAGGTTCCTTCGGTTAGGTCAGCTGCTTGTCGAGCAATTGGTGTTGTCTCATGTTTCCAAAAAACTTCTGAGTGGTGATTCTGCAATGTTGCTAGGATATAAGTTTTTTATTATTTAATGGGCTGTGTTTTGCAAAAATCATGAACTTAAAGTTTACAGAAAGCCTAAACTATTTAGTGCAGAGATCCTTGGCAAGTTTATCCATGCTGTTGAGATTAACACTCGTGATCCTGTGGTCTCGGTAACTCTTATCTCCTCTTGATTTAGACCTTTGGAGAGTGTTCAACATGCAAGCATCACTTATGAATGCTTTTGCAGGTGCGCATACCAGCCTCATGGGCTTTGGCAAACATATGTGTGATTCTCTTCGTCGCTTTATTGATGATTTTCCTTTAAAACAGTCAACAGGTAGCTTTTCTGGCTTGACAGTAATATTTTTGAATCCATTATATTTTAAACTATTGTTTCCAAGTATTTGATTACTTTTTCCTTGACGCCGTTATAGATTCAGAAACGCACTTCCATTTAGTGGAGTTTTTAATTGAGTGTGCTCTGCATCTAGCCAAAGATGGGGACAAGGTATGATATGTTTTTAGGCACCTTATAACCTTTCATGAGTATCTTTATCTAGCTTTTTTTCTGCTAGAAAGTGAACAGAAAAGATGAGAGGGGTATGGTTATCTCTGTTTTTTTTACCAATTTAGAAAATGTATAGGGTACCTTGTCTTCACCTGCACATATATCTGTTGTGTAGCTGATTTTCTGTTGCCTTAACAGTTAGCACCATCTTCTAGTTTTATCTTAATCCATTTATGTGCTACTAATTTGTTGCTAGCGAGAATGTGTTCTTGTTAGTCGTGAATTCAGAACTTTTAGGCTCAGATAAATGAATATTTCTTCCATATTGGTCCAAGAACAAATGAAATGATATGAAGATTAGATACCTTTTATTTGATGGCAAACTGCAGAACCCTTCTTATCTGTTATTTCTGTATATTTTCTGTGAGAAAGGGGCCATGGTGGCCGAAGATGCAATGAATGATTTACTCAGGTGTTAGATTTTACTTTGTTTTGGTAATTTTATTCAGATGTTAGATTTTACTTTGTTTTGGTAATTTTATGTTTATAATGTTACTCGAACTCGAGTTTGAGTGGTGCATGCGTGTATATGTCCAACATGGAGTATGATTGGAGTTTTCTAAGTCTTTCCATATATTTAGACTCTTGGAGGTTATATCCCCACACCAATGTTTAGCAACATGGTCAGTTGAAGTTCAACCAAGTGATGGTTATTCTTGGAGGTTATATCCCCACACCAATGTTTAGCAACATGGT
Source organism: Hibiscus mutabilis (assembly GCA_019671005.1). NCBI lineage: Eukaryota > Viridiplantae > Streptophyta > Magnoliopsida > Malvales > Malvaceae > Hibiscus > Hibiscus mutabilis. Next base: position 40,812,673 of record CM033749.1, read on the forward strand.
CAATTGTAACTATCATCTTTGCACATCAGTTAGAAACTCTTGCAGCTATTATTTCTCTTTATGTTTCTTCCTTTTAGGTCAAATCAAATGCTGTAAGAGCTCTTGGAAATCTTGCAAGATTTGTTGGGTATTCGAGTTCATCATGTGTGGATAAAAAGCCAGTCGCAAAAGCAAGATTTCCTTCTTGCTACTATGTTACTATGTTTCCAGCAAGAAGTGAGCTTAATGCTTTTGATGGAGGTTGGGATAACTTCATCTTTCCCTACGCCATTGAAGGATTTGCATTGGCTAGAGAGAATGGTGCGAGCATTTATTTCTTGTGTTACAACTGGAAATGTCAAGGTATTATCTTGCATTGTAGTTTTTCAGTAAACTTTTAATCTCAACATGATGGAAGCATAAAATCAATTTTAATGTCAGTTTAGCTATGCTCTGTTTCTTATTGTGGCTTTTCATTGACTAGGTTCAATGGAATGTTTGTCATGAGCTGAGCAACATGTTTTTGAATAAGACAATACAACTGCAGGATATGGATTGGTATGATGCTATTTTCTTCATGTTCTTTTTCTTCAATAGGTTCAATTTACACAGTTTGATGTACGTTATTGAAAAATACGGCACCGTAATGTGGCATTTCCGGGTTCGACTAATAAATGTATGTAGAGTAACATACCACATGAGCAGGGACAGCCAATCCCAAATTTTTTGGTATAATTACATTTTAGGTCCTTTTTAGCTTAACTATTAATAAATTAAGGTCATTGCCCCTCCCAATTTTTAAAATTTATAGGTTTAATAGACTCTTGCCCCCTCTTGGTTCTTGATCCTAGCTCCTTCCCTGCACATGAAAACTATAAAAACGTTTTGTTGCTTATAAGTCAGAGCATGCGTTCGAATTGAATGAAAAAAAATCGAGTTATTCTAGTTAACGGTTCTTGTTTTATAATTTAAATTTAATTTGAATTTTTTTAGTTGGGTTTATGAAATTCGAGTCGAGTCAAGTTATTCAAGTTTCTTTTCAAATTTAATTATAAATATTTATAATGTTATAGTAGTAATTGGTTCCAATTTAAACGGCTTTCTATAACCTTATACGATATATATATTTCTTCATATGTAATACATATATATCTGGATGAGTTGAGGGACTCGAACTTGAGAATCGATCTACTAATCACTAAATATTTTGAGTCTCATTTTATAACTCACTTTATATGGAAAAATTTCGAGTCGATTTTACAAAATTGAGATTCAAATAAAGTTGAGTTGATTTTTTTCATGTTGATAAAAAAATATTTTTTATAGTCGAATTTTACTCACTTCTATCTTACCAGATTCATTCACCTATTTGTGCAATTAGATTTTATATGTTCATACATATTTAGGGATTTGAACTTGGGTTTTCTAGGATAAACATCATTCTCTTTTCGACTGAGACCATTTGTTAGATTCTTATGAACCAATTCATTTGGTTGAAAAAAATATTTTATTAAAAAATAAACTATGTTTTTTTTGTAAAACAATTAATCAATGATTTATATCTAATACATTGACGGTGGAAATTTTTAATTTCCACAAGTCCTTAGTTGTAGGGTTTAGGGAGTCAATTTATGGTGTATGGTTTAGAGGTTTAGGTGTAGGGGTTTAGAATTTAGGGGTTTTGAGGTTAGGGTTTATGTTTTAGGCTAATATGATGAGAACTTAGATTTTAGCCTATAAACCCTAAATTCTATTCACAAACACTAAATTATAAATTATTAAACCTAAACCCTTAAACCTTATACCATAAATTGGGTCCTTAAACTTAAAATTAAGGCTCTTGTGGAAATTATAAGTTTCCACCTCTAGTATCAAATAATTATCCTTTAATCAATGTATAGTTATAAAGAATTTGTATTTAGATTTATCTTTTTTCGTGTTAGATTGTTAAACAATAGGTAAGTATTCCATGCACAAGTACCTTAGTTTTAGGGTATATTATTTTGGGTTTTGGTGGACGAGTTGTGAATTTAGATCATGGTTAGAATTTAGGGTTTAAGGTTAAATTTTAGAGTTTATAGGTTAAAACTTAAATCCCTAACTATATTACCCTAAAATTAAACCCTAAAACTAACGCACTTGTGAAAAGTTTTCGTTTCCACCGCCATGAGGTATTTTCCTTTTAATTATTTTAATCAAAACATTAATTTTATCTTTTTCCAAACTAATTTAATGCTTGACTAATTCAGGATGTACAACGTCACCGCTTATATATCTTTAAGACCTCTCTTTTTTGGATGTGGGATTATTGTCCATGTCTTTTTAGGCGTGACAATGTCAATTTAATTAAAGATTTAAGGGTGTAAGAAGCCCTTGAACTTTTTAAAAAAAATTAAATTAAGCCTTTGAACTTTTTTGCATCTAATTATTTCCTTGAATCACGATATTGAATTAATTACGTCTTTTGGCCAATTTTGACTATTATATCTTGACAATTTTGGATATGTTGATGCAGTGTGTCGCGTCATAGTGTTCCCACTTGATATTTTTAGAATTTTTTATTTTATTTTAAAAATTATTTTAAAGTTCTAAATTTTTTTAAAAACTTGTAAAAAAACATTTTTTTGAAAAAAAATTATGAATGCAACATGATAGAAATGCAATGTACCATGTGCCAGTAATATCTATAGAAAAAAGTGTTAATATTTAATGGTAAAAATTGATAAAAAAAAAACTTAATTAATTTAAATTCTTGGTTCAAAGGATTAATTGAATGGAAAAAAAATTTAAGAACTTAATTATTTTTTAAATTCAAAGGCTTCTTATACTTAAGCTAATATTTAAATATAAATATATAATTTTATTATTTGTATTATTTCTTCAAATAATTTTAATCAGTTAATAATATAATTTATTTGTAATATTTATTCATGAAGAATGTTGATTAAGGATGCATTACGATAATGGTCATTGTGATATATCAAATAAAAACATAAAACCATGTTAAAGTGCAGTAAAAGACAAACTAGGAATGTGTGCACTGAGCAATGTCCAACCATCATATCTTCAGTTTCTTCGACACAAAGACTAGATAAACCATTGTGCAAAATCATTTCATTCCCAACATCAAAAACCTTCCTAAAAGTAGAAAAAAGAACCCCAAAATACAAGAAACGTGCATGGTTAACTTTTCTCAAGAAAATCAACATGGTTATAGATAGATAGATAGAAGAAAAGATAAATCTTTAGAATCATAAAAGAAAACATGTATGAGTAAGCCCTATATCTCAAACCAGTTTAAGTTAATATGTATTTTATATAAAAAAGAAAATTGACACAATTTTAAAAAAAAATTGACACCAGTTTAAAATTTTTTGAGTTCTTTTAAAGAAAATTGATATTCACCATTTGATTCCACTTCTTTTTAATAAATATGAGTTAACACTCAAAATTCTGACATCACAACTTAAATTTTCTAGCTCTGCCACTATCCCAAACCACAATCTTATCGACCTCACCTTCACCATCTCAATCCCACAACCTTGATATTAAGATTGAGGTCCTAAGTAGATAAATCTAGCTTACTAGACCCGAGACCTGAACCGATATACCCAACACGATATTCGATGTATGGGTCCGAACATGATGGTCTAAACTTAACTTAAACCTGAAGCAAAGAATTTTAGTTGAACAAAAAATTAACCCAAAATCGAAAATAACATGAACCGAGAAGTAGCTCGAACTGAAAATTAATCTGAATCGAAAGTAACTTAAATTGAAAGTAACCCTAATTTAATTTGCTCTAATATGTATATGTTTTATTCTCCTTTTGTATTATATTACTATTTAACAACCATATTTAGTTTTGAGAAAAATAACCCGAAAATTTTCTCCCTTTAGTCTTGATGTAGAACTTCAAATCAAGTGAAATGGATGTAGAATAGCAAATGCCCAAAAGGGGGAATGTGATTTCAAAATCGAAGCAAAACGACGTACGGAGACAATGATATCAACAGTAGATTCATCGAGTCGAGGTTGTTTCTTGGTTGAATGAAAAATAATTTCACTTTAAAAGGGTGAGACAAGTTTGGTGGAAAGTTCTGAAACTCATTTACTTTCGACGACAGTGGCTGGGGTGGTCAAAATGACGACCGACACGGTGATCAGAATCTGGATTGATTTAGACTGAGATAATCAAGCCACCTCAGGCGAAAAAGCAGTAGAGGATGATAGCTTGGTGAATCAGCTGATGGTGCTGACCATGCAACAACTACAATAATTTAAGTAACAATGAAACTTCATGCAGGACCAGGCTGAACAACATAAAGTTGAGAAGGATAAGAGTAAGAGATTAATCGGGCAATACTCCAGAAAAATATAGACAAAGCAGTTCGAGGGCAACAATTTTTTCCCTAACACAGAGCCGGGGGCAACAGCCTCGAGAGCCAGGGAGGAAATATGAAGGTCCAAAAGATATGGACTACAGTCCTACAGAAGATGATGAGCAACAAACGCTAAGTGTGAAAGTGGGGCAATTAGAGAAAAAATTTTGAAGCACCCAAAATTTTCAGCGAAAAATCTCTCTCGAAAGTCCTGAAGACTGGGCGAATTTCGCCCAATAGCCATGCAGGCGAAAAGGGGCTCCCAAGAAGGCTAGTGGCGTGGGGGTTGTGGTTCACTGTTTACATCGCCAGACTAAGAGACAAAATGATAGGAAAACAGGCACATGGAGTACTCCAAACGAAAATGAAAAACTCGAAAAGTTAGAACCAACAGAAGCGATGAAGATGAACTCGAAAAACTACTAGAATTGTAGCAAGTTTGGACAAGCAAGATAGAAAAAGATTGATAAGGTTGTTGCGAGACAACGCTAATGTTTTTGCATGGTCGGCTGCATACATGCCCGAGATTAACCAACTGTTATTGAGCACTCTCTACTTGTAGATCCAGTAGTGAAACCTATCCGGCAAAAAAAAAGTTTTTAGAAGAAAAGGTGAAGACCATACAACAAGAAACGAAAAACTTTTAAAGTTTTTAGAAGATAAGGTGCATGTCATTCATCCCCGTGGATTGTGCAATTAAAAAAAATATGCCATTAAAATCCACCAGTTAGCACCACCTAGTTGACCCGACTCCACGTTAAACCAGTTTAACCAATCTACGAAAAATGAATGCAACGGTATATGAAATCCAACTTCAAAAACATAAAGCGGAATTAAACATCATGATTTCTCCTCATCGGAACAAACGCTCAGACGCTATGACCTATTTGGTAAACTGAATCGACAACGAAAGTTGTTCACAGCATGAAAGCATCGGCACTTCAGCATTTTCGACATCTCATCCACCTCAATAGTACAACGAACTTCATCACTTACCACAGCAGACGAACTAGCCATCAGAGTAAAAGTAAATACGTCATTTTTTCAAGAACAAACGCAGAGCGGCCGACAGAATAATCAAAATTAAACTTAAAAAACAAAAAACAAAACCTATATATAACCAAAGATCGTCCTTAATAGGCTTCTCTAATAAAGAGGTTCATTATGTGACGTTTCACATATAGCGGTTTACCCAAAAAAATTGGCTGGTTCATCACGGAACCTTATTATGTGACCCGTCATATACACCGTTTAAAGCCTTTATACAACACTTCATCATTAAAATTTCAACATTGTTTCGCCCTGAAATTTCCACCCTATGAGCTTTTTTAAACTCCTTAAGTTCGCTAATGTCACTTTATAACCTTCCCTCACTTAGGGGCAATTGTTAGTATCCACAAATACCTACTGCCATGTATCAATATTGCAAAGCCAGCGAATATGACCAAGCAGCCCGCAGTGAACGAATATCCCGCGACCATGTGACGACGCACGTGATTGCCGCGAACAACAATGCGCGCAAGTACCTACGACTTGCGCAACTTGTAGCGAGCGAAGCAAGATTGTGAATGGCATCGCATCCTGCGATCTTGTGAGTGGTCATGCGATCGCTGTGGATAACAACACAAACTTAGGACGTCAAGTATAGCCAATCCCATCAGTGTGCCACGACAACCCGACCATGATACATGCCCGAGCAATATAAAAGGAACATGCAAAAAAGGGAAAGGGGGACGGGAAAAAAAGAGACATCCGAGTCTACATTCAGAACGATGCAATCAAGCTTCGATTGAGGACAACCACTAGGACCATCATCAGACCACCGTCTCCGGCCCATATTCATTTTGACAACCAACAATTATATTATTATTTTAATATTCAAAGAATTTTTAAATTTATGTAATTACATTTACATTATGATAAATTTAGAGAAAAAATTAACATCAAAATAAATTTAGCGGGTGATGAGAGATTCCTCAACATTAAATTAAGGTTTTATTCTCATTTAAGAGTGTATTTGGATTAGGGATTTTAAGAAGTTTAATTTTTATTAATAATTTTAAAATTTTAAAAATAAATTACTTGTTTGGCTAAAATTAACGGATTAATTTAAAATTTAACAAGAAGATTTTGATAGTCTTTATCGCTCATTCAAATTCCACCTAAAATAATGGTTTTTCAAAATTCATTTTAATTTTATTTCATTTAATATATCTTATTTCACTATACAATAAACTTCAAAATGCCATTTTTATTTAGTTCTAATGTATATTTTTATAATTTATGTTATTAAAATTATTTATATGTTTCAACTCTTATCATTATTTTTTATAATTATTTTAAAACAAAACAGTAAAATTATAATAAAAATAATTTTAAATAATATGCATAGCTCAAAATCTAACATGATAGAGAGAGTAAGTTGAATTAATAAGATTACCCACATAACAAACTTTTAAAGTATTTGAGTCTTGATTAGTCTATCAACAATTAAATACTAAAAGACTATAAAAACAAAATTAGTTTTAAAACTCGTCACACTTATAAATAAGAATTATGACCATGCTAAAAGATTTTTTTTGAACAATTTTTATTTAGGAGAATGAAAGAAGGAATTTGCTCCTAATAGGTTACAAACTCACAATTTAAGAAAGATAGAAGGATGTCAACTGAGAGCTTTAACCAGTTGCTCTAAAGATTTTTGTTGAAAGATTTATGTTAAATAAATTTATATAATAAAAACTATTATGCTACTTTAGTTTTGAATATTAAATCTTAATTATCTATAAATAAGATTTTATAAGACTTATTACAAGCATATATATCGGAATTATACTTGGAAACATTGAAATGATAAGCACGAGCACAGACGATCATCCTCTCCCATCCAAAAAAGGAAAGATGCATGAAGACTGCCACGTGGCGCCTCCTCTTCGGTGCCAGCCTACACAAATTCGTCAGCTCTCTCTCTCTCACTACCCTCTTTTCACTCCTCACTCTCTCCATCTACTGATTTCTTCACATCGCTTTCTCTCTCTAGGGTTTCAGATTCTCCTCGCGTTTTCCATTCTTTCTACAATCCACTTCAGATTCAGATCCTCCACGTGTTCCAACCTGGACCCGTTCCTTTCCCCTCTCTTTTTTTAATCCAAAATTCCTTACGGGAGAGATCCCCTTTTTGTTTGTTTAGTTTCGTTTAGATTTGATCGCGAAATGCTGCACTTTTGATCGTTTATCAGCTCAGCAAATGATTTAATTACACCGAGAACGAAATGTAAGATTTCGATTCCTCTCTCTCTCTACATATGCATATATGTATATTTGTTATTGGGCTGGTTAAATTTGTTAGAAGAAAGAAATCAGTTGATTTTTTCTGTTACAAATTTGTTATAAAATTTGTCATGACTTAGTTAGCAGTTACTAAGTACGGTTAGCAATAGCTTTGGCTATATATTTGTTGTACTCAATTGATTAATTACGTTCTTGTATTATTCACAAAATCCGTAATTCTACAGCTCTCTAAACTCTGTTCTTCACGGATGATTCTTGTTCTTCAATCACTGGAGATATTCTCACAAAACTTTCCGTAATTCAAAATCTCAACTTAATCTTGCTAGATTTTGCTTCTCATGGATGTTAAAAGCTGTTGATTAAAAAAAATACTACTAGAATTTTCGACTTGAACTTGTGCGGATTCAATTTTGTTGGAAGCTTTTTTTTAGTCTATGCGGATTTCTGGAGTTTATTGCGGATTCTTTTGTTTAACGATCGTTTAAGAATTATTTATTGCAATGAATAGTTATATTTGTATAATTCGATTTCGAAGTTAAAAAAGGATTGTTGATTTTATATATTTTTAATAATTTTGGTATCCAGCTTTGTTCGTGGTTTTGAAGATCTGGCTCTAGAAAGTCATAATTGGGACAACAGTTTAGATGGTATGCAACAGTTGTTTAAAGAGTGTAATTGTTCAAACTGGGCAGATAGGAACAATATTAACCCGGAAGAGGCTGCATTTACGAAGTACTGCAAGGACTTTATATGCCGGTGGTGCTGGATTAGTTTTTTCGTGGAATCGTGACTTTCGGACGAGTACTAAGATGATGGTTGATTCAGGTGCTGCAGCAAGCCAGGGTCCTGTTGTCCATAAATTCCCGGAGAAAGATGATGGTGGATATGTTAGTGGAGGGTGGAAAAGGTCAATTTAATTAGTTGTTTTTTTTATCATACAGTTTGAGCTATAAGCATAGCCTGTTTTCATGAATGGCATGATTGGTTTAGAATCAAACATGCATGTAGTTACTTGTATACTGGCTAATAATTGTTGTCAGATTTGTTTTAGATCTGCACTTTGCATGTTTGGAGTTTGGTTCATTGAACATGTTAACTAATGGAAAGCTAGATTTAGTTCTGATAGTGGCAGTCGCTGACTGTTTATACAATCTAAGGAATTCAATAATGTGAATTTAAATGTGTTGATATGTTAAATTCATAGTACATTTCTTACTCTGGTTTGGCAGTGAAGATGGAAAATTAAGCTGCGGTTATTCAAGCTTCAGGGGAAAGAGAGCAACCATGGAAGATTGCTATGATATCAAAACTTCCAAGGTTAATGGGCAGACAGTCTGCTTGTTTGGAATCTTTGATGGTTAGTTTCTTCCTTATGATCCCTTTCTTTATAGAAGGATGTGAAATAAAAGACATTATAAATTTGATGTAACATATTATTTAAAAGCACTTAGCTGGCACCATCCAATATGATCATTGGCAAAGTAAAAAGTTTGTTGATGGTAATGGTATGAATATGATATGTTTGTGGTTTAAGTATGTGTGCAGATAATCTGGACAAGTGTAAATAAACTTGGAGTAGAAGCTTTCTTCTGATTTCATTAAATCAGAGTGGAAGCTGATATGTGATTCTGACAACCAATCTGTCTTATTTTTAATTAACTTCTCAAAAGTGCCTCTGGATGTATGATTTGAGTTTTGACCTATTTGTATGATAAGTCATCCTAGCAATGCATTCTTGGATAATGAGTAACATTTCCTGAGAGTAAGATACCTTTCATATCTGAGAATGACAGCTTTTATAACATGTGATTTAACCACTATCATGTGCAATTGCAGGACATGGTGGTTCTCGTGCTGCTGAGTATTTGAAGCAACACCTTTTTGAGAAACTAATGAAGCATCCACAGTTCATGACCGACGCCAAACTTGCGTTAAGTGCGTTCACTATCTCTGATGTGCTGTGTTTATGGAGCATATAAATTGTTGCATGTCCTTTGTTGTCAATTTTGTAGAGGAACCGTGCATTTACAAGTACTTGTATCTCTGTTATGTTCGAGTCTGTAGGTTGCATTCACACGGGCTTGGGTCCACATAAATATAATCAACCCATTTGAAAATTTTCTGTAATTTATATTGTCTTCAATGGATATGCATGCAGGTGAAACATATCAACAAACTGATGCAGATTTCTTGGATTCTGAAAGAGATACTTATCGAGACGACGGTTCCACTGCTTCAACTGCAGTTTTGGTTGGTAACCATCTATATGTTGCCAATGTTGGAGACTCACGGACTATAATATCCAAGGCTGGAAAAGGTATTCTATTCTATTTTTTAGTCCTTATTAATATGTTAGTTACAATTATTTCAATACATGCAATAATATATTTTTCCTTTAAACACTTTTACTCAAGGATGATCGTGAAAGGCTCCTTGAAATTGCTTGCTCTAAGGGGCCAGTAAATGGAAGAAAGCCAGACACCATATTCTGAAAGCATTTGGGTTTTTATTCATTCTGTCCTTTGTTTATTATAAATGAATAGTCATGTCACCTTATCATTTTGTATTTAGATTTTGTGGCTCATCTACTACTACTTATCATAACCTACTTACCTTTACTCATGAGTATGCTTCTATATATAATATAAAATGTACATTACATTTTGAGTGATTGGTATATCTTACGTAATGAAACTTATGGCTTTGTTAGAGTAACTACACTTGACATGAAAATGAATGTTGTGGATTCTTAATTTGCAAATTGGGATTCCTAAAAGCAGCTTCTTTTTCTTTTTAAAGCTATCCCACTATCTGAAGATCATAAACCAAATAGAAGTGATGAACGGAAGAGAATTGAAAGTGCTGGAGGGGTTGTTATGTGGGCAGGTAACCTTTTTAATGATCCATCTTGAATTATTGAAGTCAATTGGTAATACTGGCTCCTGAAAGTTCATCGTAAATTTTATTTTTGACCATGTTATCAGGAACTTGGAGGGTAGGAGGTGTATTAGCTATGTCTCGAGCTTTCGGTAATCGAATGTTGAAACAATATGTTGTTGCCGAACCAGAGATTCAGGTATCCTAAAAATTATATACTAACGAGCTAGAAATCTTTACCCACCATTACATTTAATCTTCTTTAGTTGGCAACCGATCTAATGAAGCCATCTAGAATATAATAGTGAACTTTGACGCATTCATTGGAAACCATACCAGCTTTACCGAGCAAACTTTACTCTCCCTTCTTCTGATCTCATTCCATAAATACTTGACAGATTGCTTTGCATTCACCTGGCAAATGAAATTTTTACCCCTTTTGTTATTTCTCAGGAACAAGAGATAGATGAAGAGTTTGAATTCCTTGTGCTTTCTAGTGATGGATTATGGGATGTGGTGCCTAATGAGGTAAACCTTTCACTGACATGTGCATGGTTGCACTTGATTTATCCATGTACCAGGCATGCACTGTGTTTTGTTTTCGAGGAATGTCACGAACATGAGCTTGCTGTATTGTTACGAGTAGTTTTCTACACTTTTGCATGTTATAAGTTAAAAATCGTTGTGTTTCCAGGATGCTGTTTCGCTTGCTCGAGTCGAAGAGGAACCAGAGGCAGCTGCTAGAATGTTGACGGAAACTGCATTCACCCGAGGGAGTGCCGACAATATAACATGCATCGTGGTGAGATTCCACCATGACAAGACAGGTCAACCTAATCCCGACCCCCAAGTGTGTGATTAGAAGTGTCCTTATATCACTGCATTTGCATGTCTAGATTCATTGGCAAATTTAGTTTTTTAAGCTTGAAATCTGCAATTGCCTTGTGGCCGATGTGATATATGAAGGTGACAATTTATTTATTCATTTTCATTGCCTAATGTTCGAAATGGAAAACATGGACCAAATGCCCTGTTTGTTCCCAAACGTTTGCCCATTTCTACACTCTTTTCGTGTGTTCATCTCTATGCTTAGTTGAGATCTAATAAGCCTTTCTAGTTAATCTATTAACTGCTAAACAATCATTATTACAGACATTGTTCCATGCAGCCTAAACAAGACATTATGTGCAGTGCAAATATTTGAGGTGAGACTTCCTAGTTTCTATGTTTTGTATTTTATATGTAAGGATTGAATTAACAAAATCAATTAACTTTATAGACTAAAATATGTGATCTTACATTATTGAGAACATTTAGTCGGGATGGATCCGGAAATTTAATTTTGGTAGTTCATCGATCGAGAGTAAATAAAATCACATGTAGATTAGATGCCATTATCACCTTTTTTAAAAGCACAACGGTAAAACGCTCTGCGACAGTTTACACAAGTTCCTAGCAGTTTGTAATTTCTAGGTTAGTGCTTGGCAGTGAATTTCACAAACGTTTTGGTGGTTTTATCGTCCTAATTTTGCCACGGCGGCTTTAGTGTTGCTGGTTGTTGTTTTTTTTTCATTTTCTTTGTTTTGTTTGTTTTTTTATCACGTTTTTTGTCTTCCGTTTTGACACGTTTTTCGTCTGCCGCTTTGGCATATTGATGATTGAGGAGAAAACAACATAATGCATATAGTGACTAGGATGGTTGGCGGTATGTCATGTTTAGATAATGATTTCACGAAGCCTTGATGCAGTTAGATCTGGTGATGTACTTTTGTGCAAAATTGTTGGATCTTTTGGTAAAGATGTTTCATCTCCTTTTATTTTTCAGAGGTAATTTTGTTATTTGAGTTCTTTACAGTGAACACTTTGAATTTAAGCCATAATATTAAATTTTATGAACATTGATAAAGAAATTACAGAAATAAATAATCTTTTTTGTTTGAGACTTCATGCCCAATTAAGATTTCAGGTTTTATTTTGTTGTTTTATGGATTTCCTTGGTTATCATTCCAAGATCCTATGTTTATTAGGGTGTGTATTGTACTATATTTTTTTCTATTTTATCAAAAAAATTAATATTTTGTTTAAAAAATCACATATAGATTAAGTGCCAATCAAATAAATTATCAAAATTTTAAAATATTAAATCTCAATATCTAAAACTTCTAAGAACAATGAATGACCCTACCAAAGTTTAACCTTTTATTTGTTCTAGTAGTACTCAAAAGTCCAACCCTGCTCAAGCTATTCATCTTTTCCATAGAAAGGAAAGGGAAAAATTAAAAGCAATAAATAAAGTAAACAAAAAAGAGAAAATATTCACCAAATTCACTGAAATTTCATTTATCACCATTGTTCATTCTTTGCAAAAGGAACAAAAAAAGCCCTTGTCTTGTTGAGTGTTGGAAGAAGTTAATATGACGAATTTTTATTATTGGACTGTTATGAGTTTGTTGGGCCCTGTGTAAGTAGGCTATTTCCCATAGGCATATTGTAGACCATTTAATAAAATTCAATTGAATCTCATTTGTATACTTTCCCTAATAATCTAACGTTTTTATTAACTTTTGAACCCCAAAATAAAGGCGGAGCGCTTTTGGGCCCAAAAGGCCCGGTTCTTGTTATAAATTTAAATATTTGATAAATATTAGTCTAATAACAATTTAATCACTGTAAAAAATAAATATTCGTATAAAAAATACAAGACTTTATTAAATATATAATCAAGTAAGTGTTGAACTAAAGAAGAATGAGCTATTGCTTAAGCATGGCTGAGTTTGAGGTCTTGTGCATACAAAAAAAATTTACCTGGGAGGCTCACCCACCAAAATCAGGTGTGCGACGTAGGTCAGTTTTGATTAGTTAGGGCACGCGTCTTTAGTTTTTTTGTCCGATAACTATTTAGGTCCTTATGAGTTTAAATATTATATAAAAATACGCATTTCCCTTTGAATTTTGAGTTTAAATATTTAATAAATCTTTGTATTTTTTAATTTTAATATTTTGACCTCTACTAATGTTCGATCTCGGCTCCGCCCCTGTCATCAACGGTGTTGATGCCGCAATTCTTATAGAAGAGAATCACATAAAGAAATCAACTTAAGTAAATTCTTGATCATAAATTTATTGGAAACAATTATAATCATCAGTAGTTCTTTTGTTTCCATCCTCTACTTGTTGAAGACACTAAATTACATCACCTAAGAAACAAAAGGTAATAACATTTACCTTATATTTCCAAATAAAGTTTACTATTGAAAAATAATAATCTCATTCTGAAATCAAATCCCAGTTAAAATATGTTTTTGATTATAATAAAAAGCTTTTTTTAAAATAATAATAATAATTCAATCAATCAAAACCCTAACTACATAGAATTTATTTTTAACATATTTATTGATGTTGACAAGGAAGACATGAATGCAAAGACTTGCCGACAGTTTGACGGAGTCTTAACACCACTTTCATTTGCCTTATTAATTGGGAGCGAAGACCATGAATGTTCCTTTCTTTTCTTTTTAAAATACACACGAGGAAGTTTCATAGGCAAATTCCCTTAATTTTGAGGTCAAATCTTTGTGTCCCTTTGAAAATAATTCTTATTCATTAAGCAAATGACAAACAATGTGTCGATTGAATGTTGAGTGATGAATACGAAATAAGTTTTATAAACGCGAACGTAAAGAAAAAAATAAATGACGTTGAGTTTTGCGACTCATCTAATAAGAGGAAAAGATTTTGTTGTTATGACGGGACAACGTGTTCACGAAAATAGTGGATTTGAGGTTTTGGATTATTTTGATAAAATTGAGTTTTGGGTATTTAACTTACCTTTATTATATTAACTGAATTAAACATTAAAAGCCAGTTACATGTCAAACAATGATTGAATGCTGATTTTTTAACTGACAGACCTTAAAATATTAACATAATAAAACATTAGACACTTAAATTAATAATATAATGAATTTTTTGGGTCTTTGAATGTCTTTAGACTGACGTATTTTGAGTTTTAATAATATTTTTATAGGCACTCTTTTTCCTCCTTAGTAATAAGGAGTTTTTAACGAGACTAGTTCTCATGAAAGTTAGTAACAAAGTAAACATTATGCATCTATCTTGGCAGACAAAGGAGAAGTCGATCGTATTATATGTCGACTTTTGACGTCACTTCAACAAAGATCATTGATTGTCCTCATTGATGCGATTAAAATTACTATAAATCATAAAATAAAAACAAAAAACTCAACAACAATATCCTTATAATTAAAAACTACCGCATTGCGGTTGGTGTATTATTATTGTATTATATATACAAATATTCCCCTAAATCAGCGGGTTTAAAATTGTACAGTTCTCGAGATTTATTAATTGGTATAGTAATTAAATATGTCGTTATCTTATTTTGTATAAATTTAAATTTCGATATTTATTTCATTAATGTAATATTTCTCAATTTAATAAAAAAATATTATACAGTTCTCTAGAAAGACAAACTTTACAGTCAATAACTTCGATACAATGACTACCTATAGCATATTCTCTTTAAGTCTAATTCAGTTGAAAATGCCACGAAATTCGGGAGAAATTATAGAGGTAGCAGAAGTAATAAACATTAAAATTTGTGATTAAGATGATGTTATTGGTTAATCGAATATAAAATTAATTGAAAAACTGATTTTTAAGGAAAAATATTTGTGAAAATTTTACTTTTCACAAATGAGACCAATTTAAAATATAGTGATATAGTTTAGGGTTTAAAGTTAATTTTTAAATTTTAATCTTTATATTTTTAAAATTTTAAAATTTTAAATTTCAATTAACAATACCATCAATTAACTTCTATTAAATTTGAATATCATACTTTAATTTTTAAAACCAAACCTTGAAATAATAAAATGTCGCACAATTAAAACAAAATCATTAACAATATTATCAAATGCATTCTAATTTTCAAATCAGAGAAACTAAATTTATGAAAAAAAGGTAAAATGACTAAATTTCAAAGATCCGAAAAGTAGATAGACCGAGAGTGGAATTAAACCAGAAACCAAAAGACAAAAAGAGAGATTTGGCGAGACGGAAGCAACCTCGGAAGAGACCAAATTATGGTAAAATTCTAGAAAGTTTTTAACGAAACGAACGAGTAAAATTACCTGACTGTTTTGACAAACTTCCAAAAAGAAACGCATTAAATAGCAAAAAAGAAAAAGAAATTTCCCTTAAACCCCATTTCCCCACCCTCTATAAATTAAACCCTCCCTTGACCTTTCTTCTACCTCTCTCTCTTTATTTTCCTCTGCTCCTTCCTTACCCTGAAAGAAAAGAAGGGAAATTTCTACTCCTGTTTTATTTTCCTGCTTCGTCGATTCATTTTTCTCAGGAAAACAGCTCGTATTTTGGTAAGCGATTCTATTCTTTTCTGCGTATATATATATATTGCAAATTGTAATGTCGTTTCATTCTCGTTTTGTTCGTTCTTTAATTCAATTTTCTCGAGAAAGTGGTCGGTGTTCGTTTCTCGATATTCAAACACCCCCTTAGGATTCCCCGCCGTGCGTAAAGACGTTTGCCTGTCACGCGCCGTGTAGTCGTGTCTCTTGACTTTGAGATCAAGAACTGTCATCTTGTTTTCTTAACCTTTGGGTTTGCCGCGTGTAGAGCTGAGATTGTAGGTTCCACCGACTAGTTTCCGGTAGTGGGGTGTAGTAGAAAAGGGTGTTGGCGGCCCACAAGTGGCACTTTTCAAAGAAACGACTTGTACCTGAAAAACGGTTAGCCGTATGTTTTGGGAGTAAAGTGTCTTTTGTTTGTCTGTATTTCTAGATGCACCTCCATTGACTTTGACTGAGAATTCGGAAATATAGAGTGTTCTAAGCTTTTGAATTTTATTTTTTCAAAACCCTAGATTAAAGTTAATTGAACATTAACGTAGTTAATTTTAGGTTACCTTATTGTTTCATCCTATACCTGACATGAATTTAGGGATAGCCAAATGGGAGATAAACTTTTTGTTTTAATTTATTATTAGACCCTTAATAGTTTGAATATCAATTAAATTAAGTTTTACTTAAATTATTTTAAATTTAAATACTTTTTAAGACTCATCTTTTAAATTTCTTCAATACTTGTTCATGATTTCATCACTGATGGGGAGATCTTAGGAAATATATATATGTATTGTTAGTTTATTTTTAATTGTTTGCTTATAAGCATTATTTTTAACTGAGAAGAGGTGTCATTACCATGGCCGTGCATTGGTTCCTTTATAGTTTTACTCAATTAAATTAATAATTAAACATTCAAACTTAAGTTCCATACAGTTTCTTTGGACCCAGACATTTCGTCCTCGTCCAACATGTCTGGCCACCACAAGACTTCAATTTTTTTCTTCTTTTTCTTAGTCTATTTTAAGCCGTGTCAGCCATAAACACCATGATCTGCCGCGGCTCCTCGATCAACTTCTTTCCCTGTTCGACACGTGAAAACCTATCTGTCTTTTGTACTTTATAATATTAAACTTGGGTTCATGCATGAATTTTTTTCCCTTTGTTCACACCTCGCTAGGTTCAAAAAGTCACCTTATATACTCTTTTTAAAAAATAAATAACTAAAATACAATGTCAAATTCATGTAGGTGAGTAGGTTCAAAAAGTCACCTTATATATTCTTTTTATATGGACGGTGGTTCATTATACATTATAGCATTGTGAGTAAGTTGCGTAGGCGAGGACAAGTGTTTATCGAAGTTATGCATGTTGTTTTGGATTGTTGTATGTTTGATATGATGAGTCGTTTTCTTCTTGTTATTGCTTGAGTCTTGGGTGTATGATGTGGCTTTTTTTTGTGTTTTAGTGTATATCATTATATTCTCAAATTTTTATTTAGACTTTCATACTATTTTAGTGGATTTTTTATTAATAAAAATAATTGCTTTGTGAAAAATGGTTAGATAAACAGGACGGTGCTACATGTGTAATAGGAGGGGCTTTTTCCCTCGGGAATTTTTTTATCTTTATTTTCTTATTTTTTTTATAAAAATTTAAATAATTATGAATATGCCCTTCAGCCTTTAAAATTTTATGTTTTGTCCTATCCAAAATCTTGGCTCGGTCTCTGTAGATAAACATATGTTAACGAGTCTGGTCTTGTCAATGTTGTAGTTAAAGGTTGTTTTCAATTTCATTCATGTTTTGTTTGAACCGGTAATCGGTAATAGGAGTAGAAGATGTCGGCATCGGCTGAATCAGCTGATGGTAACCCTAGAGGAACAAAACACTTTAGATTTCAGGCACGACTCATGCCATGTCAAGTGTTGTCGACTCATCAAATCTAACTTATCTGATGTATTAAAACCATTTTGTCTTTTGTTTTCTTCTGGTTTCCAATGTGCTTTCTTTTCAACAGCATATTTTCAACTCCACAGTGATTGTTGAAACCAATATTCTCATGTTCTGTAGAAAGCGAAAGCTCCCCAACTACATTAACGTTATGCTCCTTTTAATTGTTTTTCTTTTATATATATAGGTTGATCAAGAGAAACTAGGCAAATTTTAAGCACGCAATGGGATTGCAAATATCACATTCCAACATGCAGAAGAAAGTGAAGCCTTTCTATAGTCCAGAGAATGATGGTGAAGATGATAATGGAACCGATGGCGCTTTTACATTACACGGCCCGCGGGAAGTTGAGAGCTATGCTTCGTGGGTGGTAAATTCCGTAGGCATTTTCATTGAAACATGTTCATCCATGCATGTCTTAACACTTATCATTGCATTGCATGTTCTTGTCCAGATGCAACACCCTTCTGCATTGAACACATTCGATTCCATAACGAAGGAAGCTAAGTGGAAAAAGGTTGCCGTGTTTCTAGATTACGACGGCACTTTGTCGCCCATCGTTGAAGACCCCGACAAGGCCTTCATGTCTGCCGAGGTACCCTTTAGTTTATATTGCTGTGCATGCGCATAAATCTCCACCATGCATGATTATAAGGCAACTTAACTTCTTTATTTTAATTCAGATGCGTATGGCAGTACGTGAAGTTGCAAAGTATTTTCCAACATCTATAATCAGCGGTAGGAGCCGAGAAAAGGTTAAGGAATTTCTACAGTTAAGCAATGTGTACTATGCTGGCAGCCATGGGCTGGACATATTGGCGCCACCCAGAGCAGTAAAATCTTCAGATAATAAGGTCTGTTCCCTTGGTATAAAAGTGTGTTTTTTAGTCTTTAGAAAACAGTTTTCTCATGATTTTTTGGGGTGTTTTAGGCGAATGAAGGTGCTTTTCAACCTGCAAAAATTATATTTACCTGCAATTCAAGAGGTAATTTTCTCAAAACCTTTTTGTTCTCAAATCTTTTACTGCATGTAATTTACCCAAGAGGTAATTATATATATATATATACTTATATGTAATATTTTGATATACAAGCTGTGTAAAAAAATTACACAATCTTTCTATAAAATTTAAACCTTAAATCCCAAACTCTGGCACCCTAAAACCTAAAACTCTATACCCTAAATTCTAACCATAAACCTTAAGTTCTACACCCTACACACTCAGTGGCGGATTTAGGAATCTTTTTTAGGGTGAGCACAAGTTAAAATATTTTTTAGGGTGGACACAAGTCACAAAAATCTTAAAATTTCAGGGTAGACACAAATCATAAAATTTAAGGACTAATTCATAAAAATAAAAAAGTTGAAGTCAAATGTATGAATTTTAAAAAATTTAAGGTGGCTTGTGTCCACCCAATCATATATGTGGCTCTGCCACTTTACACACTAACCTTCTTAACTTTAACCTAAAATATCAAACCCTAAAATTGACACAAACTTATATATATATATATATAACAATCCTCTTGTAACATAATTTTGTATCGGATTAAAGTCAAAGACCATCCAATTAAACCTACTGCTAGTGCTAATATTGGAACAATGAATGCCTAATCTTTTGAAGGCTACACAAGCTTTAGTAGGCACTAGTGGCTAACAAGATATTTAACGGTAGGTGAGCTAGTGATTAATGCTGTAGCGAATTGGACTGCACATAAAGATCTATTCTTCTTTAATGCCATTAATCCTCGAAGGTACATTCAGATTTTAATTGCTGCCAACATGACAAGCACTATATCCGCATATTATATATGTATATAAAGATTTCGACCCACGTAAACAAATATGAATCTCAGTTTTTTTAAAATAATCAACAATATTTAATTAATTAACTAATTAATTTATTATAAAAAATTATTACGATCATATTTTTAATTTAATTTATTATATTCACAAAATTAAAATTTAAACCTATAATTTCATTTAAAATATATGATATCTCATCCCATTAGACTACTCAATTATTGGTGAATCTCATTCGTTTATGTATCTCCACTTAATTGACTCAGCATTGGTGGGTTTTATTGTCGACAAGATTACTGATTATTGTCGATTGATGATTGAAGTGATGCTCTTCTTTGTGATCATCGTACGTGTGTCTGATGACCATACATTGCATTTGCTGGTTTCTGGGCATTTTTCAATAGAAAAATGTAATTGAGGGCATTGTTTTAATATAAAAGTGGTCTAATTATGCTACCAGTCCCTGTATTGGTTAGACATTTGAAATTTACTCTCTCTAATTTTGATTATATGGATTTAGCCCTTTACTATTCTCATTTAACCATTGAAATTCAATTGATAATGGAGTGAAAGGACTTTTGTAGTATTGGAGATTGTGGCAAATTTTTTAAAAAAAAAAGCATAAAGTCAAAAAAATACCCTAACGTTTAACTGAATAGTTATTTTAGTCTCTATTTTTTTTGGAGCAATTCAACATTCAATATTTTATTTTGGGTCAAAATGTCCCCTCTGTAGATGAAAATTGTTAGAAAACTGATGGCAAACAGTTTAAAATGACTTGATAGAATGATAAGTCAACAGAAAAAATTTATTTTATATTTTATATAGTTTTATAGAATTATTTTTTTGACTGATGTAACATTTTTTTTCAAGTCAACACATTTGTCTATATGATACTGTCATGCTAGCGTGCACTGTCATATAAATTTGTCCGGTCATTTTAAACCATTTCTCGTCAGTTGACTGATAGTTTTCATCCGCATAAGGGTCATTTTGACTCAAAATAAAACATTGAATGTTAAATTGCTCCCAATAAAAAATAAGGGCTAAAATTACTATTCAGTCAAACGTTTGAATATTTTCTGACTTTTATGCCTACAAAAATACTCGCATGGTCAACTTTTATCACTTAATCTCTGAAATGATGTTGAAGATTGAAGAACTTTATGATCTCATATTTAAAATCAAAAGCCTTGCGATTTCAAATTCAACTCTTTTTTTTAGTGATGGTTCTGTACCAATACAATATGAGCGACCGTGAAGGTTAAAAGAAAATTTTTCAAAATAAGTTGAGTTAAATGATGGTAAGAAAAACACAAAAAAATCAATTTTAGACTAGCGGTAAAGCATGTGAAAAAATAAAATATTAGTGTACTTTATGAGTTCGGTCTTGTCGGACTCATTTTTTTTCAAAAATTAACTTCAGACGCACACAACAACAAGCCAACAAATATTTATTTACATAGACTCATGCATTCTTTATCCTTTCATATTAAAAATTAAGGGCCTTGTTTCACTAAATTGTACATAAACACTTAAATATGTGAATCGTCCCTAATTTTTACTTGCTCATTTGACCTTCCACGCAAGTAATATCAATCACCTAAACATTTGTATATTCCAAAAAACACCACATAACGCCAACAAAATAAAAATCCTTTGACAGTGTTATTAATTAAATTTCAATTATTTAATCAAAAGAGTAGAATGACTTAACTCATATTATTAAAAGTAAAATGATTAAATTTTAAACGAGCAAAGAGCACAAGGACTAAAAGCATAATTAAACCAATAAAGTGCAACTTGTATGGTTCTTAAATAACTTGCGTTTTGCTTGAGGTTTTTGCCGCCACAATTAATTGTGCAGAAGCAGAACTGGTTTCCATTTAACCACGCCACACATCTTTTTTCACAACTTTTCCTTCTGTTGTGCCGGAATTATTAACTCGGCTTTTTACTATAGAAGTTCTCTTTAATAATAGGATCTTAAATGCCACAGTTATTATACAAAGATAGTTGATATTTTTAGGGTAACTATATATTTTTTATTTTTTTACAAATTTTAATTCTAATTCATGACTAAGAGAATAAGAGAGAACAAATATGAGTGACTTGGCCAACCAATTAAATATGTTTACTCACATATTTGACATTATAATTTAATTTTAATGTGTAATTTGATACTTATTTTTTTTTAATTTTCTGAATTTGGCCTCAATATTCTATTTTGTAATTGAATTTTTTTGTTCAATTAGATACATAAACTTGGCTTTAAAGTTTAAATTAGTACATAAATTTGACATTATGGTTTAATTTAGTTTAAATAAGTCCTTTACCATAGATATTGATTTGGACAAAAAAATAAAGTTCATCAATTTGAGCCAAACAAGTTAACAGAGGGGACATTTAATCAAAAAATTATATATCAAATTACACCTTGAAGCCAAAGTTTAAATATAAACATGACTTAACTGTCAATTAAGTGCCCAAACTATACACTTTTTTAGATAGTTGCCCAAACTATCTTTTGGGCCAAATAGATGCTTAACGTTTTATTATATGACTCATTTAGGGTATGGTCGTGACAGACATTAATTTTTTTCGTTATCCAATCAAAATCGTACGTGTGGCGATATTAAACATTTTCTGAATTTTATTTTTTAAAAAAATAAATCAATTTTTTTTAAATATCCTGAAAATTTTAAACAATCCCAGAATAGTCCCCAAATTCGGTCACTCCCACAGGCGTTGGTCGCGTTTTCGGTGACGTATTGAAGTGTCCTCCCCTCGCCGAATAACCCATACATCGTTCATCGTCCGTTATGTCGTCGTTCGTCGCGAATCATTCGAATGAACTATTCGACGTTTTGCACGACGTCGGTCGGTTTCCGGCGACGAGATGGTAGGATAAATGGTTGTGATGGTCTGACAACTGATGTGATGGGCGGCGGCGTGGCAATCGGCGGTGAATCAGGTCAAATCGAGATTTAGGTTTTAGGGTGTTAGAAAATTTAAAATATTTTAATTTTAGGGTTAAAAGATTTTAATTTATGGTTTAGAGTTTAAGAGTTTTAGTGTAGAGATCTAGAGTTTAGGACTCATGATTAGAATTTAGGTTAAAGGTTTAGGGATAGGGTTTAGGGTAATATGGTTAGGGATTTAGGTTTTAACATATAAACCATAAATTTTAACCCTAAACTCAAAATATATCAATAGCTATAAATTCAAAATTACTACACTAAACCCCTAAACCCTAAACATAATCCATAAACGCTAAAACTAAGACGATTGCGTAAATAAAGTTTTCACAATTACTTGTGCATGAAATAATTATCCATAATTATAAATATAATATTTTAATATACTTTTAAAATGATAAATTATTTAATGTAATGCAATTGTGTAAAAGATGATGGAAATTATAAAAAAAAATGAGAATAAATTATACAAAATTTTAAATAAAATAGAAAGTAAGAAAAGGTTTCGAAATCTAATCAACCTTTATTTGCTCTTGGAGCAAGTGAAAAGCTACTGAGCCAGTGGCTGAATGGCATTAACTTGGGACAATATTTATTTTATTTTATTTTGTTTCATTAAAAATTATTATATTCAACATATTATTTTTATTAAATTAAAACTATCCATTAACTATAATTTTCTTTTTAATATGATAGTGATTAATATTATTAAACAATTATGCATGTTTTTAGTATAATTATGAAGAAAAAGAGTACTATCATTTCAAATGCAGACATTAATTCTGATTAAATAATTGAACCCAAAACCCCACAATTTTTTAGAAGTGTGAAAAGAAAAAAAACTAAAACAAAAGGTTAAAAATGGAATTTATAAATTTATTTTGGCAGTAAGGCCAAACCTTAATATAAATGAGGATGGACCATAAATGACCGACATTTTCCTAAAAAAATAAGTCAAATATGCATTTTTAGTTTTTTTTTTAAATCTTGAAAATATGCAACTTTATTAATAAACAAAAAAAATTAATAATATAATTTTAAACATCTAACAAACAATAAAAATCGACATATCTAAAAAAATTAAAGGGTTGCTTCAGTTAAATTATACATTTTTTGTACCACATTAAATCTTTAAATTCCATTGTAGAAAGAGTCTCCTGGAAAGTAGTCAAAGCATGAACTAAATGAAATCCCCAATAAAAAACTGTAATACCTTTTACATCGATTTCATAGGCTCTGATCCGCTACACAGTTCTAATTACATTGGCAAACAACCACAAAAGAGGATCAAGCTATCTAAGATCACCAACAAATTCAAATAAAAAACAAATGTCGCGAGAAACACTACACGAGCATCAAGCGGCCACAAAGGTATTTAAAAAATATGTCATAAGACAGAAACATGCTATAAAGACAGAAAAATACGTCATAAAGATAGAAGAAAATAAACGAATAAGATTTACGAGAAAAAAATAATTAAAACACATAAAATTTTATTAAAAATAAAAAAATCACCAATGATCAACGATCAATACTAAAATTAATATTACTGGTCGCGGGCCAAAATAAGAAAAAAAATGCAAAACGGCAGATTTAGGGAAAAAACTCAAGCAGCTAGAGTTTATTGTTTTGGGAAAATTGGGAGAAAAAACAAGCGGCTAAATATGCACTTTTAGTTAACCAATAATGTTCTAAATTACTTTTATTAATTTAAAAATATTAATTGCAAGTGCAAGCGGAATTTTGTTTTGTTTAAATATCAGTTTTGGATTAATTTACTTTTAGTCCCTATAGTCTTCGAAATTTTAAATGGTAATCCTTTTGTGTTTAATTTCAGGGATTAAAGCTCTTTTAATTTAGAAATTAAAGTAAAATTGATAGTATGATAAGGATGCAGGGCCGAGGGTAAAATTAGACCAACAATAAGTCACATTTTGTATATCTTTTTTTTGCCAATTTTAAATTCAGAACGTGACAAATTTTTTAATTTGATCTTTTTGATGGCATAATGTTATGAGATTGTGTTATATCATAAACCAAAAGAGAATATATATATATATATATATATATATATTATGTGATGATGCGAAACAATCTGATAGTGTCACGTCGGACCAAAATGTTCAAATTTAATGGCCAAGTTAAGAGAGGTGCTAAGTTCAAAGACTAATGTTGACAAAAATAATCAAAGACCAAATTGGAAAAAGAAGCCAAATTGAGAGGCCAAAACGTGAATTATCCCATGTAAAGATTAAAATTCCAACCAATGGCAATTCTCGTAATAAAATACCTAATCCGATGTCAAATATCCGGTAATAATAAAAAAAAGATTGAAGCGTTTAAATTGAGATTTTATTTTTATTATTTCGAGTGACGCTGAGGTGGGTTATAAAGAAGCTTAGAGGTAGAAGCAGCAACGTAGCTTCCCTCTTTTTTATGGTGGTGACTCACCGGCTTTTCTTCAGATAAACCGCGTTAAACAAAATTCTAGAATCCTCATCGGAGATTAATTCCGTTCGATGATCGGTGCTCTGGTTGCCGTCGGAGGAGACGAGGTAGAGCGTTTATTCATCGTTCGTTGTTTGTTGCGTAAGAGAAAAGCGAGTTTTTGCAGGTTGAGTGAAAATGAATGGTAATAGCAATGGATTTGCGAGTGCGGCGGCGGCGGACTATATAAGGAGACATCATCTGCATGAGATTGGAGAGAATCAGTGTAGTTCAGCTCTTGTAAAGCACATCAAAGCTCCTGTTCCCCTCGTAACTTCCTTTTTCTCTCTGTTTAAGTTTTGTATCTTTTAATTCGTCAGTTATCATCTTGTATTTCTTTTCTTTTCCTTTCATTTCTTTGGATCTGTTTAGGAGATTTTGTGATGTTCTCTCTTTTGATTGCTTCATTGATCGATGATTTTTCTTTCTTTTTTGTGTGTGATACTGTGATTACTCTGCATGTTTGCTTAGTGAGATTGTTTTTCAATGTTTGACTTTTTTCTCTTGATTTGTGGTGGTTTTCTTTTCTGGAAATCTCTGATTGTTTTGATTCTATATATATTTTTTCTTATTCTTTCATTGAATAATTGTAATAACGGAAGATTCAATTTAGGATAAAGTTCACAAATCGTGGCTGAATTTAAAAAAATAAATAATAAAAGGTAACCAAAATTTTAAATGTTACAATTAAACTTTATGTTTCAAATGTTAAGCAATTAAAATTTATGGCAGAATTAGAAAACATAAAGTTTAATTGTCATTTTGTAACATTTGAAAGTTTAGTTGCCGTTTTATTTTTTTAACAAAGTTGAGTGACCATTTATGAACTTTACCCTTGAATTTAATTTGTTACATTTAACTGTCCTGATTATTAAAATTTGCATAATTTGTTGAATTAGAGAAAATTTTTATGGTCTTTTGTGAGGGAAACATAGATAAATTTGATTAAAGTTTAATGCCGAGGAGCAACTGAAAACTTAATTTTAATTTTGAACAGTTGTTGACTGGTTGAATTGTCGCAAAAGATTTTTCTAGAATAAATTCATTCCAATGATATAGTTAATTGCTTTGTATAGAAACAATCTGGTTATGATCTAATCGATTAAATGCAACTTATCTTGTTTGTTATGGAATGATGTGATATGTTCCAAATCTTTATTTCCTCTTCTGTCTCCATTTTTTTATACATCAATGAAACTGGAAAGATTGATAACTACGTGGATATTCAGATAATGTACAAATAATGCTCTCCTCCACAATTGTAGAGCTTGATTCTTATGTTTGTTGTGATTTTGTTTATCTATCTCCTTGATTGGATCTCTTTTCCTTTTCCTGATTATGCATAATTTTCGCTGAAACTTGTATTGCTTTGTCTTTCCTCTCTTTACAGGTTTGGTCTTTGGTGAGGAGATTTGACCAACCACAGAAGTATAAACCTTTTGTCAGCAGGTGCGTTGCGCAGGGAAACCTCGAGATTGGAAGTCTTAGAGAAGTTGATGTCAAGTCGGGACTTCCGGCTACTACAAGTACTGAAAGATTGGAACTCCTTGATGATAACGAGCATATCCTCAGCATCAGGATTATAGGCGGTGATCACAGACTTAAGGTAGAATTTCTCTCTCTCACTCTCTATCTTCTGGTTTAACCTTTGTTACTCTCTATTTACATTCAATATCACCCATCTCTTGTATCTCAAGTCCATTTGTTCATACAACAAAGTAGATTAAATGCATTTGCTTGCAGCTTATTGAGCTATGTTCTACAAGATGGTTGACGACTTTATAATATTTGTTGAGGTTCACGAAGTATGCTTGTTACTGAATTTTGGATGAATTTTGGTTTCCTGAATGTTTTGGTACAAAAGTTTATTAGTTGACAAGTCTTAACCATGAAGTTCAACTTTAAGTGTAGCAGTTGTAAATTGGAGATGTAGGCTCAGTTTGATGCCTTTTGACCTTATTTTCTAATTTTATCCAGAACTACTCTTCAATCATTTCCCTCCATCCGGAGATCATCGACGGAAGACCTGGGACGTTAGTCATTGAATCCTTCGTGGTGGATGTACCTGAAGGGAACACAAGGGACGAGACATGCTACTTTGTTGAAGCTTTGATCAAGTGCAACCTCAAATCACTCGCAGACGTCTCCGAGGGGCTAGCAGTGCAGGATCGGACCGAACCCATTGATCAATGAAAGTTGGGGCAGAGGAGATGAAAAATAAATAAGGTGGTGATGACTATGGTTGCCATGAATGAAGCTTCAAAGGCTTTTCTTATCTGGGAGAGCTTTAGGGTTGGACTGGCAATTGTGGGTCTTCCATCTTCTACACACACACACATTGCATTGCTTGTACTTTATCATTGGATCTCTCCTTTCTTTTTAACTTAATGTGCTGGATTTCCTCTGTAGTAGATGAACCTCTTTGTTGAAGAATGGGACAAGAAAGGACTTGATTCTTGCACAGCTGATCCATGAAGAATAAATGGTTAGTCCGTTGATACTTAATTAGAATATATTTAGACTGATTTTTAATTATTCTAATTATTTTAATTCTAATTATGATTGTTTGTGTGAATGACCTAGTAATAATTAAAAAAAACATTAGCAACAATTAGAACAATGTTTCAAACTCACGGATTTCATAAATGCCGCTCTATGTCCTCTTTTATCTCCCTCGAAATTCCAAAAATTTAACAAAAATGTCGTCTCAAAACGCTTACCATGCCACCATTCAAAAACATGGGGAGCAACCACTGTGCGGCAGCTGAGGCGATACTCGATAGAGAAATGGTATTTTACATATGATTGTCTGAAAGGAGGCACCATCGAAGCATTTGCTGGTACGCCACTCTGGCCCGGCATTTGCATCATTTCGGGGTTCATTCGAGGCATCGAAGCTGGTGGAATGTAAGTATTATGATTAGGCATCGGTACCAGCATCGAGCTGGGATTTGCTGGAATGGCTGAGGCTCGCCATCCGGCTGAAGGTTGTGGAGGTATCATAGGTTGCCCCATACCAGGTGCAGCATATTGAGTCCCATTGTTTGAATTGGCTGTTGCCCCAAAACTGAAGCCTGTGGGTTAACCGGGAACAAAATGTCCAATCTCTTTCGTATGTCCTTGCCTTAATATAGAAGGAATAACCAGGGACAAATGCAGGGACAGATAAGTAACTGCTCCAGCTTTCAAAACTCTTAAAGACCATTCAGATTTAAATCTACGAAAAAGCCGGTTCGATTTTTTTGTTACAGGCTTTGTCCATTTTATAGTTCATGTTCGGAATGTGTAGCTCTCACTACTAACAATATCTTCTCTAAAGTTCAAATATAGATTCTCTCCTTAGAGTGTAATGTGCCTTGTCATTAACCCAACACTCGTAGGTGGAATTTATGCGGCATATTATTATTATTATTATTATTATTATTATACACGCATCAATATTATTTTAAAAAAGAAAAAAAGTCTCGTTAAAAACCCTATTTATAACCAAGTTCAAGCTAACACTCGAAATTACATAACATCACAAATATTTCTAATTAAATTTGAATAAAAATTCAAACAATTTTACTTGACTCGACTTGAATTTTATAAACTCAACTTATAAAAATTTAAATAAAATTATAAAATAAAACTCGTACACTCGATTAACTCAAAATTATTTTACTCAACTTGATTCAATGTTCGCCTCCAATAAGTGATAGGTGAGTGCTCTTAACCAGATAGACTGAGTGATTTTTTATATTTAAATCTAAATTGATGTTAAATTTGAATTATTAACCGTTTAATATTCAAAATCGATGCATTAAACAAAATTTTAAATTCCAATCGGATTTGACAAATCTATTTACATATAATCCAATTTTTATCAGTATTTGAACAAGCATATTTGATTGGTTAGTTAAACTATTCATCTTTATTCTTTTTTTTTCTTTTTCTAAAGTCTCCCATTCTCCTCCCTCTAGATAGGATTAGGATTAGAATTATAATTTGTAAAAAAAAATTCACGGGCATTTAATAAAAACATTAGGAGTGTATATAGTTAGTATCAGTTTGGTAAAATAATTTTAATAATCCTTTATTTTTCGGTTCAGTGAACCTCAATTATTAGATTAATTTTTAAATTTAATGTATGATCTTAGCTCGTTCCTGCTCTGATTCAAATGGCAGATGTAAAGAAGATGAAGGATTCTGTGCGATCTAACAAACGTATAATCAAAGTATTATGAGAGTGAAGAAAACTATTACATGTGACGGTGTATAATTGGTGATTTACAATATTTGAGTATTTGAGATTTATATTATACGTATGAGAATTCTACGTTCATGTAGTTAAATGACTATGAGGCAAGATCATTAGTATACAGAAACGACTGTCATGGGCCAATATAAGCACATATAGGGGGAGTTATATAGACGACCGTCGAGAAATGTCGATACGATTCAGACAACGTACAGGCGGAGATAGTCCACTCGAGCCGGATGCTTGAGCTTCATCAGCGCCTTTACTTCGTGCTTTCGGACCATTTCTCTCGAAATATTTAAGTTCCCGGCAATTTCCCCTAATGTTCTATCACCTTTACCATCTAGTCCATATCTCTGCCTGACCACCAGGCTCTCTTTGGGCTTCAGAGAATCAAGCTGAACAAAAAAAAACAGGGTTTTTAGTTCCATACTGTGAGGTGAGGCATTGATTTCAGACAGAACACGGTCCAAGTAGCCTAAAGCTTGTCCGATGTAAGCAGTGACACTAATTGTTGTATAAAATGTAAGTTAAAAAGAGGATGCAAGCTTACCACATCATCAAGTGCAAGCCTGAGAAGAGCAGGTTGCCTCCGGTGATCACCGCCGACACCATCAACATCGGTGATTCCACTAATGAACTCTTCTTGCGTGACCGGATGCCTTGAATGAAGCGACCCGACGGGTTTCGAGGCCCTCATTACTTCTTGGTACCTCTCAGGAGAGATCCCAACTTTTTCAATTACTTCATCATCTGTTGGTTCTCTTTGAAGTTCAAACAATAATTCCAGCTTGGCTCTCTGGATTTCTACTCTAATCTGGATTGAATAAACTGGTAAATAGTTTGAACGCTGCCGAAATGTAAATATATCTACTTGCTTCATGTGAATCATCGTGGCATTTTCAATATAAGCAGTAAATATAGCACGCCTAACTGAGGAGAGCATACCGATTCAAGTCCGAACGGGACACGCGTGAAGTTTGATACTGTCATAGAACGTATAATTGCATGCTTGATCCAAAAAAGACCATATGTCGAAAGCCGGAATTTCCGTCTCGGTTCAAAGCGATCGATGGCTGTAATAAGTCCTTTGACTCCAGCTTGACAAAGGTCTTGATATCTTGAACCATTTGCAAAATCTTGAAAATATTTGTTTATCACAAACAAAACAAGCCGGAGATTATGCTGCATGAAATAAGGAAATACCTCTCAGCAGTTATTATTGAAAGCCAATGACAAAATGCTCATAATAAGCTTTAAGCACAAACTAGGCAACCACTTCTAAAATGGTGATATCAAAACATGGCTCTTGCTAACAAGTAACAACCCTACTGTTGCTGGTGGTGGAAGAGGAGTTACCTTAATGAGCTTATTTCTAGCAGCTCGACCGACCTCGAAATGTCTACTCACTTGAGCTGCACTCATATTTGTTGCCTCAACTAATTCATCGTCAGTAGGATCTCTACCCAATTCCTTTTGCAAGTTCTCTTTCGCCTCAAGCAATGCCTACAGTTTGATCAAAATATCTTAGTGGCGACCACAATCAAAGTTTCAAAAACTAAGAAACATATAAGAACAAAGGCTTGTAGCAGTCTCCTTTTATTTAAAAATTGCAAACCTTCATTGGTTGCATTAGCTTAAACAACCAAGTATGTTCGGTTGTCGGTAGAACTGGAGGTATCTTCATCTTTTTCCAGTCCAGGCTCACCAAATCGGTTGAAGCCGAATAGTCCCGGACAAGTCTATCGATCTTCTCGCTTTCGTTCACAATACCCCTTTTCCTCTGACCAGAAACAACTGACTTTTCTTCTTTGTTCTTTTTTAGTTCAATCCTTTTATCAAGATTCAATCTTCTAGTTCTCTTAGTCCTGTTCCTAATGACAATCTTATCATTAGCATCATCTGCTTTCCCATCACTTTTTTTAGACCTCTTTCTCCTCGTCTGGCGTCCCTTCGTATCACTTTTTTCCTCCTCTTCATCAAATGTTCGAGTTGAAGGGCTAAGCTTATAAATGTTTTCGAGTTTCGCAGCAGCTTCGTTGTAATCTACGTCCATGGTGCACGGAGAACCTTCATCAGTCAAGACAGGGTTTTCTGTTTTCGAAGCCTTTTTAGCTTTCCCTCGTCGCTTCGGGTGCTCCTTACCAGTTTCCACCAGCAAAAGATTAAGTTCTTGAGGTGTAGCTAGAGCTGTATTATTCGATTTATCTGCTTTAAATGCTACAATACGAGGTTTTCTCAATGTACATCTCTGAGTACAGAACTTTGAACTTAATCCTAGTGGAGTTCGGGTAGCTGAACTAGAAACACTAACAACTCCCATGGCGAATACTCTTTGCAAAAGTTAATCAAAAACTGCAACCAAACATATGCATCAGCAAAACTGCAACCAAACATCTTGCAAGAACAAGCACAAATTCATCGACATCACATAATTAAAACTAGTTTTCTGAGTTCTGACACAAAAATATTAGTGTTTGTGCTCTGCAGCTATATCAAGTGTTTGTGCTCTGCAGATCAACCATAATTTCAAACACCTAGCTTTCATTAAACTGGACAATATCATTGTATAATAGTATTTATCTAGATAGATCACGAAAAATTGAACCTGCTTTGACATAGGCTGCTTCAATTCAACATTGTTAGATGTATAAATGACTCTCACCAGCTAAAGATTCAAAGTTAGTTTGGTTAGTTTCAAGAGTAGCTAACAGCAGGTGTTAGATTCAGTCTCTAGACACACAGTATGCATCTTTCTTTCCAGTTTTCTCTCTTTTATTTCTTGCACTTTCTTTGTTACCAAACAACATTTTTCAGCTGTGATCCAAGAGTCTAACAAACACTAAAAAATATAGTAATAAAAAAATCACGAACGGATCAAAATTCACCAGACATATATCAAAACTCTCAGATCTCTGTTACATTTCTAATACGAACTGAGTTGACATCATTATAAGCAATTAAAAACGTGAACTACTTCGCCCGCGAAGCGAAAACATACCTGTTCGAGCAGAGCAGGAGCGAGTTATTGAGTCGACTCAGATCGCTGGGAATTTGAGAAAATGGCTCTTCGTTTCCTAGTTTCCAATTTAGCTGCAGAGAATCCTCAGCAATGAAAGATTCTCGAGTTTTTTTAAATAATTGTATAAATACGTAAATTATGATGTCCACAAATAATATCAAAGGGGAATATCAACGGCCAGATGGAGGCAGTTTCGGAATCCGACGGCGATCGCAGGTGACAAGTAGGATTAAAGGAGAGAGAAAGAAATAGGCAGGGGAGTGATGACGTGGCCACAGGGGAAAGCGGTAAGCTAGAAAACGGCGTGGCGAGAAAAGAGTGGAAGAGTAGATAGTTCGATAGATTTCATGGATGGCGGTCAATACACGTGGTTAGATTTCGTTTTCAGTGTGCGGGACCCAGTACTTGTGGTACCCGGGGCTTTTCCTTACGTTGCATGGCCTATAGCCATAAATATTTATGTTTATAAAAATCGAAATTAGGATTTAATAATTGATTTAAATTCTTGTAATTTTAATATTTAACACATTAAATAATGTAAAAATTAAGTAAAATATGTATTTTCTTAATTTTATATGATTTTGAATATAGCTTAAGAGAGTCAAAAACTTTAAGTTTCTTCGGACGCAATATTTCTTAATAAAAAATAAGTTAAAATAATTATTATTTATTATTTTTTGATCTAGTCTTAATGTCAATCGAGAGCTTCTACTCATATGCTCTAAAGATTATTAACGTTATTCGATTGTTTTTTAAATAAAAATTCAAGTTAGTGTATTAGTATGAGATGAAAACAATACAATTTGGTTGGATTGTGCCCGAGCCGAGAGCATATAAAAATTTTAGATTTTATTTCTTAATTTTCTTCATTATGGACAATTATTTAATCTAATTTTCTCCAATCGCAGTCGGTTTATTATTTCTATATTTTTCATAACAAAATAGCTTATCTAAATTTTAAGATACGCCAAACACGTCTTAAGCTTCCAACCTTGATTTTCCAATTTTTTTCATCCATTGTCCAACAATTTATTCTCTTCTATTTTTGTTTTGTTTTTTTTATGGATAAATAATACTTAGACTTTCAATTCATTACAACAACAATTTCATGCAAGATTTTGTTGGAACATGGAATGCCATAGTTATACTAATTATCTCACATTTAAAAAAAGGTAAAGTTTTCAAATGATCACTAAACTTTGGTTAATTGTTCAATTTAATAAATAAACTTTCAATTGCTCAATATTATCATTAAACTTTGTGATTTGCTTCAATTTGGCCACTGAACTCTTAACGGACGTTAAGAAAATGTAAAGTTGTCGTTAACAAATTTTGTATAGTAATACATTTAGTCCTCTATATTTGTACATTCAAACAATTTAGTCCTAATTCGAAACAAATTAACAAATTTTACCCTTATTATTTATACATTATTTCAATTTGTCCTATTTGTAATTAAAAATAATTTAATAATTCTATTAAAAATTATTTTGAAACCATTTACAAACATAACACCTGAAAATTTGAATTTCCATCAAAATCAAACCAATTATTGAAGAACTAAACTATGATGATGAAAAGGAAGAAGCAGATTGCGGGATGAAAGGAAATCCAAGTAGTTTTACTTGGAGAATAATGTGAGTTTTAGGGATTTCGACTCCATCTCTCTCGAATAAAGTCTCAGCCTCTGTTTCTTGAGGGTTGGGTCTCAAATTCAAGATCTAAACAGATGTAAGACGAAGCTCAAATGACAAAGAAACAATCAGCAGGAGGGGATATATCATTAGCCCAAGCAGTTTTACTTGGAGCTTTAGTTCCTGGCGTCAACGTCGGTCCAATTCCCTTCTCAATGATTGATATTTGCAGCCATATTTATCCAGTTTCTGATAACAAGCAGCTTGGATTTTTTTGGTTTGGGTTTCAGGGTCCAACATCGAATACACTAAAATCAACGTTTTTGATGTTGGGTCTTTGCCTTGCTGTTATGTTGGGTTTAGCTTTCTCATCTACTGACTCTTCTTTGATTCTTCATGTTGCTTTTCTAGTTCTCATCGCTGTTGCCCTCTTCTTGCTTCTTAACTGGTACTGTTTCTTAATTCTTTAGCTAATTTTTGATCCAGTCGCATTAAATTTTTTGGCTTTTAATGAATTTTGGAGCTGCTTTATGTGTTATTCATGTTTTGATCATTAGCAAGATTTATTGAATTTATTAGGGATTCCTCTATTGTGGCGCCACTGTTTTTTGTTTTAATTGCTTTTTATTTTTACTTTTTGAAAATATAGTATGAAGCCTTGTTGAAATTAAACCAATTCTTGGATTCAGAAGAAAAAATTATTATATAGATTAAAGAATCTACCCCACTGTTGTCCCATTTTTTTTTCCAGATGAAGTAAATCTTGAATGATTCTAGCATCCCCCATCACCTTTGCAGAACTTGAACAAGGTTTTAATGAAGATTATACAATTCGGAAATTGTTGAATGAAGATAGCTAGATTTCATTATGTGATCTGTTCTTGTATTATTAAATTATTTTTAATTAAAGATAGGACCAATTTGAAATAATGTGTAAATAATGAGGATTAAACTTATTAATTTGTTTCGAATTGTGACTAAATTGTTTAAATGTGTAAATGTGAATGATTAAATATGTTACTATATAATTGTTAACTGTCACGTCACTTTCTTAACGTTCATTAAGAGCTCAGTGGCCAAATTGAAATAAATCATAAAGTTTAATGATAACATTAAAATAATTAGAAGTTTTATTATTAAATTGAATAATTAACTAAAATTTAGAGACCATTTGTAAAAATAATATTTGTTTAATGGATAGCGAAGCAAGTGGCTGAAAACCTTCATATGGGTACGAGACCTCTAGAGACGGAATTAAAACCAAATATTAAAATAAATTAAAATACTATTATAACAAAAAAATTTAAAAGAGCGAGGATCCTTTTCCACATATATGACTTCGTCCCTGGAGCCCTCTGCATAATTTTAAATGTTTGCTCCAATCAATCCCAACTTCTTTTTCAAAATTAGTTTTTTCTTAACAATTTTTTTTTAAATTATTATTTTATCCTTAATATAAATATTAAAATTGTAAGCCTGTCAATATATTATATAGATTGATATCTAAACTTGATTTTTTTAAATTAATATATGGTGTTGATGTGGTATTTTCATAATTAGTTAGGTTGTGACGTGTAGCTGATCCCTCCCCTCTACCATTCAGTTCAAATTAATAATAATAATAATAATAATAATAATAATAATAATAATAATAATAATAATAATGTTTCAATATGTAATGTTTTATTTTAATATTTCAATTTTAGTTTATATACTTTATTTTATAAAATTGAGTTTGTGCACTGTTTTTATTTAAAAAATTTAGCCTTCTCCTCTAACTTATGTCCAACATTATTGTTAACTGTTGATTTGACCGTGGTAAAAAAAATAAAATATTTGTTTTTTCATTAATATTGTAAACATAAATATTTATGTTCACATTTTCTATTTATTAATATTGTAACTCCATATACTATTCAAAAGAATCTTGTAGAAAATGGAAAATATAAAAAGAAAGTGTTATTGGATTGGATTGTGATAATTGATGCTATTGCCATTTAAATTCATCTTAGAAATCTAGGCATTTAAAAACAACCTTAGAATTTTAAGATTGTTAACAAATTTCATACAATTATATTTAATTAATTTTATAATTTCCAAATATAAATTATAATTTTTTTAGATTTTATTTAGAATCTTCTGATATTTTAAAAAAAATTTGAATTATCACTGAAAATTTTGGTAAAATACCAAATTAATCTTTTTTGTTACACAATTAAGGGTTCAAATGAGATATTAACCTTCTAGTTAAAGTCTCACATTGTTATTTTATTAAGGGGTTAGTAACTGTTAACACTGAATAATCAAAACATATAGTCCTATTTTTTTAATAATTTCAGTGGCCATATTTTAAGTTTTCAAAGTTGGAAGACAAAAAGCTCATAATTATATGATTAAACGTGTAGTTTATCAAAAAAAATGTCAAACTTGGTATAAAAAACAATATGTAAAACATAAATTATCTTTTAATTTAAAAACAATGTATAAAAAATCCCATAATTTCTCTTGTGTTGAGTTCGGGAATGGGGCATGCAAAATATTGGGCCCACATGTAATATAAAATGTGACAGACTCTAACAGCAAAATATATCATTTATATATAGAAAGCACTGTAAGAATTAAAAACTTTGGTGAAATTAAATGTCTCTTATTTATTACTATATTACAAAGTAAAAACCAAGGAGGTAAAAAAGTTACTGCGGTAAAAGAATCACAAAATTCAATGTAGTCTGTCCGTTTTTACTATTTTTGATGTAAGACTCATTTGTGGTCGAGTCTAATGTACAACACGTTATAGTATGGTTGTGATACAATATCAACTAAAAATATTATAAATACAGAACATAAAATGTTATCACTAACTTAAAATGTTATATTTTTTGATAATATTTTAAATTGATGATCTCATGACAAGTATCGATACTCAGAACCAAGTTTCAATACTTAACCACCAACCTAAAATGTTATTAAAAATATAACATTTTAGATTGGTGAGTAACATTTTAAGTTTTGTTTTGTAACATTTCGGTTAGTGTCGTACTGTACCCTGCCGCACCCTAAACTCACCCTTCATTTGATGGACTTTCATTCACTCTGAATTATATCTATCTCTTCTTCGACCATCCAAATAACATTGTCTATAAAAGATAAGAAAAAAATATGAACGATATAAAACATATATTTCAATAATATATATATATATATATATATATATATATATATAAAGTTTCATTTTAAAGTTTGACCGATCAATGCCACATCAAGAACTTAATAGTGTTTAACGTGCCTAGTTAACACATGTATCCAGAAAAAAGATGTCAAGTTTATGTACTGATTTGAGATAAAAAAAAAAACTCCATGTACTAATTTGAGAAAAGTTTTCAAGTTCAAGTACTAATTTGTATAATAAGCCCATATAAACTTAGCAATTTTTTCTCAAATTAATATATGAACTTTGTAACTTTTCTCAAA
This sequence comes from Hibiscus mutabilis, assembly GCA_019671005.1. Taxonomy (NCBI): domain Eukaryota; kingdom Viridiplantae; phylum Streptophyta; class Magnoliopsida; order Malvales; family Malvaceae; genus Hibiscus; species Hibiscus mutabilis. The sequence continues at coordinate 40,850,176 of CM033749.1, forward strand.
TTGATACATGAGCTTCATTTGTGCCTGAACTTGAAAATATATTTTCAAGTTGATACCTAAATTTAAAAGGAAAAAATCTTAAATTAGTATTTGTTATTGATGTGATATTTTAACAACTAATCAAATTTTGACATGTAATACTTAATAATATAATTATTTTAATAGGTAGATATCATGTTAAGAATCTTATTGGTCGGTGAGATACTGTGTCAAAACGCAACATTTGTATAAAAAAACTTCAATAAAACCAAATAGAACAAATATTGGGCCTACAAGGTATAACAAATTCGTAGCCCAAATCGGACCATATTAGGCAACCATAAAAGCCGAGACCAGCGTTGAGGCCATGGTCAGATTTGCTGCTTAAGCCCAATATATCTTTTTATTTTTTATGTGAGCATACTATTTATTTTTAGTATAAGTATTAGTATATGATTATTTGATTTGATTAATTTAAATACCACATATACTTATTATGAAGATGATATTCTCATTCTAGTTTATTTTATTTATAATGTAAAATTTAATTTTTTTAATACTAATAATTAATTAGTTTAGTGGGATGAGGCATTAAATCTCTTAAGTAAGGTCACTGGTTCGAACCATATCATTATGATGAAGCAATTGAGCTGAGAGGGTCACCCTCGTAATGGTCGTATGCAATACTCTGTTAGACCAATGAATAAATGATAGTAAATTTCCAAATTGTACCATAGGTCCGACGCTATAATTAGTTTTTTATTCCTTTTTCTGAATTTGAGCAGCTAAGAAAATGATTTTATTACGTGGTCCAAAATTGAGTAGAAAAAAGTTAAAAATAAATAAATTTAAAATTTATTTGTTTGGAGTGGTCCCTAATATATTAATATTAAGCCTCTTTAAGGCAGTCATGCAAAATTTTGGGCTTCCTTGCCTGCTAGGCTACTGCTGAAAAATCTTGTTTAGATTGCATGCATGGGACCATTGTTACACCTCGGCTCATTAATTATTCTTTATTTTTGTTCTTTTTCTTCTTTGCAATTTGTTTCTTTTTAAAATGGCTTATGTAATTAACGCCCGTTTTATTATATAAATTTAAGATAAGAAATCATAATCCAACAAATGGTTAAAGTGTTGTATTGGCAACTCAATTTAAAAAAAAAAACAACTGAAAGAAAAGAGATTAATTCAAATTAAAATGGATATTAATTTATGTTTCCTACATGCAAACATGCAAAAAGAGTAATTAAATTTTATCCTAAGAGACTACAAAATTTACAAGGATCTATGTGTTACACTAATTAGTTAATGCATGCATGTCACGATAATTAATACTACTAATCTACAATTACATGTAAGTTGTCTAACATAAATTAAAAAGTAAATGTCATTCTCCCAGAGGAGAAAGCCTGTAAATCAACACTGAATCGGAAAACTTTCCGGTCGATCTAGTAAACCTAGTAATGGCCGAACGTTTGCTGGATTTGGTGGACGAGTTCTTCGGCACTCAACCGGCATTCGATTCCGATCTGCACATACAAAAACACTTTCACCATTAGCATAAACCCCAAACACAAATCTCATGCAAAGAACTGATTTAACGTAATTACTATATGAAAATGACTGCAAAAGATGCCATAGTTTTCAGCAAAGAGCCTACAACGGTTGTGTTTTCCAAGACTTGTGAGTACCGTTGCAGTATTCCAATGTCAGATTAGCGTTTGTCTGAAAACTACTGCATCTGTTTTCGTAATATTAATATTAAGTTACCCTGGACCAGTTAACGGTGGATTCTACTTCCCTGAATGCCTGATGTTCTCATCAATGATGAAAGAAATCATTCAAAATCAACGTGTAATAAAGAGAAACAACAAAAACAAGAGACATTACTAATTTTGCATAATATTCAGAGTCGAATTCGATCGGATACGATTAATAGACGTTGATTTTATATATAATATTCAAAACGAAAGTTACCAACTTTAAGAAAAACATCATTGCATAAAGAAGAAATTATTGCAACCTGAAAGAATCCAGGGTAGCTATCTTGTCAGCTTGTTGTGTTTTATGTTTTGGTTTGTTAATTAAATTCTTAAACTTGGTTAAGAAAATGATTAAGAGAATTTGGCTATGAGTTTTTAGTATTTACCTTGATTGTGAAGGAATTAAGCATGGTTTCATCAACTGTGTTAATGTTGGCATTGAGTATTTCGAGTGAGAGTTCCTCGAGAGCAGAGATTATCTTCAGAGCTTGACCGGGAATCCGAGGGGACGACGTCTTCAAAACGAGATTTGGGCCGGAAAACTTCACTTCCACGTCGGCGATCGGGGACTTCGAGTTCGCAAAGGCCACGAGCTCGTTGTTGTCGACGGAGGAAGTGGGCGAAGACGGTGACGGTTCGAGCGAAGTACTAGCCACGGTGGGAGACGGATAACCAGCCTTTTGCAACCTCGGCTTGTAAGGGCTACCGGGCTGAGGTGTTCTCGGGCTTATCGGGAAGTTAAGCCTCGGGCTTATAGGCGGCTTCCGAGGGCTGAGAGGCGACGGTCTCGGACTTAAAACCACCCTCGGACTCAACACTTCACTGTAAACTTTCCTTTGTTTCTTCGCCTCCAGCGATTTCAGAACTTGTTGCAACTCATTGATGTAATCCACTACGCCGCCGATAATCGACGCTTGATCACCCTAACACATAAAATACATAATCTTTTTTAAAACGGACGGCCGACGACGGTGTTTTTAGTATTGTTTTCGCCGTTTTTCTAAACGGAAAACGATGAAAAAACTTACTCTTTTTACATAGAAGCAAGGCATCAACGACCTCAGCACCGATAAATGCTCGTTCATCTGCTTCCTCCGGTTGCGCTCGACGGTGATATGCGACACCCTTTGAGGACCATCGGCGTTCACCGTCGTTTCCTCAAACGAAACCACCTTCTGTCTCTTGCTTTTGGGCGAAGTTTCCTCGGTTTCGGACTCCATTAAAGCACTCAAAGAAGCAGATTTCTGTGCACCACCACCACCAGCCGTTTCTTCCACCGGAGTGAAAGGAACTTGAAACGACTCAGTGAGCCCAACTAAGCTCTCAAAAATACTGAACAAATCATCATCGCCGACGAACTCCGGTTCTTCGAAAAACTCACACAAATTATCATCCATTGGAAAATCGTCCAAAAACCCAGTTTTTTTCTCCTCTTGTTTTCTTACAAGGAAATTGTTGGTCTGAAAAAAAAAAACAGTGGAAAGAGTTGCTATAAAAAGGAGTGAATATAATAATTCATGAGCATCGGCATTGAAACTATCACCATCAAGTAATCTCCTTTTCTTTGTAACTAAAAATCTCCAAGCTTTGAATATTTGCCTTTGTTGGATGCTGCTGCTTTTCCACTGTGAATTGAAAGTGAAACAGCAGTTAGAATAAAACTGCTGAAGGAGAAGCAAATTTTGAACTCAAAAATGGAAAATGGGAAGGAGATGAGAGATGGGTAATAAATAAGGTAGATCAAATTGATGCTTATATATAAAAAAAATAATTTAGAAAATTAAATGATACTCGATTCGAATTGATATATAATATTTTATTATCTTGATGCTTGTGTGACACATTAATAGAATAATAGTATTGTGCAATGAAAATTGTTTGATTAAATTATATTTTTTAACATAAATTAATGATAATAAATAATAAAATAAATAAACAAATAATTTCGTAAAATAAATGTTTCCTTACACTCGCACCTATCCCATCTATGTATAACATTTCCATGCATATAAAAATTGGAAAAAATGCATTTATTTCACGCGCTTTATATTCAGCATATAATGTTCCTTTGTACATAAAACAAAATCATTTTATTCTCTTGAAAAAGTTGCATTGTTCCTGCCTTGAGTTGAAGGTTGATGAGTATAGATAAATTTTAAAATTTGTGGTAGTTATTAGGTTCGCTTCAATGATAATTTGAGAAACTAAAAGTCAATTAATGTAATTTTTTTAGTAAAATTATCGATTAAAAGAAAAAAATAAACAAACTACCGAATCACTACGATTATAATCAATTATTATAACGAGCAAGCACAATTGACTGGTTGATCAAATTGTTTATTTTTGTTCACTTATATTCCCTTATGTCATGAGTTATAGACCCGCTAGGAGCACCTACTTTCTTCCTCTAGAGTCTCCCTTATCCTCATCTCTAGGTAAGATTAAGATTAAAATTTGTCAAAAAATGATCATTATAACAAATGAACCGACAAACTACAAGAATATGTCTAAAACAAGAGAAAAAAAAAAACTCTAGTCGCTCTCTTTTCTTTATTCTTCTTAGTTTTTTTTTTCTCGTTTTCTACTACCAGTGGTAACACCAATATTGTGTTGATCATTGACTGTTGGTGATTCTTCTTATTTTTATTTTTAGTTTCCAATAAGAATATTTTTTTGTCTTGAATTCTTTCTTTTCGAACATCTTGTTATATTTGTTTCCTTTACCTTTGTGGCACGATTTTATCTGTCTTGTGACACGATTCTCATCTACCTCCTTTGTGGTAGTTTTACATTCGTGTAGATATCATGAAGCACATCCCTAATTAGGAAAGGTCAACGATCTAGTATGGCTAGATCTCTTTTTGTCGTAATTTACTGATGTAATAAGAACTATTAGCGAAGCATATCTGCAAGATTGATTATGTCATCATCTCTCCTACATCATTATATAAGCGTTTAGTTGGATATAAAATAAGATTTTAATTATTTTAAGAAAATTGAAGATAATATTTAAAGGAATGTTTTGTTTTCTTCACGTCTTTTGAGATTTAATGTTTTATTTTTTTTAAGCTTTGAATATAGTCATTAAGTTTTTCTCTATGTTTGGGTATATTTTGTTGTATCTTTTCTTATATTTAATAAAATTTTATTCTTATTTTAAAAAGAAAACTAGGATAAAGTATATCTAAAATAAAATCAGAATGCATTAAAAATGTATTTAAATAACTCAAATTTAAAAAGTTACTCACTATAAACAATAATATCTCAAGATGGGAATGCAATATATGTAACTATTCGATGACAGAAAAATGACAAAAGATACCCACAGTAAACCGTTAGATTTCGGTTCTTCAATTCCTTATATATCATAGGCTTAACTCATAAATAGGTACCTAAGTTATACACTTTTTTTTTAAAATAGGTGTTTTATGTTTTTCTGTCAAAATTAGTGTCTAAAATTTTATTTTATTAGTGTTTTAAGCTAACACCATTAAAAAGTTTATCACCCGATAATAGATTGACATGTAACTTTTGTTTTTTATTTATTTTTTTAAAAAATAAACTAAAAATAAAATAAATTAAATTATATCTCAAAATTTTTAAAAACCACAAAATAGTCCCAAAATCTCTAAAACCCCAAAATCTTAAACCAAAATTGACTCCACTACTGCCATCGATAGCCTCGCTGGACCCTGTCGTCGCTGAGGCTATCATCCATTTATCCCAACCGCCCATCGCTGGTAACCGAAGGGAGGGGTATCAATCGAACGTTGAACGACGAACGCAAAAAGCTCTAGTCGTTTAATGTCCAATTGTCAAGCTTCTCGTTGGTTACCGGCGACTAGGTGGTTGAGAAAAATGGGCGGTGGCGGCTGGGTTCGGCTAGGCTATCGACGGAGGTAGTGGAGTCAATTTTGAGATTTTGAAGTTTTAGGGATTTGAGAATTTTTTGGGATTTTAAGACTTTTTAGATTTTTTTTAAAAAATATTTTCTTTTTTTATTTTTTTATAAAAAATAATAAATAAGGACACGTATTAAATTTTGATTGGGTGGTGAATTTTTTTTAACAATGTTACCTTAAAACACTAACGAGATAAAACTTTAAGTATTTATTTCATAAAAAAAATATTAAGCATTTATTTTAGAAAAAAGTGTATAATTTAAACACTTATTTTTGAGTTAAGCCTATATTATATATATAAATCCTGTCTGCCTGGTTACTACTGTAATATCCTTTTTAGCCGTCCCCTTGTCTTAATATACTTTACTATTTTTCGATAAAAAAATATATAAAACGTTACTATTTAAAACGGTTTCAACTGCTAACAATCACGCTTCTTCTGATGTATATATTGCCCAGTTCTGAAGGTTAGTTCCACAGAATATTTAAGGTAATCACGTCCCGTGCATAAAATATAGTAATAATCAAACATCGATGTGCAATAAAAAGAGTATGAAATAACTGTGTGATTTATTACAGCATTGAAAACACGACAAAGAGAAGATAAGTGCGAGTAAACTTTGAGGGAGAGGGAGTTTTAATGAGAGTAGTGGCCATGGGACAAAAGCCTGCAACTTGTGTCTGTGTTTTAAATAAGAGCTCTTCTTTTTTACCTTTCTCATGTTATAGAGAGGAGGGGCTAATTATAGGGTTTACAACTAGCTTTCAATGTCTAAACACGGCATCTTCGTGTCTACGATGATTCTGTTTCATTCCATTGCATCATACTTTTGTTTACATTATAAATTTTCTCGGGTGAGTTTGGGGTATAATAAGTCTAAGGTAGAGTTAAAAAATAACAAATTTTAAAATTTGTCCATAATCTAAAATGTCGGATTTTTAGATAACAATTTAAGTTGTTTTTTTATGATTTTTTTATAAGTTTAAATACTTATATGATAAGTTTCAATACTTTATCTAAGAACCTGAAATGTTATTAAAAAACAAGTATCGAAACTTGTAAAAAATCACAAAAAAATAACTTAAAATGTTAAAAAAAATTTAACATTTTTAAGTTATTGGACAAGTTTCAAAACTTGTCATTTTTAGTCGTACCCTAGACCTGTTGTATGTTAAACTCCCCATTTTTTCTCACACCAAGTAAAACTTTTAAATTTGTAATTTTTTAGATCGAGATTAAATGAATAACTGATATTAATAGTAGGGAACGAGAAGATTTTTATAAAAAAAAGAATAATTTCAGTCGCCCATTTACTCTAATCCAACCGTTTAAATATGTAAAACTAAATGGATTTTACATGATTTATACTTAACCCTTCTCTCTCTATATATATATAGGGTTTTTTTGGTTGATCTATACATGTATATAGAGATGAAATCCATATCATATTACAAAGTTGATTATTTCAACCGGTCGAATACTCATTAATACCTTCGTAAATATCAAATTTTAAATCAAACTAATAAATTTTATTTGATAGATAATTTATATGTTTTAACTCTAAATTTGTCCTTGCAAAACTATAAGTAGCCTCCACTCATTCAAATTTTATTAGCAAAGTATATAAAAAATTGGACCCTACACTTATTTTGATTTGTTGGTGTTATAACAATTATCATTTCTCCATTCATATATATCCAATAGCTATTTCCATCACCCATCAATTCTCACATTTACCATCCTCAACAACCACCCATCCCTCTCTTACTTGACAAAAACCAATCAACGTTTATTTATTTTTCCTTTCAAATTTTGATTACTATTTTTCTTAGTACCATGTGCAAAAGGCCTTTTTGAAATCATTGGAACCATCATGAAAATACTTTGATTCCCTTACTTTTAATGTCTACCTTCTCTCTCTACATAGACAGGCTAAACTCAAATGATTTAGAACCTTTAATCCTTCCTTAAATAATAATATACGAATAAATTCATATTTAAATTTTGAAGATGACATTATTAAAAAAAATAATTTTAAACTCTGAATATACGTTGTAAAATAAAAATGAAAATAAAACTATTATAAAATTATAAGCGTGGAAATCAAAATATATGTATGCATGCATTTTTTGTATCAATAAACATGTTTATCTATAGGAATCTCAAGAGTATTAACCTATAGGGACAAACAAGATGTCTCGATGTACGGTGAACTGCTACATCATGTCTCCGGGGATGTCTTCAAAGTCTATCTTTGGTAAAAAAAAAACGATCATGTATATATGTATAACTAATATATGTGTATGTATTGATAATCGAAACATATCTGAAACGGATGGAAATCGTCTGCTTTTAATTATGTCCCTTTTGATGTCATACTTTAAAAAAGTAGGTTTAGGGTTTAAAGTTAATGTTTAGGGAATTAGATGTAGGGTTTAGAGTTTAGGTGTGAAATTTAGGGTTAGGGTTTAGAATTTAAACTTTTTGTGTTTTTTAATTTGAGACATAGAAAGAGGCTTACTTAAGGGCATATGATTTTTGTTCATCTAAAACAGACATGACCCATATATAATCATACACAATATTAACTTTCAAATATATATATAACTGATATTTTAATAGTTGATTGAGTTTAACTCGATTGGTATATTGTAAGTACAATATAAAAGAGGACGTGGGTTTAAGCATGATTAAGTGTTTAATATCCTTTGATTTATAGACAGGGAAGGGTTTGGACATTATAAATATCGTACTAACTTTATGTTAAAAGAAATGAGATTTTAGTGAAGTGTTCCTAATTATAAATCGAAAGGGACATGATAATAAATGATCTTTTATACTTTATGAGGCCAAACGCAGAGATGAAAAAGAGAGGAAAATGGGACAAAATTTGAAATCGAAAGTGTAAATAAAAAATAAAGTAGATAAGAAGGGGACCTCCTCCACTCCACAGCTTCATTTACTTCACAATCTGAAACATGTCATTTATTAGCACACACGAAATCTATGAGCTCAATATTACTCATTTTCTTCTCTCCCTCATACAGACATTTCATTTAGGTTATATAAATTCGACTAATTTAGGGTTTGAAGATTTAGTTTAGAGTTCGAGATTTAGGTTGTAAGATTAAAATTTAAAATGTAAGATTAGAGTCTAGGGTTTAGAGTTTAAATTTTATATAGTGTAAATTTAAAAAGAGAAAAAAGTATATTTTTTACACGTATTGTGTATTAAAATATAACTCTTTATTTAATATGCATTTATAAACGTTATTTGAAATTTTAAGACTAATTATTTGCTAAAAAATTGTATGAAATGCATGTAATCACGTTTGTTTAATTTGTATGTATTCTATGTATGTAATGTTAGAACCGAAACAAAAGTCGGTATAAAACCGAAAATTTAAGACGTGTCATGTCATATCATCAAAAAAAGAAAATTATATATAGAAACGTAGTTGAATTTATTGATATGTTAAAATCCTTGAATCTTATTGTTTTGATTGTTCAAATTAATATATTCTTTTGTAAAACTTTTCTAAAATTTTATACTCCACTTTTAATGATGATTTTGAACTTTTTGTATTTTGTTGAGAATAGTAAATTAATACATTTTTAAATTAATAGATATTCGAATGATATTTATATCAATATGTTATTCGTTATATTCAAATAATAAAATTTTAATATCTACTAATTGATCGAGTGGTCAAGATGTTCATATTGTCTTCACTTTGTGTATGTTCAAATTTTGATATTTATCTTAAAAATATTATAATTCTCTACCTAATAGAAATAACACAATTTTAATTCACTTCGAACTCAAAAAATCGAATAAGTCAAATAATTTGAATATTTCAATTTGGTTAACTTCAAATTCGAATTTTACGTAATCTAAAAGAACATTATTAGGATGATTTTTAGAAGTGTGGGATCTTGCAGTTGAGATTGGATGGAGGAACGACAGCGGGTCCCACAAGCCCCTGATGTCTTCATTTAAATTTCAATTTCGTTTACTTTTAATGTCATGTCCCCATCCATTCCCCAACACCTATAGGCTATAGCCATTAGGACTTACGAGTTACAAGACTAAAACCAGGTGTAGCTGATCCCTCCCCTCTACCATTCAGTTCAAAATAATAATAATAATAATAATAATAATAATAATAATAATAATAATAATAATAATGTTTCAATATGTAATGTTTTATTTTAATATTTCAATTTTAGTTTATATACTTTATTTTATAAAATTGAGTTTGTGCACTGCTTTTATTTAAAAAATTTAGCCTTCTCCTCTAACTTATGTCCAACGTTACTGTTAACTGTTGATTTAACCTTGGTAAAAAAAATCAAATATTTGTTTTTTCATTCTTCATGTTTACATTTATTTTATCAATTTGACCCTTATAAAATTATAAACATAAATTATTCAAAAACAATATTATTCGATTAATGATATTTTTAGTTTAAAGAAAAACTTATTGGACAAAAAATATTTATGTTCAAATTTTCTATTTATTAATATTGTAACTTCGTATACTATTCAAAAGAATCTTGTAGAAAATGGAAAATATAAAAAGAAAGTGTTATTGGATTGGATTGTGATAATTGATGCTATTGCCATTTAAATTCATCTTAGAAATCTAGGCATTTAAAAACAACCTTAGAATTTTATGGTTGTTAAAAAATTTCATACAATTATATTTAATTAATTTTATAACTTCCAAATATAAATTATAATTTTTTAGATTTTCTTTAGAATCTTCTGAGATTTTAAAAAAATTTGAATTATCACTGAAAATTTTGGTAAAATACCAAATTAATCTTTTATTTTGTTACAATTAAGGGTTCAAATGAGATATTAACCTTCTAGTTAAAGTCTCACATTGTTATTTTATTAAGGGGTTAGTAACTGTTAACACTGAATAATCAAAACATATAGTCCTATTTTTTTAATAATTTCAGTGGCCATATTTTAAGTTTTCAAAGTTGGAAGACAAAAAGCTCATAATTATATGATTAAACGTGTAGTTTATCAAAAAAAATGTCAAACTTGGTATAAAAAACAATATGTAAAACATAAATTATCTTTTAATTTAAAAACAATGTATAAAAAATCCCATAATTTCTCTTGTGTTGAGTTCGGGAATGGGGCATGCAAAATATTGGGCCCACATGTAATATAAAATGTGACAGACTCTAACAGCAAAATATATCATTTATATATAGAAAGCACTGTAAGAATTAAAAACTTTGGTGAAATTAAATGTCTCTTATTTATTACTATATTACAAAGTAAAAACCAAGGAGGTAAAAAAAGTTACTGCGGTAAAAGAATCCCAAAATTCAATGTAGTCTGTCCGTTTTTACTATTTTTGATGTAAGACTCATCTGTGGTCGAGTTTAATGTACAACACGTTATAGCATGGTTATGATACAATATCAACTAAAAATATTATAAATACAGAGCATAAAATGTTATCATTAACTTAAAATGTTACATTTTTTTATAATATTTTAAGTTGATGATCTCATGACAAGTATCGATACTCAGAACCAAGTTTCAATACTTAACCACCAATCTAAAATGTTATACCTAAAATGTTATTAAAAATATAACATTTTATATTGGTGAGTAACATTTTAAGTTCTGTTTTGTAACATTTCGGTTAGTGTCGTACTGTACCCTGCCGCACCCTAAACTCACCTCTCATTTGATGGACTTTCATTCCCTCTTAATTATATCTATTGCTTCTTCGACCATCCAAATAACATTGTCTATAAAAGATAAGAAAAAATATGAACGATATAAAACATATATTTCAATAATATATATATATATAAAGTTTCATTCTAAATTTGTATCGATATGTTTAATTTCAATTGACTATGATTTAAAGATTACGAGTTATGCAATAAGAGATGAGAATATCACTATTAAAATTTAGATTTAGGGGCCTAAAGTATTTTTTTATAAAAACATGTTCATAAAGTTTTAACCGTTATAATTTTAGACGTCGGGTAGTTAACTACCGTTAAAAAACTATTAACCAATAAAAATTTAACATGTGTTATTTTTAATTTATAACTTATTTTCATGAATTTTTGGTTTTTAATAAATTGATTTTTTTTTGAAAAAATCTTGAAATTCTAAAAATTTCTAAAATCCCTAAATCCTAAATCCCCAAATTTTCACCGCAGTCGCCGCCGGCTGTCTTCGCCAACCCCACCATTTCGGTTGTCAGACCTAGTCAGCCATTTTCTCCAACGCGCCGTCGCCGAAAACTGGTGAATAGCGTGACAAATGAACATTGAACGTCGATATGAAATAGTTGTTTGATTTTCACACCGTTCGCAAATTTCTGACAACAGCGTTGGGAGAAATGGTCGACTAAGTTCGGCGATCGAAAGGGTGGGATCGGCGACGGCGATAACGGTGAAGATTTAAGGAATTAGGGTTTTGTTATTTTTAGAGATTTAATGACTGATTTGAAAATTTTTGAGAATTTTGGTATTTCAAAAAAAATAAATTTTAAAGTTTTTTTTAAATAATTAAAAAAATTAATATCCCTGTCATGTGTCTCGTTTTAAATGGGTAACGGTTGAAACTTTTTTTTTAATAGAACGGTAGAAACTTTAGGCACCTATTTTTACAAAAAAAAATACTTTAGGCACTAAAAGTTCAAAAGAACTATACTTTAAGTACTTATTTTTCATTTAAGCCAAAAGTTTTTAACTTTTAATTACTTCTCCAAAGGAATGTTGACAGCAAAAATGTTATTACCGTTATTTTTTTTTACAAAGATGAGGGAACAAAAATTGATCAACTGATCAAATATGCTTGCTTGTGATTACTAGTATTTTGAATATAAATGACAAAGTTAAAACATATTTGAGTTCAAATTGAAGACTTAGAAATGTTTTGATGGTATTTTGTTATCTGTGCTTCAATTTTTATTTTATTTTATGAAGATTTAAAAGTTTGTTCATCTGTTTTAATTTATAAAAAGATTATGAAAAATAAAAAATTAATTTAATTAGATAATATTGTTAATTTTTATCATCGAATCATTAATATGAAAACCATAAGTTAAGCACATTTATATATAACGAATTAGTAAAAATCAACCGTTCAAATTTAATGTGTTTACTGTCAAGTGGAATAACTTCTCAATTTCCGTAAAGTAAAGTAATATAAAATTCATAATTAGATCATTTGAATTTGAAGCCTTTGAACTTAATATTTGGATATATAATTTATTTAATTTATTTGCACTAATAAATATTGAGAAAAAATTCAACACACAGTCTGTGTAAACTAAAGTTTACACAGACATTTTAATTTTAGAGATTAAATGTTTAGTTTAGGGTTTATAGTTTAGAGGATTAGTTTGTAGGGTTTAGAATTTAAGGGTGGTGTTTATAATTTAGGATTTAGGGTTTAATTTTTAGGGTTTAGGGTTTAATTTTGATTTATAGTAGAAATAAGTAGGCTTGTGTAAAATAAATTTTACACAGTATGTGTATCAAATTTAAACCCATAAATATTACCTGATTTTATTTAGATTATTTTAAATATGACAAATTAGGCTTTTAGAATGGGGATAAATTAACTTTTAATTCTTGATCTTTGCAAGCCTTTTTTAACTTGGTCCTTAATTTTTTTTGTCCAAATTAATTCATAGACTTAGATTGTACCTGAATTTAACTCAAGCAAGCATTAGATTGGTTCGAATTTCGAAATCTATAAATTTCAGAAAATAACATAAACAGAAAGAACACCAATGTACCAATAACATATCTACGTGTATTAATACAAAATATTTAATTAAAAATATAGAAAGGTGTTGAACAAACAGTGAAGTTCGAAAATTGCAAACTACAATCCAAATGCGAGCAGTGTTATTTCCCCATCACAATTCACTCCGATACATCGGAAGTGTTGGGGGGCATGTAATGTCACCGTCACCCTAAAAACAAGAATACCCGATGTGGAGCCTGTCTTTCCCAGACATGTTTCTTGCTAGCTTCAAGAGCTTTCATGGAGATTACGTAAAATTATGGGATGTGGATGGCTCAAAAACCCGGACTTTAATGCCATGTTTGGCCTCTTCACTCGCACTTGAAGACGATAAAACAAAAAACAAAGGCACTCTGGGAATTTGGATTTGGTGACCGGTGGAATCGATCATCATGATGGGCTGTGGGCAGGGTAAAGGCCCACACGGGGTCTTAATTCTTTGGTATTTGTAATGTTATTTTTCAAGAATCGGGTTAACTGCATCAAATGTTTCCGGACAATGATTTTAATTTTAAATTCATCTCTAAACTTTTATACGGTTCGCTTTCTTCCTCAAATTACAATCTTGTTCTAAATCACTCCAAAATTTTGAACGTTTCAATTTCATCTTCAAACTACAACTCTTTCTCTAAATTAATCCTTAAATTTTTGACGATTTTAATTTTATTTCCAAATTATCAATAAACGATAATCATATACCATATTTATAAAAATTTCCATATAAACACTGGTGTGTACTATGTAACAATTTGATGTGACATGAACGATAATTTAAAAATGAAATTAGAATGATCAAAAGTTTAGGGGACCAATATAAAATAAGGTTATAACTTTGGGCTAAAATTGGAATATTTAAAAGTTTAGGTACCAATTTAAAATAAAAGTCATAGTTCAAAAACACGTGGTGCAATCAAGTCTGATTATGCACAACAAATGTGAGATTTGGTTATTTTGAAATATCTGGATTTTACAACAATGAATACATAGATAAAACCCGGAAGACCATTAACTATTAAGAGAAGCTAGTACCTTCGCAACAATATGCAACGATCCCATGACCACAAGAATACCTGATCCATTCCTTGTTCTTTCTCTAAGAATTTTATTAGCAAGCCTCAGGGAATCCGATAGCGACTTCTCGGCGGCCAATATGGTTTTATGTTTCGAGTCCCTTGTCGAAAAACTAAAGTTGTCCTCAAACAATTCTCTATACTCTATCATTCCATCGTGAAGAACGTTGATGCCCAATTCTCTTGAAGCTTGCATCCAACAATCTCTTAAAACAGAAGCCGAGGTCGTTCGAGATGTGCCACCAGCAATGTCAACTTCTGTTAGGAAGATTGCATCTAGTTGTCTACCTGTGAGAGTATGGTAAACATGGCAGTTAAATCCACCCAAGATTTATCGAGTACGATGACACCCCATTCTAAAGTTATTTATCCACTACTCTGGTTCAGGAAGATGAAAAGATTAAATGAACCCCTAATAGAACAATCACACGTCGGTTTATACCTGAAAGGAACTCTTTAGCAAATGCTAACTGGTCTTTGTCACTAGCCATCGCAACAACAACGGCCAATCGTGAATCCGGAAATGCCATTTGTATTGTTTCCAATAAAGCTTTTGCGGAGTCTTTTGTGTGAGCTAAGAGAAAAAAAGTATGCAGTCAGGACTACTTACATTAAGAAGAGTTTCATTCGAAATATGCATTGCAATTAATATTAAGCGGATAGATTACAAGGCAGTCAATCGTAATTTCTCGGCCCATCTAAAACTAAAAGTGGAACACAGAAAATGAGAAGAAAAAAAACCTCCATCAAGTAATACTGTTGATCCTGATAATCCTAATTTCTCAGCTTCTTTGGATGCTAGAAATTGGCTTCTTCCTGGCACAAATGTATTCTCCAAGCCAGCCCTAATAGACCCATCTGAGATTCTCCATCCTGAAGTATGCAGGAAATCATCCAAAGAGACAATAAGGAATAATAAAAGAGAACAAAAACTAAGTTTATATATATATATATATATATATATATATATATATATAAAGAGAACAAAAACTTAACCGGGCTCAACAAATCCTTGGCCACTTATCCCACCTAGTATTCAAGCTTCATATTAGTTTGCCAGGCTGTTCAGTGTTCACGAGTTTCTATGATACCGAGTATAAACCACCCAATCAGAATAATGAAGATTGCTGATGAGGCTTTGAAATTTCGAGGTCTCGGGTTCAAGTCTATTCATGCGTGGGTTTGGCATTTATATTGGAGTTGTCCAAATGTATTATGGTTTGTTAGATTGATATTTCAGTTAGCTATTCCATGATTTATGGATGTAATGATTGATTATTATTGTAACTTTCTAATAGTTGCAATTTCAACAACAAAAAAGAATCAAAATAACAAAGATCAAGCACCTACCTTGATTCCGTAGGCAAAGTGCAGCGCATGTTGCAGTCACTGCATTTTGAAGTTGATGAGTTCCAAGCATGGACAGATTTAGATCACATAACTCAATGGACTGTGTAGATTAAACAATGTTCGTGAAAATGATTCAAAATACAAAAAAGAATTAAGCAAGATTTCTAATTTCGATAAAATACCAAGTAAAGGCATGCACAATTTAGATTTGAGCAAAGAGGGCCGTTGTAAATGGAATAAACTAAAAGCACTCAAGTTATTTGCAGCATAATGCTTGAAGAACATACCAATTGCGAGTCACGGCCACGTTCTATCACCAAGTCGCAACATTGAGAAGGTCTACCCTTAAACATGCTGATTCCTTTTACGGCTGTTCTAATTCCAGCATCAGATGCTGATGTTATAGGCGAAGACATTGAAGATGCTCTCTCTCGAAGAATGCAATCAATGTGCGGAAGAAAAGGCCCGCCTAAAATCAACTGAAATTGGAACCAGGCGTCAATTTGAATGGAGAAGATGCAGGAATGCATTTCAATAGTCCATTTTTTAATACATCAATGCAAAAGTTATCATGACTTCTATATGACCAGCGTTCAAATTAACCTATCAAGCAACAATCCATTGGTCTAAAAGCTTCAGAGAATACATTTCAAAGTGGCATGGTAGAGCACACACGTATACACGAAGAAAAAAAACAAAGTTTTGATTCGAATCATGGTTCTGAGTAAGAAAGGTACTAAATGGCAAGCTAAAGATTGAATCCATTCAGCTCAAAGCACAAACTTTTTTCAGGGAAAATCACCTAACTGGACGACCGTGTTTAATGATTCCAGCTTTTGCCATTGCAATGCTTTCCAAAGATCCCCCAAGCGCAGCCAAATGTTCCTCGCCGATTGTCGTTATGATAGATAAAGCAAGTTCAGAACTAGAAATAACGTTCGTAGCATCCCTAGCACCTCCTAATCCAGCCTGTCTCGTTAAAATTAAATCAAAGAAGGGAACAGTAAGTCTAACACAAACACGCAGACCCACTTTCTGAAAAGAAGATTTATTAGGGAAATAAAGCGACCTCTATGATTGCCATGTCAACATTCTCTTGAGCAAATAAAGCAAACGCCACAGAAGTAAGAACCTGAAAACAAGTTAAACAATGTAGCTTCTATCCAACAAGACGAAATCAAACGACACAACAACAAAGGCTTAATAAGAATGTAAATCGATACGAACCTCAAAGTGACTAAGACATCCATTTTCAAGCACAATAGCCTCATCAAGGCTTTGCTTAATCCTACCGAAAACACAACTCAGCGCGTTCGAAGACACAGGCTCCCCTTCCCTTCCTACTGACATACGTTCCCTTATACTAAGCAAATGTGGACTGCTTAAACATACAAAAAGATTGCAAATTACAGTATTGCAGTGCATCCAAAACGACAACCAAATATGTAAACAACAAACATAAAACGCAATCATGTTATGTTTCACTTACCTAGTATAACAACCAACAGAATAACCTTCTGAACGTAAGATGTTTGACAGGTAAGCTGCGGTGGATCCTTTCCCTTTAGTCCCAGCAATATGAACATTCTATAATCATTTCAAGACATACACATATATATAATGTCAGCATTGACTTAAAATAAAGAAAGATAACTTAGACAAGGAGAGGAGGACAGGCCTTGAAGTTGGACTGCGGGTTGCCAAGTCGGTTCATAAGGCGTCTTATTCGACCCAAATCGAACCCATCATCGGAATCTGTGCCGGCGTCTTTCGGGACGCCGGATTTCTCGTAGTTTTTGAGGGAATCGATGTACTGGATGAAACTCTTGAGCTCCGGCTCCTCTGTGTATGATGAGAGCCATTGTTTTGATTCCAATTGGAAGCTTTTTATGGTTTTTCTGTGAGTGAGAGTGAAGTATTGGCTGTTGATAAACTTAGGGATTTTCATTCTTTCTGGGATTTTTTCGTTTGTTTCCCAGGAAAGAGGCCGCGAGGACACTCACCTTATGTATTTATTGGTTTTTTAATTGAAAAAGATATTAACAATTAAGGTCAAACACTTCTATCAGTCCTTTTACTATACATACATTGTGGTTTAGTCCCTACATTCTAATTTGGTGTTTTTAATCCTATTCTTCTCAATTTTTGACATTTTGATTTTAGCCCAAATGGTAATTGTTAAACCGAATAATAATTGGTATTAAATTTGTTAAAGTCCAAATTTTCTAATGTTTATATTATAAGTAAGATATAAATTTAATCCATATTCTCTAACTTGATCGTGTTAATTTCATATAATTTAGTCATATAAATTGAAATTTTAATATGAGTATAAATTATAAAAACCATCACTGAATTTTGCTTTATGACCTATTTTGGCCACTGAAATTTTAAAACGATCAATTTTTTTATTGAATTTTATACATTAACCTATTTTGATCACTTAATATTATTTTATTAATATTTTGATATGATTTAACGTAATTTATTATTATTAAATATAAAAATAATTTAAAATAAAAATTATATTTTGTTATTATTTAATACAAAAGTAATTTAAAATAAATAAAAATAAAACTCAAATTATACACCACCTTTCAATCCACAAACCCCAAAATTCTTCTCTTCACCTTCACTTTCACCGTTCATGCTCTTCACCGGTCACTTTCTCCGACCACACCCCTCACCACCGTTCACTACTCCTTGAATAGGTCACCATCCCCAATATCGTTTGCAACAACCTCCATCATCGACTACTTCTTCGAAATCGAAGTTCGCCGCCGCATCTTTGTCTACTCTGAAACCATCACCACCACCACAACCTCAATTTTCGCCGCCGTTGTCACTGGCCTCTAAAGTTGTCGGCTCTACTTATACGACTCTGAGACCATCAAAAAACACGTTGACAAAAAAATAAAATAAACCAATACCATAATATTATAAGTATATTATATAATCTTAAAACAAGAAGCGAATGCCTTTGAATTCTGAAAATGTGCTTCGTTTAGTAAGGAATCAAAGCAAAGAAAGTAACAAGTACCTTATGGGTTTTTATTTTGTAGCCTTTAACAGCAAAGACAGTGAGAGATTGAAGCCTTTGGGGTGTTGAGATTGAACTGCAAAGCGTATGGGAAGCAAATGAAGGAAACTCAGAAATGCTCTGAGTGAAACTGAGTTTCAAGGCTTTGCCGACCTTGTTGAAATGGGTGAGTCGAAGTGAGCCACGAACGAGTGAAGTGAAGGATGGCGGATGTGAACGGGAAAAGAATAAATTAGAAGGCATGGTCGCCAAATTCAGAGAGAAAGCCATTGATGACACCAAAAATTTGTTGCTTTTGCTTTTGGTAATGACGTTGAAGATTAAGGCTGTGGTGGTGGTGATGATTTTAGACTTTTGGGGTTTGTGGATTGAAGATTGAGTATAATTTGAGTTTTATTTTTTTTAATTATTTTGTATTAAATACTAATATAATTTTATTTTTATATTTAATAATAAAAAAATATGCCAAGTTATACCAAAATATTAACAAAATGATAGCGAGTGACCAAAATAAGTTAATGTATAAAATTTAGTAAAAATTGATCGTTTTAAAAGTTTAGTGACTAAAACAAGTTAAAGAATAAAATTCAATGATGATTTTTGTAATTTATCCGACCTGTAAATAGATAAAAAAAATAAAGGAAACTATAACTTTTATATTATAGATTTAATTTAATGACGACATCAATTAAAATTTATTGATGTATTCACTTAACTTTATAACTTAATCTCGATTATTACATTTAACTTGATCCGATTTGATAATTTCTTGTTAGTTCTCTTTTAAGGTTAGTGACGGGAATAATGTCTTTTTAAGAGTAAATGGGATGCATTAAGCTACAAATGCTGATCAACATAAACACGAAAAATTATTAGATCAATCCGGCTCATTTCGTTACTTGAGCGGACAAAGGATATTAAAGTAGAGCGTTCAATCAAGTCGAGTAAAACATTTTCAAGTTAATCGAGCTTTTGAGCTCTATTTGCGATTCAAAATTTATTTGAAAATTTTAAAATCAAGTCAAATTTATAAAATTCGAATCAAGTTGAATCAAATCAAAAATTTGAGTTTCTATACAAATTTAATTATAATTATTTTGGATTATTATCCTATACACGGGCGGTAAAAACTTTTTGTTTCCACAAGCGCCTCAATTTTAGGTTTTAAAATTTTAATTTAGGATTTAGAATTTAAGGGTTTTAGTGTAGGGGTTTAGAATTTAATGTTTATGGTTAAAATTTAGTAGGGGTTAAGGTTTAGATTTTAAGGTAATATGGGTAAGGATTTAAGTTTTAAGTAATAAACCCTAAATTTTAGCCCTAACCCCAAAATTCTATCAATAACCTTTAAATTCAAAAGTACTACACTTAAATCCATAAACTTTAAACCCTAAATAGAGTCTCTAATCCCTAAAGCTAAGGCACTTGTGTAAAAAAAATTTCACAAGCACTTGTATATAGAATAATTACCCATTATTTATAATGTTAAAATACAAATTGATTCTAATTTAAATGGCTTTCTATATCCATATACGATATATATATATACATTCACATGTGACATAAATAATATATCAGGAAGAATTGAGAAACTTCACTCGAACTTAAAAAGTGATCAACTAATTATTAAAACTCTAATCCTAACCCCTAAAACAAAAAAAAAGTTTGTGTAACCTAAAGACTACCCAACATATTCAAAGTTTTTCTCATACACTAAAGCATAAAAAAATGAGATAAAATGCAACACAACAAAGAACATTAGTTTGAATGCAATTAAACTAAATATGGAGAAGGATTTGAATAGTTTAAGCACAGAATAAAATAAATTAAAAACATAGAAAGAAAAGAAATACAATGACTATGAATAAATGTAAAATTGTCTCCTTTTGTTCTTCAATTCAATGTGTTATAGTAGTGTAGAACTGAGCGCACCTCAGCAAAAAAAAAAAAAAAGTGATTAACCGAAGGATTCAAAATTTTCCCGCTCAAGTTTGAGTATCCAGAAACAAAAGTAACATGAACAACAAAACTGTGTATGAAATGAAAAGAACTTATGAGACACCTCGCTGTGTTTGAAGACCTTAGATGAGGGATTTACAGCTACGAAACCGCTTGTTATAACCAACAACCTATGGTATGTATGATCGGCATTAGAAGTTAAAGCCTTTAACGCCTATATGAAAGGGATCTACACCACCAAAATTTGCATATTATCTGGCATATATTCTACTTCATCCATATGCGCATCGATTTTCACAAGTAGCTACTTCGTGGCAGGTAACCCAAAATCCGAAACGAAGCCAATGTTTGTTTGGTAGATCAAAAAATGGCAGCAGCTGCTAGATCATGAAGGTCATTAAGTTGCATAATGGTGATGTAGAACATACTTCACTACTTCATAAAATGAAACCACGATCCCAACTGAAGGGCCAGCACGGGCTACACGAGGACCCACTCCCGTAAAAAGTCCCCTCATCCCTCCATCCCTGTTGCAAAACAAGATATAGTTTGTAAGTAACAATACATAAGTTAAACAAAGCTAGTTTTGACTTGAGCTAGATAGTTTAGAAATAAATAACTGATTAGAATATGATAAACATTATTCTATTAAAGTTTGATTTCATTCCTATCAGGTTATTAGAAATAACCCAGTAAGTACTAATGTAATAAAGTTTGATTTCATTCCAATCAGCACAATCATCTCTCAAGCATGTTGCTGCCTAAGAAAGCGTATTAGAATATGATACCTCCAAACTTCCATAAGTGTCTGCCGAGTGGTCATTCGCAATACTCTCACAGGGTCCTTCTGAAAAGTAAGACAAATACTGCAGATTAGAATACGATGTTGAATCAAAACAGAATTTAACACCAAGTCTACCTCATTTATTTCGTACTTCCTGGGATTAGAGGTAGCAGGAAAATTAAGAATCATGCATTAGTTTTGAAGGAGTAAAACCTCTATCTGCCTTCGAGTTTTAGCAACATCTAGAGGACAGGTAGCAGCAGCAGCAAGGCATCCAGCAAAAAACCCAGCTGAAAAATTCGCCCCAAGGACAGTCAATACATTGGATTCTTCCCCCACCAAACCCAGAAGTTTTCTCCTGATCTGCAAAAAAATAGGCACAACAACCAACAAATTCAGTTGTTGGACAGTATCAAATAAAAAAAATACCAATGGGTTTCCTAAAAAAATATCCATGGTTGACGGGCGTAGACAACTATAGGAGTTCTAAGAAATGGGAACTCACAGGTTCAAGGGTTGACCAACATATTCCAGAGAAAGGAACATCACGTGCAAGTTGTGCTCCCATGCCCGTCCATAAGACGCGATACCCTTGTACTGTCAAGGGAAACATCAGAAAATCATGCTTAGAATTGTGGGGGGAAAGATTTGTCATCTGCATCATGACAGCAAAAATGAAAGTGAAAATGTACTTTTTGATGTTTAGGACATAGAAAGTAAAAATGGCAAGGGGGAAAACAATATCCTCAATAGGCTAAACTTAAATGGTAAAAAAGGTAACAATTACCAGAAACATATACAGTTGAGATTAACTTACAACTGCTCTGAGGGTTTCTGCCCTTGACATCAGACAGGACACCTAAGAGGGTATTAAAAACTCCGGGTGGCTTCTTTCCAACTTGAGAGTCTTTAAATGCCTGTGATTCAAGAATAAAACTGACAAGGATTAAAATAAACAATAGAAAGAAAAAGTATCTATGAATTAACAGATTCCCACCTTTAAAAGTAAAGAGATGATAAACCTATTTTGATCAAAATGGGAAAATAGTAGAATTAAAAAATACCAGCAATATGTAAACAATCACTTTTACCATGAAGAGACAACTAAATGTATACAAATTAAAATTACCTGCATGCGTGTTCTAGCAAGTTCAATAGGGTAACATGTCACACAAGCTAATGACCTTGCCAAAGAGCCAGCAACCAAAGGGGCATATGGTGTTGCGCCAGGCATGTATTGTTCTGCAAACCGCTCCATCCAGTTGCGAAATATATCATAGCAAGGTAAATAGATTCCCACCTGTACATAAATGTGAGTATCTGTCAATAACTCTATTAATATTCGGTACATGATGTATATCCAAAAACACTATCCAACAGCTGAAAGGATTGCTAATAAAAATAGGAACTCACTGTTGGTACAGCCAAAGCTAAACCAGCATTAGTCCCTCTCCACAACCTAGCAAACCCCTCCTGCAGAAGATATCCTGTTAGACGGTTGAAAATAGAAGACAGCACAAACAAATGTGTAAAGAAAACCACTCTGTGTAACATGTATTGTTAAGATAAAGAAGTGACCAGTTTAGGTTTTTACAACAATCTTATCAAGAAGCTACAAGATGACTGCATTGCATGGCGCAATACCAACCTGGCGTATAATCTTGTTGAAGACATCTAATGTTCCTTTGTACTGAAAACAATCAGGAGGACAAATTGATACAGTTCCGTGGACACCAGCACGAGTACATGACGGCGAACATCTCAAATCAGCAAACATCTAATCCAAAATATTCACAGAAATTCAGCAGAAGTCTAACATCTCAAAAACAAAGATTAAAACACACACAATGTATCAATTCGTTTCTCAAGATATTAAAGATCAAAAGTGAAGGAACATATTGCACCAGTACCATGTTTGGACCGAAATACGCCATACGACCAATAAGATTACTTAGTGGATGCGAATAATGCACTCCCGCAGCCTGAGCTTGCAACCTTGTCTGTTAATTACAAGAAAGAAACATGGCGAATTTTCGAAACCATATCTAAACAGCAAGGAAACAATCTACGCAACGAAAATTCAAATAAAAACCAGGCAACCAACAATAAAATATAAATTACAAAAAAACTGTAGTGATTATCATTACCTTGACAACATCGAGCGGATTAACGATGATGGCGGACAAAATAGCAGCACCGGCCGCAGAGAAAGCACGCTCTCCAATCCCTAGATTCGAACCGGCAGAATTGCTATTTCGCTGATCCACAGGAGCACCGAGTTCACTCTCAACTCGGTCCGTTATCATCGGTTCCGTGATTGACAAATCGTGCCCGTTGATTTCGAATCTCGAAGGTTGCTCCGAACTCATCCATGGAATCTGTGTTCGTTGCCCCGTCTCCGCCATCTATGTTGCTTTCTTCTCCTCCCTAGAAAAAAAAAAGCAATTAAGAGTGTGAAAACAGAATCAAACGACGGATTGATTCTCAAATAGCCTAAAATCAGACCATTTTTATTGACTTTATTGAGCCCACGAATTTTGTTTCGAAAGGCTTTTCCCAATTTCCTTGGGGAAGAGGGAATTCATTAAAATAAATGGAAAATTGAGTAGAAAATGCTTACCAGAATAAAAGCGAGAGACGCACAAAAACCTATAACCTAAGGCCACGTTTGGGAGATTTTTCGAAAGCGACAGTTCTTTTAGATGGTTGAAAAACAGTTTTATTCCAACTAAATAACGTGTAAAGAATTTTCCCCTTTTTTTCTGGTCCAACCGATGAGGTGGTGGAGTAGAATGAGGGAATCGAATATTTTTTTTCAACATATAGAAGGAATCAACTATTAGTGTAGATAAAACTTGGAAAGGAAATAGAGAAACAAACAGGGCCTTACATTTATTACTAATGAAAATTTTTGGCGCTCTGGGTATTTTTCTAGGGCATTCTATTAGCGCATGAAACGATGCATGAGTCGGGTTCTATTTTCGGTTGTATTTAAAGGGTTAAAATATTTTTTTACTCAACAAAATTTAAAAATAATAAAACACTTAAAAGTTTGGTCTTTAAATCTCAGTTTGCCCGTCATTTTAATTCTCCAATTTTAATTTACCCGCAGCTAGATTTTTTAACTTTTACAAGCCTTAGTTTGCTCATAGCATCTAAAAATAGGGCTCACTCTAAAGTCTGAGTAGGCAACTCTAAACGACAACTTGATAAAACCCTATGGTAAACCTTAAAATACAACTGTTTAATATTATTGGGAGGGAAGTTCATAAATATTTAGTTCGAACTACTCAAAGCGCCGACCCAATTAAAAATCATAGGGTATTTTTTTGTTAAGTTGTTGAGTTTTATTACCCAAGACAAAGATCAAAACTTACAAACATGCACCTATACAAGCACTTGCACAGCTATCTCCTAATCCCCCAAGCTGCACAAATGTCACTATTTACATTATCCATTTGAATACTACGCCCTTGCACCGCACCCGTATACTCACAGTACTCCTAACACAATCAATCAAACAATTACAATCTTTATAAGAATTTTTAAACTTTCTGTAATTTCTCTCCTCCCATATGTGATACACAAAAGAACACCAAGCAAGTTTAAGAATATACACAATCAAAGACTTGCCCTTCAAATGCACACTAAACCATAATAACTCTCCTTCCCAGTCCAGCATCACTCTCCTTAATCTACAAAAACCCAGAACAATATTTCAGAATTGCCTCGAATAAGAGCAATCTGCAAATAAATGATTTTAGATTCAGACTCAATTCCACACAAATAGTATTAATTTTTCACACTTAACCCCATGCATTGTAACCTATCCAGTGTAGGCAACCAGTCTAATATGGCCATCCAGGCAATAATGGAATGCTTTGGTATGCGCATACCAAACCACACAACCTTATGCCAAGTAACTTTAGGCTTAACTTCTCTAATATCATTCCATATATCCCTTAAGCCAGAAGATCCACAACTCTGTACCACAGGTCGAAGCTTAAGCATCTTCCTAATGCATCAACTAAACTGTGCTCTAGGCTCTACAGACCAAAGATCCTGCCCTTTAAAATTATCGGGTATTTATAATGAAAGTATTTAAATTTTTGGACCGGATATCCGAACTATAATTTTTCCTGAATAGTCAGACAGAGTCAGGGCCGAAAATTTTTGTAATCAGGATTCGACCATAGTAAACTTTAAATTATATTTTGATTAGATACAACTCTATCTTCCCAAGCTTCGTAGGTTTGATTCCTCGTTCTTTATTTTTGCTCTATTTTTTTATCTAGACCTGACAAACTTAACTCAAAATTCGAGATCCGAACTGATTTACATTACTCAAGACTCGATGTAGACTCAAACATGATGGTCTAAATTGGACCCGAATCCGAACCAAAATTGAACTAAACCAAAACCAACCTAAATTTAGTTAAACCGAATATCAACCAGAATCGAAATTAATCGAAACCAAAAATAATCGAAACACCATAACTGAAAAAAACCAGAACAGAAAGCAACCCGAACTTAATTTCCTCAAATATATATGTTTCATTCTCATTTTGTATTATATTACTAATTAACAACTACCTTTAGTAATTCTTTAATGGTATAGTATCATTTTTTCTCCTTTAAAAGAACTTCATATATTGACTCAAATTGAAAGTCGGCCGATCCGATATTGACCCGACCCGAAAAACAATCGATCCGATATTGACCCGACCCAAAAATCAACCGATCTGATATTAACTCAACCCGATCCGAAATAACATAGACTCAAACTAAATCTAAATCAGACTCAATCCGACTCGAATCGAACCTAGACCGAAAATAACCTGAATCGAATATCAATCGACCTGAAGTGACCCGACCCGAACCCGATCCGAACAACCCGATTGCCTCCTCTATTTTATCTAATTAGATGATGCAACATGTGTCATTATTGGTTGAAGGATAAAAATGATTAAAGATAAAGTACATAAATGATCGTTAAATTTTTAAGATAATTTTATTTTGATCACTAAAATTTTAAAACTTATAATATAACCACTAAACTTTTATTTCGCTTTTAAAATTATCATTACCGTCCACTTCCGCTAAAAAAAAAAAGTTGACGTGACAGTTTTATCCTCTCAGCACTGTTACCCTCTCCCCATCTCTCTATTTCTTTCACTCTCTAGTTCTTCTCCTTCTCATTTTTCTTAGGTTCTAAAATGGCTAGGAGAATTGATAACATTGATGAATTTGAATTTATGGCTATTGGAGTTTATCATAACCGAGGTGTGAGAACTGTCTTCCAGTTTCATTTTATTGTTTCACGCCATTAACTCTGCTCTTTATTAGAATTGGCTGCTAGTGTAATGACCCTCGAGAATAACTTCTCTTTTGTTAATCGGAGCTTCTTACTAGCAGTTACCTGGCCACAATCACTCAGTCTATTGACTCTCGGGCTTTTTAGAGAGATTTCCGAGTGCCATTCTTACAGCTTGCCCTACTAATTAATGTGCATATTGTTTGAGGAACCCTAGATGTTGTCGGGTTAAATGATAGTCAACAAAGGCGTTGTAGATTTTTATCCAAGACTTGTATCATTTGATGATGCCTGTGAACCAAGCAGGAAACTTGAGGGTGAGGAGAAACTTGCATATTTAAGTAAAACAGGGGAAAATGTAAGTGTTTTTCAGTCATGGAGTGTAAATTTTAAATTTTAATAGTTCATGGTTTGGCATCTGAATTTGTAGAAAGAGTCTTTCTTTTTGGAGCTCCCGTTGTAATTAAAGGAGAGAATTGGAGTGCTTTTGAAGGTTGTAATGTAATTTGATTTTAAAATAACAATGAGAATGCATGACAGTGATAGAAGAAACGGAGAAAGAGAAGGAGAAAAATAAAAAGAAGAAATAGAGATTAAATGAAATAGAGGGGAGAGAGGAACGGGTAACAGAGCTGAGTGAAAAAAAATTAACTAACGAAAGTTGATGGCAATGACCATTTTAAAAAAAAATAAAAATTAAATGATTGTATTACAAGTTTTAAAAATTTGATGATCAAATAATAGCGTCCTAAAAATTTAATGATCATTTATGTAGTTTACTCAATTATTAAATTATAGTTAGCATTAAATTAATAGAATATGTAAGTAACAAGGATTACATAAGTAATTGATAGAGTCATTAGTTTGATTGAAATCACTTTGATAATTAATAACCTAACATATAATTCATAGTTTAGTAGTTAAAATATAACTAAATTATAGTTTCAGGTAGTTTACCCTAATAATAACATGTTAAGAGTATAGGGACCAAAATTTGAAATATGCTAATAGTACAGAGACTGTGACAGAATTAAACCATATTAATATTTGCCGTGCTAGGAGCAGGGACTGCACCCGAACAAGTCACCCGCGAATGTCTAGAGACTAGAATAACAGAAACTGTACGGTCAATCAAACCCTAGAAGAAATTGATAGTCAAAGTTTCCATTTTTCGTTTCTTCCAAAAAGAAAATCAAATCATTTTCCCCAAAAAGGGCGAAATTCTCTGACTTTACCCTCATCTCTGAAATGAAATGGGACATGGAGATCGAGGAAATCGAGGCGGTTCTCGAGAAAATTTGTGACTTGCACGACAAGCTTAGCGACGCCATTCACTCCATTTCGCGCGCTCACTTTCTCAATTCCATCAAAGCCCTCAGAAAATCCGACGACAAGAAGCTATTCAACGATGTAGGCGGAGGCGGCGACAACAGGACCGGCTTCGTGTTCGTCAAGGACTTTAAAATCGACGATGGAGACTCCGCAATTCAAGAGGCTAAGAGTCTCAATGCTATCAGTACCGCTCTGGAGAATCTCGAGGACCAGCTCGAATTTTTCCATGTCAGTTTTTAACTCCCTTTCTTTTCGATTTCGTTTTTTTACTGGTTTTGGTTGCTTTGTGTTAAATTAATTTCTGAAATCGCTATCGGGCGATTGTGAAAATGGCTCGATGTAACGAAATGGAAGGAGCTATAATTCTTTTACGATAATTGAATTTCCAATGTCTGCTTCTAGTTTTGCAAATTTTTGCTTAGATTTCTGTTTTGTTGTTGGGGACTTGAACGAAAATCTGGAAAAAGAAAGGAAATTTTATTTGTAGGTTGTTTTTTATTGTTGGGTTGGTTATTTACTTGGTTATTGTATCGATGACATGTTTGTTAATTTGAGAATTATTAAGTATAAACCATTCTATACTGTACAGAATGGGCTGTAGAAAAACCAGCAGTGCGACTTGTTATATAAGGAACTGAGAGCCTACTTATTATGTTTGATACGATGGTATGCATGTGATTGTCATCGAAAATGCAATCAGCTAGGCAATTACTCGAGCTTCAAAGTCGAGTTCTGTCATATACATATATGATGTTCATACTCTCATTTTTACTTGAGGTTACCGTGTGCCGTGTTTGACACCGTCTCCATTGCATATCTGAACATGGTTATGGTGCTATGACCCTGATCATACCTGTGTTCGGTACTTGCTCCCAGTTCAAGTAACTTATTGCTAATTAGTGATTCTCGAGTTATAGCTTGCATACAAATGTACTTCATGAAATGAAATTATTTTGGTTTCCTGGGTTCTGGTATCTTAAGAAAATGTTATGACTTATGAGGAAAAATATTAGCTTTTCTGGGACAATATGTGTAAACTAGCTCGTATAGAAATGAGCATTATTTGAAATCAAACTGCTTTGGTTTTGTGGATTTTGTAGTCTGGACTCTGGAGAGAATGCTATGAGCTTTATCCGAAATGAAGTTGTAACATATAGCTTCTATGGAAATGATCTTTATCTGAAATGAAGGTGTAACATATAGGTTCAATGGAAATGAGGTTTACCTGAAGTGAAGATGCTTTGGTTTTCTGGATTACGTTGTCTGTAGAGAATGATGAGATGATGAATAGATTTACTAGGTTTAGGTGTGGCATTACAAAATGCGGGAGAAGTTGTTGATATGAGATGTAATGCTGGGAACTGCAAAAGTTTGCACCCTTGAATGGGTTGAATCCTAATTCCTTGCTTCACCGCCCAGACTGAAAAATGCCGGGTTTGGGTTCATTGGTTTTTTTGAGGTGGTGTCATTTTCGCAAACTTCTCTGATTCTGATCTTACCTTTTTGCTTTTACATTTTATGTTTGTAACAGTTTTTCGGATATAAGCAATTAGTATGGCACATGGATCTCTCATGTTATGTATGTCTTTGTTCTTTTTACAGACTGTACAAATACAGCAGCGGGTTGAGAGAGATGCTGCCATTGCACGATTAGAACAAAGCCGGATAATCCTTGCATTGAGATTGGCTGAGCATCATGGAAAGAAGTACAAAGTAATTGATGAAGCTCTAGCTTTTTTGGGAGATGTACATGATGCTAGCCGTTACGTCTCACCCGAAAACCTTTACGGTACACCAACCAGTCCATCTGGAAAGAATCTAGCTTCACACAAAGGGAAGCGCTCTAATATGTTAATCAAAGTTCTGGTTTCTAGCCTCAACTATGCAAAGAAATCCCTGAATTTTGACCATATGGGTGGGATACTAAGCAATGCAGCTATATTCACAGTCAGCATGATAGCAATGTTGCATCTGCAACGAATTGCTCTTTCAGATCATTCAGGGATACGAGAAGATATCATCAGCAACCGGAGAAACCCGGGAAATAATTCTCAAGTCGAAGGGACTTCATCCTATGATCGTTCGAGCCACTTGGATGTGTATTTAGCCCGAGGTTAAGGTGAAGACATTAAAAAAAAAAGCTTAGAAGTTTATTTAAGGATAGGAGGCCATGCCGTTTTTTAAATCCGAAGAAGCTTTGCTGTCTCTCAGTTTCTCCCAACAGGAGTTTCGATATTTTCGATGAGCATGTTAGCAAAGAAACAACCCTTTTTTATCTTCTAAAATATTGTTCTGTAGTTCGACCTGTTGTGAGAAATGCTGATTGCTGCAGATTCCTTGTTAGAAATGACGGTGAAACCGAAGCAGATGATCTCAGTTTAGAGAGCATCTTCTTTTGTTTACATCACGCAATGGCGGAACCGGATGTGGCCATGGCTCTGGCTTCTCTTGAAGTATTTTGAATTTGCGTATGTATAAGAGTTAATATTTGATGCATTGTTGGACTAAATTTTTTATATAGATATCGCTATTGAAACACCACGATATAGGATTTAAATATTTAACCCAAAATTCTAATTCTTAACATCTAAACCATATTCACTAGTAGATGAATATTTTCTTTAAATATAATGATATATGGATTTTCTAAAATATATTCACCTAGTTGGGTGAACCAATCCTATATACTCAAATGACAAATACCCATCTTTTTTATATATATGATTCATAGGTCCTCTAAATAATTATTTTGTATATCTTAATAATATGGGATTACATCATTGTAAAGTATATATATATATATACCTAATATATAATTTATTAGTAGACTAATTTAAATCGGAAATTGGACATGTTTATTGAGAAGACAATTATTTCTATCCAATATATTTCATTCACATCAGAAAATTTCAAACTTTTGATCTTACTTAAGAGATCTAATGTCTTATTCCACCAAACCAACTAATTATCCGTACATATATTAATATAAAACTTTCTCCCCTCTTGACTTTAAGAGGATGGAGCTGAAGTACGTGTATCCAGAAGGTCACCGCTCATGAAATTGAAGATTGTGTTTCTACTTGCATCCGACAGCCTAAAAAACCATTGCAATTTGAATATAGAATAATAGTGATCCAAATATATGGCTTATTTTCAGACAAATTCAGTCCAACTGTAAGATAAAGTAATAAAATTTGTCAAATAAATTTGCTTCCCATTCCCATGAAAAAACCAACCTTCTTGTCGGTAGGCAGTGGCCACCTTGTGTGCTACTAAACAACCTTGGACCGACCGGCCTGCAAATGCATATGCCTTGCCATGCGCTCTGCCGCGGGTAATATATTACTACCAAATGAATATGTCCAATCCACGTGTCCCATGATGAGTTCAGCTGGCACTTGATCATGATGTCCACGTGGGCATAAATAATAACAAGATCAAAAAGGAGAAAAACAAATGCTTGAGTTGACTGGGGCTGCAATTGTGTACAGAACTCCCATACGAATTTCACGTGTCCATCACCTGATTGTGTATTGGGCCCCAACTCTTGTTTTTCCGATTTTCTTATAGGGTCAGGACCCACCTTAGAAAATCAAATGTCCCAAAGTTTTGAGTCTAAGTAAGCATGTGAATGGGCTCAGACCATCAAATTGATTTTGTGGACTAATGGGGTTACATTGGACGGCTGCGATTCACTCAACAGGTAAAGCTAATCTATGGTTATAGTTGACAATATTTTCATTTTCAGATTAATGCTATCCTATCGGTCAATCATCGCGGCAAATAAATCTCTTGTTTTTTTTATGAGTATTTGATCTATTAACTACCTAATTCGAATTAAGTAATATTATTTTTTAATAGAATTCGAATTAAGTATTATTATTATTTAATAGAATTTCAATCAAGTATTATAAATATTTATTATAGAAATAATTCTCTCGATATAACTTATTCACAATGTCAACATTCAAGTCCCGAATGTTGTTGTTTAAAAAATCTATCATTTTATTTTATTAGACCAACTGATAATTAATAAATTTATTAATAACATCTAATTGAAATAGACTGAATCATATGTGGAGTAATAAAATACTTCACATCAAATCTTCAGTCGATCAATTTTAGGTTCAATGGACATAAGGTGGAGACATGGTTTGACATTGGCCATGCCATTTCCCTAAACAATGATGCTATTTTATTTTTACATTTCAAATATTTATAATTTAATTTTGGCGTTTGAAATGATTGTTTGGACTTAGTCCATGTCTAAAAAATATTTACCCTTATAAAAGAATGAAAATTGATAGATGGGATTTTAGCCTAGTATCACATATTCAAATCTCATAATGTGTGGAATTAGACAAGATTTATCTTGATGAGTAATTATATATATTCCGATAATCTATCTGTTTTGATAACGAAAATAAAGTATTTTAATATTTTTATAATATATCTAAGTTATTGACTGATTAATTCGAATCGAGTACTATATAGGCTCGTTATGAGAGAAATCCTGCCAACTTAATTTACTTTATTCGTAACATCAGAATTCAAACATTTAACCTTACTACATTGTTGGTATGTATTTTGATAGTTAATGGTGACCATTTTTTTGTTTTTGCTATATATATATATATACATATTTGTAAAATTAAATTAATTATGAATATTTTATGTTTTAATCCTAACTCTATCTCTCGAAACAAACGCAAGAAACCAACCGTGAGAAAACTAACAATAATATCTGTCAATTATCTGTTTTATTAATTTATAATCATCTACTTCCTCTGTCCTATAAAAAAATATTAATTTTGTGTTTTAAAATTATCTCACTTAAATTGTTATATTAAAAAATTCAATAATTTTTACTAAATAAATTTTTTTTTCTACAGTCTTTTTAGTTTTTCAATAAAGTAAATTTTAATTTTTTAAAAATAAAATTATCATTTTAATTACTTTATAATATATTTTTATACAATTTTTTTCTTTTTAAAATTACATGAAAAATCAACAAAAAATATTATTTTTAAAATGGAAGAAATATTATTTTAAAATTCACTTGTAATATGTGTTAACTATCAAAAATATTTATAGATTTTACCCCGTAAGACATTGCCAGAAACAAAAACAAGAGCCGTACGTACTGAACCGGCACTACTGCCAGTTGTGGAGTTTCAATAACTCACAAACACTAATGAGTGCAGCCCTACGAGTATTCAATAGAATCGTCGGCTGTTTTTGGTCTGACAGGCAGCGCCTCATCACATGCACCACTACAAGTGGCTGTACACAAATTCCCACCTTATTTACATAATTTTACAGTTTTCATTGATTTCACCTGCCAAATGGACCAGCTGCACCAACATTTTGTAACAATTATACATGTACACATAATTAGCAACTTTGAATAATGCAAACAGAAAGGGTGGGGGACGTGGCCTTGGAATTTGCTCGATCCTACTTGTTGATTTCTATAATGGTTAGTCACGTCTTCTCCGTCAGAATAAGTAATGATACTGTCAAATTTTTGGCTTTGCTTGAGATAGGATTATTCATTTCGATTAATCGATAAATTTTTATACATAGAGTGTGTAAACTAAAATTTATATAAATTTATTATATTTAAAGTTTAATTTTAATTTAAAGTTTAGAGTTTAAGTGTCTAAATTGTTGGTAGAGACATACACTCTAGAGTTATGAAGAGCTTGGCTCCAAAAATTTAAAAATTTATTTTATAACCCTTCAATTTTTTAAATATATATATAACGGCTCCCCAAAGAATTTAAAAATTAAGTTTAATGGCTCTCAAACTTTTTAAACTTTTTTTCTTATTTATATAGTTAGCGCACTCAAAATCTAATTTAAGATCCGCCTCTGATTATATAGTTTAGGATTTATAATTAGAGTTTAGAACTTGTGATTTAAATTTTAGATTGTGTAGTTTAAATAAGGGGATTGTGTATTTTTTTTCTATGCATATAGTGTGTCAACGTATAACCTTAAGCTAATTAATGACTAGTGAATTGAATGTTAGCTTTTGGGCAATGGGAAATAGTTTCTTTTATTTTTGAGCTATATCAGACAGAAGTTGTATACCTTGGCAGAGTGGGGGGGCCAAAGGAGGAAGTCTGCTACTTTGAGATCTCAAGATTTAAGTTTCATGTAAGTTTAATTACTGTTGTTTGAATCAATGGAAGAACTTGGGGATAGAGTTTGTGTGACTTTTTTTTTTAAAATCAAAGGTTTAAACTAAAATCTTTGAAAATTTAAGAGACTTAATGAGAATTTTTAAAAATTTGGAGGGATTTATTTAAAAATTTTGAAGCCTAGTATAAATTTCTAAAAAAATTTGTGGTGGTCAAACTGTTTTTTTAATTTAAAGGAATAAATTTTAAAATTTTAAAGTTTTGGAGGGCCATAGCTTCCAAATTACATTCTGCCACTAATTTGAACCGAACTGGAAACTGAAAGACTAATTCGAAACACACTATAAAATCAAGTTTTTTTTAAATAAAATCAATAGGTTTTAGATCCACTAATTGACCTAACGGCTAAAGATACTCATATTGTCTCATTTTATATGGGTTCGAATCTCGACTTGAGAATATAATATCTTTATTTAATAAAAAAATCAATAGGTTCGTAAATTGGGAAAAATCGTAATTAAATATCGAATAAAAAACTCGTCCGATCAGTATGACCACCGATTCAGTTATGAAAACCTTGGGTTTAATTCAGATTATTCTAATGTTTAGAATCTAAACAGAAAAAAGGACGAAACATATAGAGAAGATAATTCAGACATTTTTTGTGGTTGTTCAACTTCTGTGTAATGTTTTATCGTTTTCATGCGGCCATGTACGTAGATGCCAAAAATTAATTAACACATGTATTTTGGCCTTTGTACCGTATATACGAAATGTTACCTATTTGTACTTTGACATATCTACGTGACAAAAACAGGAAATTTCTCACATACTTTGTATTGTACGTATTCTATATCTCCCTTTTCGTTCATATATGTATTTTGTATATCAAATCTCGTGTGTGGATTGTTTTTAGATTTATCCTGATTAGGTCTTATTAGATTTATTTTAATTTATATGATCGGATATTATAATTAGTGGTGGAACTTGAAGTAAGAACGAGGGGCAATATTAATTTAAAAAAAAATAGAGACTTAAAGGAAAAATTTTAAAAATTTTGAGGGTTTAACTAAAAGTTTTAAAAATTTTGAGAGATTTAATCAATATCTTAAAATTGTTGAGAATGAATTTAATTAAAAATATTCAAAATTTTAAAGCTTGATATAAATTTTTAAAAATCTTAAGGGAATAAATTAAAATTTTATGGGTAATATTTGAATTTTCTCAAAATTTTGGGGGCATGGCCTTTAGTCCCTTATAGGTTCCGCCCCTAATTATAATTGTACATGCTCATGAAAGAAACAAAAAGTCTTCAAAACGAAGTTAACAAGCGTCTTGTATAATTGTGCATGTTCATGTTGTGTCATATTGTATGAGTTTAAATATCGATATTTACTTTAAAAATATAATATATATACTTAATAAAAAACAATGATAAACTTGAAAGTAATGATGATGATCTTAGTTTTTAGGGTTGATTTAAGGAACAAGGGATAACATCATAAATATTAATTGTGAACAAAAGCTTCCCATGCATGGTTCTAGTTCAGCCATTTTACCCTAGACCAGACATTAATAACATTTATTTTATTGGCAAAAAGAATATGGGAAATATTTTATATCGATTGAAGTATAATTCCATGTAAAATTTATTTTTATTTAATATATTGACAACATATAATTTTTAAGCATCATTAATAAACAAGATTATCGCACCATGAAAAATAAAAAAATAATTTTAAATTTTATTATGTTTTGTCACCGTCTAATCACTGATACATATATTGTTAGTGTATTAAATATTTTTTTTCTTTCGAATAATAGTCAAGGATGGACTTAGAGAGAGGCTGAAGTAGTTTGAAATTCCTATATAATTTTAAAAAAATATGAATTTTTTATTGAAAATCTATTTTCGCCACCATAACATAAAATTTTGCGTCCGTAAATTTAATAGTATTTCTCTCTCTCTCAAAGATTCGTTAGAACGAGTCCGATCACCAATCTTTGGTGTTTTACTTCTCCGTATTAAAGCTAAACACTGACAATAAATTTTAAATATAATTCAAGCTCAGAATCAGGGTTGAACTCTCTAGCACTGGTCTCAAATTTAAAAGTTTTAAATCTCCGACAAGAAAATGCTATTATTAGACCAACTTGGTTGTTGAAAAATATCTGTTGAGAAACTATATTAGCATCTCACGTGAGGAGTGATGATATCTAACCGTAACATGACCAATATACAAATTAAAGGTTAAACTCTATAGAAGGCCTCTATACTATGTTTTTTTATGGATTCAGTACTAATATAATTCGATCATTTTTAATCATTACATTTTTCAAAATGTATATTTTCAATTTTGAGATCATTATTTGCATCTATTAACTCTGCTAAATAATTTAATATAATTTATTTTTTTAAAAACACATGTGTTGTTGTGCAGGGACGAAATCAATATTGGACTTGGGCAAAACATAAGCATTGAAAAGTGAGAGGAAAAATTCATAATTAATTCATTTTAAAAACTATACAAATAAAAAAATTCCTCGTACGTGGGGGCAAGAGCCCCTCCCAGGGCCCACATGGGTCACTCCGTGGTGATGTGTTGTTTATATGACATTGCTATGTTTGCATGCATTGTCATGAATGTTTGTCACATCATTTCAAGCCATTTTATCATTAGTGAAATAACAGTTTTCATCCACATATAAACCATTTTGACCTAAAATGAAATATTAAGAGTTAAAGTGCTTCAAAAAAATTAAAATGAATATTTAGTCAAAAGTTAAAGACAAATTTTGACATTATGTTTTTTTGTCTTCTATAAATGTGTAACAATTTTGTCCAACTATACAAAATCTTCAACGTGCATTTGAAAATTTTGGTATATCACGTTATTTGATGGAATTAACAATGAAATAAAAATTAATGTTTCGAAAAGTATAGAATAGAAGTGAAGAAATTGTAATAGATAGACAAAATATAAAAAATGCATATTTCATGAGCTTCGTAGAATTTTGTTAAAAATATTTTTATAATTTTATTTGAGTATAAAATAACGTGTCCGATTTTTAATTAAGATAAACCCACACTAATTTGTAAATTAAATTGTTTAAACTCAAATTATTTAAACGAAGTAGTCATCTTCTACCAATATGATCACCCTGGTTATGCTAAAAATCTAATTAAATGTTCAACAACCTATTGGTCTAGTAAAATAAGGTACCATACCGATCTCTACAGTACCCTATCTGAAATTAATAAACTAATGAGTTGGATATCAATGATTAAAAAATCTAATTAGATGTAGACAGAATACTGATTAAAGAGTTATTTAAATTTTAATCAAATTAAAAGTACCACAAATATATTTTTATTCATAAATATCGGAATTAATTCA
Source organism: Hibiscus mutabilis (assembly GCA_019671005.1). NCBI lineage: Eukaryota > Viridiplantae > Streptophyta > Magnoliopsida > Malvales > Malvaceae > Hibiscus > Hibiscus mutabilis. The sequence goes on from CM033749.1 coordinate 40,888,018, forward strand.
ATAGGTAAAAAGAAATCCCAACATTTTGGCAATCACTGTGTGATGATTTATTTAACTGTATGTATGTTTGAGCCGTGTCTGAATCCTTGGCCTTTACGACATTGGAATCGACAGTCTGATGGGAAAAGTATGAGACATAAGCTTCCAACGCCATGCGTAATTAATTTCACTTGCTCTGATTCAAATTTCAATCCCCAACGTCTCTGTAGTTTGGAGTTATTGAACTCCATGTGGGTGAAGCACCCACTTCTAAAAAGTTTGAAATTGGGTGAGTTTAATTTAGTTTTATTCAAATTAATTGTTCAGATATATTGAATGATTAATCCGGATCAAATACTACAGAAATTCATTATCTCGGCGATTTTTTAATTCAATTGGTTCATTCACAACTTCAAAATTCGAACTTCAAGCCTTACTTAAGAAATCTAACGCCTAATCTCACTAGATCAAGGGGTTGTTGGTGAAGTGTTGAGATTTAGTTTATATTACTATAGTTCCTTTGGGCCGTTAATAGTTGAATTATTTGTCAAAACTAGAGGCCGCAATTGAATAGTTCATATCAATTATTTCAGTTCGAGTATGGATTAATTTGGTGCAAGTTTGATTAGGGTTGAATCAGATACGATTTAAATTTAATTCAGGTTTATTGTAAGTCAGGTCAGGTCAGGTATCGGATTGGATCAATATTAGATTAGTCAACTTTTTAGTCAGGTTAGTATTGAATCGGTCGATTTTTCATTCGGATTAACTTTGGATATTCGGGTCATTTTGGTTTGAGTTGGGTATGAGTCTAATATTGATATATTCTTGTAAACTATTTATCTTGCTGTTGAAAAATAGATAGTAATAATAAAAATAAATTGTTTGTTCACTTCGACTCAATTTAACGAGTTAAAATTATGTCGGTGTTCGATTAGAATTAAATTTGGGTTGCTTTTAATCCAATATACTTTCGATTCGGGCCACTTTGAGTTCGATTTAATTAAATTTTGAGTTTTTGATCAAGTTTAGATTATTATATTCGGATTTATATCGAATCTCAGGCAGAAAGAATCAATTCGACTAATCAGATTCAGATAAGTTTAACATGTCTAATCAAAACTAATGTATCATGATAACGGAATGATATATTTTGATGTTTAAATTATCATTTAGAGAAAGGGGAGAATGTGACATGTTAATGACATGTAGTGTTGATTAAATGAACAACGAACGTTTTCTCGATTTTGTTAAAAAAAATGAGTATACCTAATAAATGTTGAATATATTGGTAAGATATATTATACTATTAAAGAGAAGACATAAGTTTAAATTTTAAAAATAATATTATTAAGAGAGACAGCTTCGAAACTTGACGTTATTATTTAAAAAAAAAAAACGAGTCCCACTTGTTAAAAAAAAACTTGACATAAGTGTAGAGCTACATGGTTCTTTATTAGGTTCCCTAAATCCTACACAGTGCCTACGTCTTAGAATCCAAGGCAATATAAGACCCTAATCTTAGTTAGAGAAATGCAAACAAGTCAAAGAAAACGAAAAGCCTACGGAGTAGGGTAGTCCATGAGTCGGGTTGGATTGCGGCCACAGTATCAGCCGAGTAAAATTCAATTTAATTTGAAAAAATTTGAAAAAAATTATTTGACTTAAATTGTAATTTTATAAATTTAGTTCGATTTTTAAATAAAGTTCAAGTTATAAAATGATACTCAAGTAATTTAAATTTTTAGTAATTAATAGATTAATTTTTAAGTTCGAGTCAAGTCTCTCAATTTAAGCATGAGCTCCTGCTCAGGCCCCCACATTCTATATTTACGGCTTCAATAAATTTTCAAGTGGTAATCTTGTAAGCTAATAGTTACTCTTTATTATTTTAGTTCTATTAAGATGATTTCTAAACAAAATAAACAAAATAATGTTTTGTTAATGAAATATTAAATTAATTGTTCAAAATAATAAAATATGTTTTCATCTTATAAGGTCCATTTTTAGTTTTCGTTCAGGGTCCCGAAAATATCCAAGACGGCTCTAGTATATCGCATATGAAGAAATATATATATACATTGTATATGACTATATAAAGTTGTTTAAACTGAAACTAATTAGTATCATAATATTATAAATATTTACAATTAAATTTGAGCAAAAACTCGAACAACTTGACTCAACTCAAAAAAATTTAAATAAAATTTGAGTTATAAAATATAACTTATCAACTTAAATTTTTTTGACTCGATTCGATCGGCTACTCACCCATACCCAAGTAGACATGCCAGTTATATCGTTATATGTAATTTGTTAAGAGATCCAATAAGAATCGAACACGTAGTTAATAAGAATTTGTCAAATAGTTTACCATTCCAAATGTATTCAACCCTAACTAGGCATGTTTATCATTGTTGAGCATTTTCCTTCTATAATTTGTCTCATTGTATTTCCACATGTTCCTCGATTTGGACATTAACGTCCCTAAGCTAGAAATTAAACAAACATAATTTATGGATAAACCGAGTAGATGCATGCATTCCTTCTTCTTCAACCAAATTTTGTAGCATTTTGTGTGTGTTTGGAATAATATGTTAATAATTCTAATGATATAATATTGTTGCATTTTAATCGCGAATACAATATAAACTCGAATCATCTTGCCGAGCAAAAAAAATCGGATTATATTAATATAATGGTACCAATTAATTTATAATGTTTCGAATGAATATGCTACTTTATTTAAAAATGTAACTGTCTTATTTTAAATTAGACTCATCCCACGAATGGGGTGGTTTGTTTGGATCCAGATTAAATAATTTAAAATATTTTAAATACAAATTTAATTATAAAGCATACCAATATTAATAAAAATATGTTTCAAATGTTTTATTAAGGCTTGAATATATATTTGTTATATGAACCAGATAAATTTAAGTTATTCATTTGTTGCTTTGATCCGATAAACTCTCATGGTTTAACAGTATTGTAAAATCTGATTAATTTGGTGGATTTTTTAATATAATTTGGTGATTTTTTTCAAATATGAAAAGTTAAATGTATTAAATTATTTTAAATTGACATAATACATAAATTTTGAGGATTAAATATTAATAAAATTATCAACATAGTAGATGAATTTATGTATCAACTTGTGAGGAAAAATTATTTACGTGTTAACATGGAAGAAGATGTCTAATTCAATTAATAAATATAAAATAAAAAACTTTATGTACCAATCTAAAAGAATATAACTAATTCATGTAACAAATATATATTAAACCTTAATTATTAATATATTAATAGTGAAACGAGATTATGGATTGTGTATGATCGAATTATAGTACAACTTGAGGTTTTTTATTATAAAAAACATATAATCTCAGGTACTAATATTCTATTTATGTAGAAGCAGCTACGACAACATTTTTACGGACATAATTCTTGGAAATTTTAGGTTGTGGTCCAGGGCCGGCTATGGGAGGGCTTAAAATTTAATTATTCATATTTTTAAATTTTATTTTTTTATTTATTAATTAAATAAGTTAATCTAATTATGAAATTTTATTTACTTTTTTGAATAAATTAATAAACTAATCTAACAATAAAAAATAATTTGTTTGACAAAGTTTAATCATGTTTATATGATTTATTATAGAAAGACTTAACTACAAAATAAGTGCCCAAACTATAAATCTTTTTTTTATCTTAGGTCCCTAAAATATTTTTTGATCAAAATAGTTGCCTAAAGTTTACTCCGTGACCACTTCAAGGCAATGACCGTTAAAAAAGGGAAAAAATTTAAAAACAAGTGCCCAAACTATACCATTTTTTTGTAGGTGTCTATTTTTTTAAAAAAAAAAATTGGTGCTCAAACCATGTCGTTTTTTAGGTGTCTAAAGTTTCATTTTAAAAAAATTAACGGACATTGCCTCAAAATGATAACGAAATAAACTTTAGGCACCTATTTTTGTCAAAAAAATATTCACCTAAAGTAAAAAACATGTATAATTTGATCACTTATTTTGTAGTTAATACTTGAAAATATTAAATTAATTATTCAAAATAATGACATATGCTTTCGTATATAGCTTTATTTATTAATTTTCACTCAGGGCCCCGAAAATCTCCGAGACGGCCTGTTGCGGTCTATGTGAAGAGTGCGTGGTAGTCGTACTTGGTGTTGCAAAAATATCCACGCTACACGACTCCTCTATTTTCTAGTGGAGCAGCTTTCGAGCTGCTCAAGGTCACTCGGTTAAAATTCAATCAACGATCGATTTTAATTGGATTGATTAAAATTTGAGTTTGATTTAAGATTTGAACGAGTCGAGTTGAACAATATCTAACTTAATTTAATAAATTTTCGAGCAACTCAATTTTTAAGAATATGTTAGTTTCATCTATTTGTAAATTATTACTTTGGAGTTTAGATATAAGAATTGCTTCACATATTATTTTAATTATTTTTTTATTTTGCTAATTTAAGTTTATATTAAGTAAACAAGCTAAACGAGCAACGAGTCGAGCAATAATTATTTTTTATCAAGCATGAGTAGAGCAAAATTTTATTGAGCTTGTCGAGTCGAGCACGAGTCAAACAATTTTTGAGTCGAGCACGAGTCATTTAGTTTTCGAGTTGAATTGAGCACTGCTCAACTCGTGATCGACTCGCTTAATAAGTACTCCTACTATTATCACATGAAAAATATTATATATTTTATTAAAATTTTGTTGTTCTATTATATAGATAGATAGACAGAATTATTACGACTTTATGCAATTTCCATTACACTCCCTTTGTGTAATAGTGAAGCAAGCAAGATAGTTAGCCACCACTTTCAATTATTTCGTCTAACTTTCTTACTTACTCTTGCCTCAACCCTCATGTCATGCCTTGTAAATTGTGAAATTATTATTAATTATTTTTATTTTTCTAAAGTTTCAAATATTTAATTTGATTCAGTAGTTAAGTGTGTTTACACCACTTACGTCCCAAGATTGAGACCTCTTGTTCCCATCTTTTATTTACCTTATTTCGAATTAAAGTTAGAATTAATTTGATAAAATATGTAATTAATGCGGACTCAGTTGTATTATTATAGAAATTTTTTAACTCACATTAATAATTCTGTTAATATTTAACGATCTTTCAGCTTAATTGAAATCAAATTTAAAGTTTAATGACATAATTGATAAATTCTATGTTTAGTGGTCCAAATGGAATTTACCACATTGTTTAGTGACTGTATATATAGTTTACTCTACTTTAAATTCAAATATAACACGTAATTAAACCATACCGCTTTAAATAACATAAATAATAAGAGTGTTAATCTTTACTCACGCGTAGTCATACTTTCGAACTTAATATTTTATTTTATAGATAAAAGGTGACTATTTTTTTATTTCGCAAATTAATTCAGACGATCTCAAAACACTTGCGACAATTATTGCATGAATATTATATGGGAGTTATTTACATTTTTAGTGATTTAAGTTTTGAACTATTTTCATATTTATTATGGTTCTTATTCTGGTCATTTATAATAATGTTTGATTTTAATTGTAGATATTCACAATTTATTTTAAACTATTACAAAATTAAAAGTAAACTACACAGATGGCCACTTAACTATAGGGTTGATGTTAATTTAACCACTATATTTTTAATTTTGGCAATATTATCACATAATTATTTAAGTAGTTCTAATCAAGTCACCTACAGTTGAAACCTACCGGAGAGCTGACGTGGCAATTAAAAAATTTGTATAATTATATATTTAGTCATTGCTATTTATACATTTTATCATTTTGATCATAATTTTAATTTAATAAAATAAATTATTATTTAATTATGTGGTGACACGTGCCACCACCTTATTAGAGGACTTAAACTTTTTATATTTGATTTAAGGCTAAAGGGCTTATTTTGCCCCCGAGTTCGACCCCAATTAGCAATGTTGCCCCTCGCACGAAAACGCGTTCAATTAGGTCCTCGGGCTCGCACATTGAAGCAAATTAGCCCCTTGACTAATGGAACCGTTAAACTGGCCGTTATTCCGTTAGCGTGTCAGCTGTCTGCGCCACATGGCATGCCGCGTCAGCGTTGAACAAGTCAAAATGCTAAAATGACAAAAATAAAAAAAAATCTATTTTTTAATCTTATTTTTTATATTTATTTTTATATTAAATTTTATCCAATCAGATGATGACACGTGATATCATCTGATTGGTTTTTAAGTAAAGAGTTAAAATAGGTCTTGATACGGAGAGGTTGAGAATCAAACCTAGGTATTAGGGGAGAAAAGCTTAGTGTTTTTCTACCAGACCAACCTCTTATCATTGTCAATAAACACAAAATGTAATATATAACCTCATCCAAATAGTATTGCTCATGCTTCTTCTTCTTCGTTAACTTTGAGAATACGTGGTGGATTAGATGAATTTCTTTCATCACAAAGCTTAAACTGTTATGTTTCCTTTTCAGGGGATGCACCCTTTGTTGTTGCACGCGGTGGATTTTCTGGAATACTTGCAGACTCCATTTTTGGAGCTTATAGTATGGCTTTATTAACGGCCCCTGATGCGATCTTGTGGTGCAATTAACAAAAGATGGAGCTGGGATTTGCTTTCCAGATCTTAAACTAGATAATAATTCTAACATTGCACTTGTTGTCAATGGTAAACCAAAGACTTACCTTGTTAATGGGGTCTCTACCAACGGATTATTTTCTATTGATTACACTCTCAAGGATCTTGGAAATAATAATGTCGTTTGTTTTGGTCATCATCAATGCTCTCTACCTTTCACTCGTTACTGTTATTGTTGTTGCATTCTCTTATTACCGTCATCTTCACAAACTTTGCATAACGAGAAGTTCAAATACCTTGTTGTTGAATGACATTAATACATTGCCACTTCTTGGCACGGCATATATTGAACTTGTATTCTCAAAGTTAACGAAGAAGAATAAGCAGCATTACCTCTTTTCAGTATTCTCAAAGTTAACGAAGAAGAAGAAGTAGGAGCAATGCTATTTGGATGAGGTTATATATTACATTTGGTGTTTATTGACAATGATAAGAGGTTGGTCTGGTGAAAAAACACTAAACTTTTCTCCTCTAATATTCAGGTTAGATTCTCAACCTCTCCATATCAAGACCTATTTTAATTCTTTATTTAAAAATCAATCAGATAATGTCATGCCATGTGTCATCATCTGATTGGATAAAATTTAATATAAAAATAAATATAAAAAATAAGATTAAAAATAGATTTTTTATTTTTGCCACGTCAGCACTTTGACTTTTCAACGCTGACGTGGCATGCCATGTGGCGTAGACAGCTGAGGCGCTAACGAAGTAACTGCCAGTTTTCGCGCGAGGAGCAACATTGTTAATTGGGGTCGAATTCGGGGGCAAAATAAGTCATTTAGCCTTGATTCAAAAATTTTATTTTTTTCTTCCAATCAGATTGTGACACGTGTCATTACTCATTTAAAAGGAGAAAATAAATAAAACAATAATACCCCAGCAGGTTTCGAACCAAGGCCTGCTTGGACAGAAAGCCGTTGGTTTACCATGATGCACTTGTGCAAAGTGTACTTTTGTATTTTAAAGTACGAAATGTATATGTTTTTATTCCTTGTTAATGGCATAAAAAAATAAATATTTTAAGGAGAATCGAACATGACACACTTGAGATGTATAAAAATATTTAAATTACCAAAATAAATTTAATAATTAAATTAAATTTGACACACTTGTATTTTTAAACTAAATTTAATATATTTTTTCTTTTCACAATTTTTTTTATAAATAATCATTGAATTATTTTTTAACTTAATTAATAATTTTATATTTTATTAAAAATGTTAATTAAATTATTATGTATGTTAATTATATTAAAAATTCATTTAGATAATTTAAACTCACGAACATAATTTAAATAAATTGATATTGTTTTAAAATTTTGAATATTAATATAAATTCATATATATATAATAATTAAATTAATTTTTAATAACTATTAAAATTATTAATTAAGTTAAAAAGTCTATTCATTGATTATATATGTGAAATTATAAAAAATAAATGTGAAAAATAAAAATATATATTAAATTTAGTTTAAAAGTATAAAAAATCTTAAAACCATTTTTATTTTAAATCAAGCATTAACTATAATTTAACAAATATATACTTTTCAACTTTAATTTAATTATTAAATTTATTTTGGTAATTTAGATGTTTTTATGTGTCTCACATGTGTCATATTCGAATCCTCTTAATCCCTATTTATTTCCTTTTTTTGTCATTAACAACAAATTAAACATTTCATACTCTAGATCACAAAAGTGCACTTGGCTCATTGGTAAACTAGCGCCTCTTAGTCTAGGCAGACCTTGGTTTGAAGCCTGTTGGAGGCATAGCTATTTTTTTTTAATTTTTTTCCTCCAATGAGGTGGTGATATATCACCAACTAATTGAATAATTAGTTTATTTTATTAGATTAAAATTAAGACCTAATTGATAAAATGTGTAAATAAAGGGGTCTTGAAGGGAGCTGATTTCTGGGAGATTGAGATTAAGACCCATCATAGCTGGGTCATGAGGAGTTTGTTGAAACTTAGACCTGAAGCTCAAAGAATTTTTGTTTCAGTCAGTAATTGGGGCACAGTTAGCACACGCTGGATTTGGGAGCTTTGTAGAGGACATAAAGACAAGGTTCACTGGCATAAGCTTATATGGTTTGCATCTCATATCCCAGAGCATACGGTTATTGCATGGATGGCCATTCTGAATAGGCTTCCCACTACCGATAGATTGTTAAAGATGGAAATTTTGGTTTCCAGAGCTTGATGTTTCTGTGGGCAGGCTGACGAGTCCCGGGACCACCTATTTTTTGAATGCTCGTTTTCACAGAAGGTGTGGTCGACAGCTTTGAGTAAGTGTGGAGTACATAGAGCAATTGGAAGCTGGGGGATGGAGTTAGATTGGGCAGTTGCGAAACTGAAAGGTAAATCCCTAATTGTTTATGTTTTAAAGCATGCATGGAATGCTTTTATACACACGGTGTGGATAGAGAGAATTAGAAGATTATTTCTAAAGATTAAAAGGACTGAAGATGAAGTTCTAGACGTTATACAGGAAGTGATACGGATCACTGTACAGAGGAGAAATATAGATAGAAATGACATTGTAAATAGACAGATTTGTGCGGACTGGGGGATAAATTAATCTCCTGAAATTGTTTTTTGTTATGATGTAGCAGGTTTTCTGCTTATAAATGAAAGTTCACAACTTATTTAAAAAAAATGTATAATTATACCCATTTCTTTTAACTATCATGACACCCTTTCCGTTGAGTTTTAACGGTAGATGGCTTGATTTGAATTGTTTAAATAGTTATGTGATAAAACTGTCAAAATTAAAAGTATAGTAGTCAAATTGATACGAACCCCATAGTATTTTTTTTGAAAGGAGGTTGATTTTATTGAATGTTCGGCAGTTTACCCTAAAATTAATCGTGTTCTAATCCATTTCCTTCAAGGAATTGCAACAACAATGCTGCTAATCAAGCTAAAGCTCAATTTACAATAACATACATATTTTGTTGATGAAAAAAAGAAAATTTAACCATTATTATTATTATTATTATCGTGTTACGATTTATGTTCGAAATTCATAGTTTCTCTTTTAGTAATATTATGCTCAAAATTCGTAGTTAAATCTTTATTTGAGAGTGTTATTTTTTTATGTATAATGTATTTAATCATTACAATTTACACCCAACACTTATATGCATAATAAATAAGATAATGATGTATCATCAAACATCCTAGGTTCATGTTTTAAGCGTCTACACTACGTTAAATACTTATATTTTTTACGACACTAATTCCTGACATTTTCTAAAAAATGCTTTCTACATTATTTTCTACAGTTTCCCAAGGAATCTTTTAATAATTAATTTTACTAATATATTTTTCAATACTATCCGTATTTAATTTATTGATTAACTAATTCAGATCAAATATTATAGAAACCCATTATAAGAACAACCCTCCTAACTCAATTACTTTATTCATAATACTATTATTCAAACTCTATACTATGCTTAAGATATTTATACCATCTAGTTGTTGGTATTACTTTAATTTTATATGATAACAATAGTATTATATACACACCTAAAATATAATACTAGAAAAATTACCTTAAAGGTTATTTTTTATGTTTCAGAATCTGAATTATCAACATTATTATTAAATAGTTTTTACTCATTTTATAATTTATTAAAATATAAGGATTTTATGTTGTTTAAATTTAATTTTTTTTAAAAAAATTCTTTACAATATTGCATTTAGATACACCAACATAAATCACTTACCTATTTATAAATAGGTTGCCAATTCATAGTATGTCTAATTTCCCATACAAGCATTGTACACGTATATGCATGAACATGATTAAATATGAATTGGTATGCCAATAAAGTCTTGGTTTAATTGTAACGTTGAAGATCTGAAATATTAGGTAAACTATACATATGTTTTATTCAGATGTGTTACAATTTAGATCATATAATATGATCCTATTTAGATTTATTCTCATATTCAAATCTGTCTTTAAATATATTAAGTAAAAATAATAAATATTAGTTTTAAATTTGACATAAATAGTTAGGAAAATATTTTTTTGGATAATTGTTCTTTTATCTCTAAAAACAGATAAATTATTACTATTCGACAATATATATAAAACAATAACTATACCAGGGGCGGATGGACATAGACTTGAAGGGGTGGAATTGCATACCCATTTTGGAAAACAAAATTATTTTAGTGTTAAATTTTTCTTTTCTAATTCAGTAAATGCAAGCATTCAAAGTAGTCTTCAGCAAAATAGAAATAAAAGTATTACCTTTGAGCTTTGGTCGAAATCCATTGAATCTCTTGATTCCTATCACTTGTAAACCTCTGCAATTAGGAAAAAAATATCACTACAAAATTTTAATTTATATTTTTAGTGTTTAAAAGTTTAGTTTAGAGTTAAGAATTTAGGGTTAATATTTAAAATTTTTAAATTTATGGTCAAGAATTATAGCTTAAGATTAAAGTTTAAGGTTTATGAATTTATATTTTAAAGCGTAAATAAGTATACATGTAGAAAAAATATACTGCCAATACATCAAATATTTGATTATAATTTAAAATTTAAAGGATTATGAATTGTTTAAAAATGTAATTCGAATATTAAAAAAACTATAAATATTCTCCATAAAAATAAATAAAAATGATTTAAAAAATCAAAAGAAAGAGTTGACCCTGTCGGTTTTCAGAAATGAGAGGCCCGACTAGGAGTCAAATGACCGGCCATAACCGCAAATTACGGCAGAGTGTAATGGGGGCAAAAAGAATGCCACCGTGGCACTTTAAAAATTTTCCACACGTGATGTACTGAAACACTGCCACGTCATAACCACAATCTCCAAATTAAAATTAAACTATATTCGGATATTTTATTTCTCCTAAAAATTATAAGTACACTCATTTAGCAACAGATTAATTATTAAAATAAAATAAAAAAATCCCAGCAAAACCCCACTCCACTCTCCGTTTATTTTAACGGGGAAATTAACATTAACTACGTTAATACTCAAAACAAAAACTACGCTAAAACAGTTGTATGTCATCACCGAACCAAAATCGGCCGGAAAATCCACAAGCAAAACAGCGACGACATAATCTCAGTTTCATAATGTCACTAAAGGGTCTGAAAAGAACAAATCATCGATGTCTGCAAAATAATCATCGACTTGAAAAATAGTCGACGATGTCGAGCAGCCAAAATCGTCACTGAAAACAGTACTGTCTGGTAAAACCATCGCAGCATCATCGAAAACCGACAATCCCGACACTGACATGTCGAAAAGCTCGTCGACCGGAGGGAAATCGAGCGGCAAATCGAACACCGAGTTGTAGGATGAGTTGGTATCGGTTTCGCCTTCACATTCGTTGAGAACCGGTTGCTGCGAGTCCTTAAACCGAGGCAGTTTACTCTCTTCTTCCTGGGGTTCGGGAGCTTGCTTCTTCGGTTCGACCGGCATTTCTTCGCTTGACTGAATTCGGAAGTTGAGGACTGAGGTTGGGGAAGAAAGATTGTGAGTTGACTCGTCGCCGGATTCGTACCCGGAAACCGAACTGACGTTGAGGTTTTCGGGTTTTCCGTTGTTTTCTTCCTTAGCCGCCGGTGGAGTAACGAAGTTGGTCAAAGCGTCGGGTCCTCGGAGTTTGATCGCTGCATTATCATAAACTATGGCTGCTTCTTCAGCAGTATCGTATGTCCCTAACCACAGCCGTACACGTCGAGCAGGATCTCGAATCTCCGCCGCCCATTTCCCCCATGGTCTTTGCCGTACCCCTCTAAACTTCCTTCCATTCCCGTTGACCGAAGAAACCTTAATCGGTCTACGACATCCCGTCGCGGCATCAGCCGCTGAGGCCGTCCTTTTCCGGCTTCCATTGCAAACCGTGCTCTCAACGGCGGCGACTTCCACATTAATCTCGTTGACATAACGTTTCACTCTCTGACGACCAAAGAAGTCAGCTTCCTCATCACTGGAAGAGTCCGTCGCGTCCTGGTCTACAACGGATACCCGAACGATCCTCGGAACTTCACCGGCTTGATCGGAAGCTGCTCTCTTCGGTTTCAAGGTCGGGTTTTTGAACTTCCGAGTGATATTTCTGTGTTCGGTGTATTTGATCGGACAGAGAATGCTTTCTTCCATTTCTACTCGTATCTTTTCTCTCAGATTCTATCAGCAGGCATCGACTCAGAAATCAGAATAAAGGCAGCCGAGAAAAAAGGCAAAGGAACCGCGAAAGTGAAGCTTGAAACGAAGAACACAAAAAACGAAAGAAAAAGGTAAACCCAGAAATCTGACAAAAGGGTATTCAAAAAACACAGAACGGAGAGAGAGATCTTTCAACAAAGTGAACCTGCCATGGGAGGCTGAGAAACAGAGAGAAAAACAACGGATGTAAAAAGGAGGGAGTGAAGAAACAGAAAAGGAAAGTGAGAAACTGTTTGTTGTCAAGCCCAGTAATTTTCTTTTTGGCCAAGTACCACGAAGTTTCTATTCTTGTCACTGTTCTCTGAAGATTTTCCTGACGGGAAAATCAAAGGTTTCAGTTTTTCAAAGGAGAGCTGTACGTAGTGGAAATGTATGAGAAAGCCGGAGAGTTTGGTCGCGGTGGAGTCCCCATTATCACCGATTTTGCCGTTTTATAGGATCCCGATTGCCGAAATTGGAAAAAAAACCTCAATATAAGTACTATACTAATACAATGTATTGTTTACGTAGCGGTAAAATTGTAATTCGGGTGTCTCTACTATGTAGAAATTTGAGATTTAGTTTTGATCTTTTACTTTTGTATAATTTGGTCATCTAGATCGGTTTGGGAGTCTATTTTGCAGCTTTGTCGAATAGACAGGGAGATCCTTGATTGGGACAGTGAATTACAGTGGGCTTGCTCCGATTAAGAGGTAAATCTCTCATAGTGATCATTTTGAAACTAGCATAGAGCGCCTTTATTTACAACATATGGGTAATTCTCGTTAGTCTAGAGGCAAAAACGATTCGTTTGCATATATTGTTAAGGCTTAAACTAAAAAATAGCCTTCAAACTATGTATTTTTTTTACTTTGTCTTTAAATTATAATTTTGGCAAAATAAGTCTTTAAACTATTATTATTGGTCACTTTAAGTCCCTAAATTATTATTTGGGCAAAATAAGCCCTTAAACTATCATTTTTTGGCACTTTAAGTCTATTGTTACAAAAATATCATTTTATAGGCTTTTCTAACATATATAAATATTTACATTCTTTTTAAATTTTAAAATATCATATATCAAAATAAGCCCCTAAACTATCATTTCTGGTCATTTTAAGTCCGATAGTTATTTAAATCAAAAGAAAATTATTTCGACTAATAAGATATTGACACATCACAAAAATTTTTTGACCAATTGATAATTTTGGGGACTAAAAGAAGAAAATGACATAGTTTAGGTACTTATTTTTACCAATAAATGATATATTTATAATCATGGACTTAAAGTGATCAAAAATAATAGTTTAAGGGCTTATTTTGCCCAAATCATAGCTTAGGGACTTAAAGTGACAAAAAATATGGTTTAAGAACCTATTTTACCTAAATATAGTTTAAGGGCTAAAAAAAAAAAAAAAAAAAAAAAAAAAAAAACATAGTTTGAGAGCTGTTTTTTAGTTTAAGCCTATTGTTAATACTGTAAAGGTGATTGTTATAACAATTTTGTTACGGAGAAATAGATATAAATGACGATGTTAATACCCGATTATGTTTAGGGTGAGGTATTCTTTGATTGATTTGTTTCGATTGTAAAATGTTATATGCGTAGTAAATTTTCTACTCTCTTGAATAATACATACACAACGTATCCAACAAAAAATAAATTCTGTCATCCGAATTTTTATAATCGTAATAATTAGTTGAAATTATTAACATTTGCCGATGAGGCATTCCTCGACATTTGTAATGATTGATTTTCAAAATGTTATATTGTAGCAGGTTTTCTGCTCTCATGGATCAATTAACTATTCCCGTTAAAGTGTTGATATGGACTGATTTAAATTTTAGCATATCTGAGGGATTAAAACATGAATTTGACCTTAAATATTCACTTTTATTTATTTTTTAAGTATATGTGCAGTCGTATTATCATAGGCAATTAAGACGGTAGGTTTAACGAAAATGGTGTCCGATGCCGACACGTGGAGAAGTAGGTCCCGCAAGACGTAATTTAACCAATGGAATAGCGTGGAACGGTGTTGACTCAGCGTGTGACTCACTCTCGAACAGCGTGATGCCCCAAGATACCCGGCACAGTTAAATCATTTTCAGTCGGTCAAATTGTTTTTTTGATTAGGCAAAAATAATAAAACATTTCCCCAACTAATTTTGACCATTTAAAAGCCTTGCCCAGGGGTTAATTACGATTTGTTACCCTGATTTGTCACCTTAATTACCAAATCTTGGTTTAGTAAGTCAACGAATGAGGGTATTTTCGTAATCATGCTAATGTAGACCTCCCCAGTTCTTGCTGGCTTTGTTAGAGCGTCACTAGTTTACTGATCTAGACTAATTTTTTTAACCCAGTGAAGTTCCTATTTGACGGTAAGCATGTAATGAGATAAGGTGTTAAATTTTATAAATAATATTAAGAATATAAATTTTAAATTTATGAATAAAATAATTAAATTAAAATTTTGAACGAGTTGTTTTTATAATAAATTTCTATAATTATGGATTTGAATTAATTGATCGGTCAATATGTAAATATCAATAACTATAAAATAAATCAATTTACTTAAAATTTTTAAACTTGTGGGTTTGAATTTTTTATGGTGAAAATAAAGTATTAACTTTTTAACAGCTAGAATGAACGTGGCGGGCAGCCTTGAATTTGCCGCCATTTTATAAAATCGGTGTTGTACGTCTCTGGTTTTTTTTTTCACAGTTCTCTTTGTTTCTACTATAAATGGATTCTCACCCGTTTTTATGGTCGGTGTGATACACGCTCTTAAAATTTCGAGATTTTAAGGGTTTTTTAATATTCATCATGGTTTAAATATTATTATAAGCGTGTTTTATTAATTTTATTTTAGTTTAAGATCGGATATGTATTATTTATCAGTCTGATCATTAACTATATTATTGATTATGAATATAATTATTTGTATATGTATTGTTTATAATTATAATTGTTATTAGACTTGCACTTAATTATGTGAAATTAGGGGCGAGTAAATTTTGTTTTAGAAAATTTAATTTTTTTTACTTGACATGAAAATATTCGACTTGACTTGAATCGTAATTTTATAATCTTGAATCAACTTAAAAAGAATATTAAATAAAGTTTTAGTTGTAAAATGATATTTAAATAACTAATTTTTTTTAGAAATTAGTGGATTGGTTTTCAAGTTCGAATCAAGTCTCTCAACTTTTCATGATATATGTATATCGCATATAAAGAAATATATGCGTATATCATATATGATTATAGAAAGTTATTTAAATTAAAATTAATTAGTATCATAACATTATAAATATTTACAATTAAATTTGAATATAACCGCGAACAACTTGACTCCACTAGAATTTTATAAATTCAATATAATTTTTTTAAAATAAATTTTAAATTATAAAATAAAACTCGTTAACTTATCTAATGTGAAACATGAAATTGGAAAATTAAGAGTCCTACTACCCTCTTTGGAATATTAGTTGAAGAAAAAGTATGCTTACTTTTTATTTCTTCCAATATTTTTGGTGTTATTTTATTTATTCGCAACGGATTATTTTTTTAATCAAAAAGTAGCTGAAATTCTAACAATTTATTTTTAAAATTACTAAATATTTTAAATATATACGACTGAATCGATTAATTAACTTAATTTCTCTTTTATTCCCATATTATTTACTTTTTCTAAATAAGACGGTTGACAATTTAAAAGCGAACGCTGAGTATAAAACACCTATGTTTATCGTTGAAAAAAGAAACAACTTTTATTGCAATAAATGTCGATACAGAATTATTTTCGCACCTTCCCACCGGTTCGCACCGAATGAGTCGACTCTGCATCGTGTAGAGTTAAAACCTATTATTTTGCAATTTGAGAAATTGTTTGATTAATATTTATTATTTAGTATTGCTAACATTTTTTTTCACGTTTTATGCAAGAAAAATAAATGGGAATAAAGTATGCCTATTTTTTTACTTGTTTATTTTTTAAAAATAAAAATTAAATTTCTAATCTTAAATTCTAAATTCTAAACACATTCAAACTAAATCGATAAATTCTAATTCAAACTAAATTTTTAATCCCTAAAACAAAAGAGGTGCATTGAATAAATTTCCTTATATATTAGTAATAATTATAGTAAAAATCATTTCTTATAAATATAAAACTGTATAATTAACATAGTTTCGACGATAATGAAAATTACAATTATAATCAGAATCAATCATTAAAATCGTTCAAATCCAAAAAAAATAATCATTAAAAGTGTTGAATTATACGAGTAATTTGATCTAAATTAACTCGAGTTAGAACGAAAATCCAAAGCCTCAGTCTTTGCTAACAATATCGGTACTTCATCGACAATTCAACATAAATAACAATAAACTTAATAAGAAAAATACATACTAACATTTCATCACATTTTTAGAAAAAAAATCTGTGAAATAATTCCAAGAACATAAAATAGCCATTGAATGCTTGCTTGTTAGTGTTATAGTACTTGAAAATGGGTGGTTGTTCCCATAATTCCAGCAATTTGTCACCCTTCGATTTCACAATTAATTAAAACCCAAAAGTCATCCAACGGTTGAGGAATTACGCAACTAAATTTAATCAGACTTGGCCAAATGCTAAAAACCATAAACTCCGATATGTTTTTTTATTTGACTTGAAATTATTATTTTTGAGGAATATTTGACTTCAAAATTAAATTGAGGAAGAAAAGGATGTTTTACTATTGAATGCTGCTATCAGTTTTGAGTCCCTAGAAATTGTAGGACGGACGTCTAAGCCTTCAAACTGGAGCAAGTATTATTATTATTATTCAGGGAAATATTTTATGTGTACCGGCGGTGAAAGTATTGTTTTTTATAATTAATAGATTTAATTTAAGGTTTATAGTTAAGATGTTAATGTTTAGAATTTTGGGTTTAAGATTATAGATTTAAATTTTATATCATGGATATACATGCTCGATTAATTGTTTACAACAGTAGTGC
This sequence comes from Hibiscus mutabilis, assembly GCA_019671005.1. NCBI lineage: Eukaryota > Viridiplantae > Streptophyta > Magnoliopsida > Malvales > Malvaceae > Hibiscus > Hibiscus mutabilis. The sequence continues at coordinate 40,905,849 of CM033749.1, forward strand.
CTAAAATATTAAATTTATTATTATTTATTAGGGTAAAATACAATGATTACTAAGCTAAGTACAAATGATAATTTTGTTCATTAAATTTTTGAAAATTATAAATGGTCATTAGACGTTGTAAAATAGTGATAGAATTTGATATGCGTAATGACTATTTTTGATAAACTTTAGTGACCATTTTGTATTAGTTTGAGAAGTTTAAGGACATTTTATAGTTTTCAAAATATTAGTGGCTAAAATATCATTTTTATTTAGTCTGTTGACCACTTTTAATTTGTTATTATTATTAAAGTCGAAATACCCCAACACCCACGGTTACATGGAACATAAAAGCCGACTGTGTTTTGTTTTCTTTTATTTTTTTCCATTACTTTTTCTCGCATGGCCTCTCCTCACAAAGAAAGAGAGAACCCGACAAATTCATTAACAAACGTGGCCCTCGTTGATTGGTTGTTGGGAAAAGAAAACACAGCTGTTGGATGTTTTGAAAGGCCAAAAAGCAATATTTCCAGTTAATTAAAAGATTGAAAGGGATTAAATTGAATAATTATGTTTTGAGAGAGACTAAAAAGCAATTATGCTAAGAACCCTTGCTTTTAGATATTTTTCACAGTTGTATTATCTCCTGCCGTTTTGCTTTATATTAATATATGTATTATTTGGATTATTTATCATCTGTTTGTATTTAGATGTGTCTAATTTGAAACATTGTAAATGATTACGTATATATGGGTTATGATTTGGTTTTGTTTTATTATTTTTAATTGTTCTGTTCCGAGTACAATGAATGTTACCATTGCCTGTCACATGAAATTCTCGGGGCATGCCATCATGGTCCAAAGGGACCGGTTTCTCGATCTAAATTATTCAAGTTTCAAATTCTGATTAATTTAACTTGATTTGCATTGTGTGTATAGAACAGAAATTCACTGTCTTTTTTATGTTTATATATATTCTAACACTAAAAATTAGATTGTGCAATTTAATCTTAAATCTTAAAATGTTAAATTATAAACACTAAAAACTATACTCTACAGTCCTATGAACTCTAAATTCAAATCTTAAACCACTCCTCTAAATCTTAAACGATTTTCTAATGTTGGAAGGTACATAGAAATACTAAAAACGGGCATATAATTTATGTTCATATTTACATGTGTAGTTGGATCGAATATGATCTCACTTTGACTTCATTTATGAAAGATTTCAGATTCAAACCCAAGTTCGACCCATCCAAGCTGTCTCAAATAGCACGTTTCACGATTCTTGTACTTATAATTAAATTCTGAGGATCAAAAAGTCTTTATTCAATCCAATGGTTGATTAAATATTATAAGTATCAATATCATACATTTTAATTTTTTTTTTGTATTTGTATCCATCAGTGGTTGATTAAATCGGATAGAAAGCTGTAAAATTTTATCATGGGACAACCTCCTAACTTAATTTATTTCATTCACGACGCTATGATTTGATCACAACTTTACTAAAGAGATTTAATGACTCACTCTTCCCGATTCTTTTGGTATAATTTTATTACATAATAGAAAAAAGTGAAAATATTTTTTTTCATTATTTTGAGTTTTTGATTGTGACAAAACTTGGGCTGATCAAAGGAAACTACAATACCTGTACCCAGGGGCCAATGTTAATGCCTAGAATTCATAATTTAATTTAACCACTTCTCATAATCACTATATATATATATATATATATATATATATATATGGGCGGATGCACCATGGTGCAACTTGACCCACTATTAAAAAATAGGATAAACTACTTTGGTAATCACTAAATTTTTAGGATATTTTCACTTTGGTCATTGAAACTTAAATTTTTTCATTATAGTCACTGAAATTTTAATTTAAATTCATTATGGCCATTGTTGTAGTGCTATTAACACCGTTAAGAAATGTTGATGTGACACACTAAAGTCTTTTTTCTAAAAAGAACCCTTAATTTTCAAAATACAGCTATTGCCAACACCATAATTTCAATTAATGGAACAGTCTTCAATCAATCCCAACAGTTGGAAAGATTCGATTTGCCAAAGTTTAATATAGTTTAGTTTCAAGTTGATATGATGGTTAACATTGATGAATCAAACTAAAAATCTCAATTGAAATTAAAATTAACTTTTCGATCTACCATTGTTAACCGTCAGATTAGCTTCAAACCAAACTAGAATAACCTTTTGGCCAAACGAATCATTCTCATTGTTGAGATTGAAGGACATCTCTGTTCATCTGAACCTTGACTTTGGTGGCAGTTGTAAACTTGAAACGTTAGGGTATTTTAGGAAAAAGATTTTAACGTGCCACGTCAACATTTTTTTAACGAGAATAGTTGTAATAGAATCTAATTAAAAGTTTACCGACAATAATGAAAGTTTTTCAATTTCAATGACCAAAGTGAAAGCACCCTAAAATTTCAATAAATACCAATGTAGCTAACCCTAAAAATATTAAGTATTTTATGTTTAAATGAAAAATAAGACCTTAAAATATTTTAATTTTTTTCTTAGAGCTCTTAAACTATTTTTGGTCAAAACTGTTTTTGGTCAAAACAAGTATTCAAACTATCATTTTATAACTATTTTAAGTATATTTGTTAGTCCTTTTAAAAATTTTTTGTTAAATAAATTGACACTCATGTCAAATAATTTAACTAAAATTTTGGTTTAAAATTTTAAAAATAATTATAAGTTAATTTAATAAAATTTAAAAATAGTAAAATATTTTTAATTATCAAATAAAATGTTTAACTCCAAAAATATTTTCTAATTGTGTAATTGTCTTCATTTGGAAAAACTCTTCTGATTTAAACCATATTAAAACTTAAATTTCTCTCCGATTTTTTTTGACTCCGGTAGATTGTAATCAATTTGAGTATTTGAAATCTAAAACGATTTTCATTTTGTAATTTTTTTAAAAAATCCTAGAACTCCAAATCGGGTTTGAATATAAAACTTATGCTTGATTGCACAACAATTGTCAGTATCAATACTTAATTTTACTAGAGTAAGTTTTTCTACTCTCTCTAAAACACAATTACATTGGTGTAAGATACTTCTAATTTCTTAAACATGTTTACACATATTTGTTCTTCAATGTTAATGTCTCTGACTATAAACCATGTTTGTTTGCACAACAATTATCATTTATTAATACATTATTACAACGGTATAAATTGATTCTAAATTATTACACTAATCGATAAATATCAAGTTTAAATTTATAGATCCATCTCTGTATATATATAATATGCATTTTGATGAAATAATAAAATAAATAAGTAATCTCCACTTGACAAGTAGTATTTCTGTAGAGGTATTCTCACCTAGAGAGACATGAGACATGTCTAAAGATCCCATGTCTTAGAGCAATCTTTATCACAGAAAATCACATGTATATGGATTAGCAAATACATTAATCAAAAACCTTGAGCAGCCAGCTTCCTTGGAGTTTGGTCCTCTTTCAAATTGAACCATTAAAACAAGGGACAGCCAATGTTAGGAAATAGATGGAGAAATACACCAAACTCGAGACATTATTTAGGGCTGGACGTTCGATCGAGTCGAGTCAAAATATTTTGAGTTATTTGAGTTTGCAAGTCTTATTTTACGATTTAAATTTTATTTAAAAAAATTTCGAAGCGAGTCGAGTTTTCGAATTTCTATACAAATTTCATTGTACATATATATATATATATATTTCTATATGCATATATGTAGGCGCACATATATATATTTCTATATGCATATACTTAAGACTGTGCGGTACACATATTGATTCCAATTTTAACTGCTTTCTATATACATATATAATATACATATATATTTATTCATATTTTCACATATGATATACATAATATATCATGTAGAATTGACAAATTCAACTAGAATATGAAAACTAATCAACTAATTACTAAAATTTATGAGTTATTCGAGTTTTCATTTCATAACTCAAACTTTATTTGAATTTTTTTTCAAGTCGAGTTTATGAAATTATAAGTCGAGTCAAAACGAGTCATTTTTTTCTCCTCAAGTTTAGTCGAATAATTCTGTTTTCTTTAGTCGAGTCAAGTTTTGCCCACCCCTATCAACATTCACCAATATCATACCAAAATGTTCTCTTTCTGTCAGCATTTTGTTACCCTAGACTTAGGGCTCGTTCAGCATAGCTTTTTAAATCTTGATTTGAGTGTCAACGTTCGTTTATGAGGGAGAAGCTTCAGCTTCTGCGAAACGTTCATTCGGGACGTAAATTAGGCGAAAAAAATTTAAAAATTGCTCCAACGTCTGTTGGGGATAACCGTTCAGTATTGTTTTTTCTTTCGGCAGTTCAACAGTTGTTGAAAAGTATTACCCAACGGGCTCTTAAAACGAGAGAAAAGTCATCTACATTCAGGCATCAGATGGGGCATTGGTTCCATTTTTATCCGGCTGAACTTACTAATTTAGTCTGCTTTACCGATTGAGTCACCTATTCCACTTCTGATAGTGTTCGAGCAAAGTTCGTGACAGTCTATACCATCATAGCAATGCTACAAAACATCGAAATCAATGTCACACGACACCAACGACGGAATCATATGATAAGTGGGAAGGACTCTCGAAAAAATAATTATTTATTAGCTTGTTGTATATGAATTAAACTGATTTTTAAATAAAAAATGTTCTAATAAGACTCGAAATGCATGAAAATTTAAATCATTGGCATTAGTAGCAGAAGAAGTGTTAGTGTTTTGGGGAAGTCGCCGCTCGCCAGTTTTTTATTCTCTCAATCTTGTAACTTTGTCTTAAGTGGAGACAATGTGGTGTTCTTTCAAACTAAGATAGGGTTTGGTTTTTATTTATTTATTTAATAAAAAAATCAACTGAACCATGCTAGCCTCCACTCGTGGTCACGACTCACGACCGCTAGCAAAACTAGCTTTATTCATTACTATTTATATACATATACGTATATGAGCTAAAAGTTCTCACAAGTAGAGTTTAGGAAATGAGTTTATGGTATATTGTTTAGAAGTTTAGAATTTAAAGTTTAAATTTTAGTTTATTAGGTAATAGGGTGATGGTGTTAGGTCTTAACTCATAAATCGTAAATCTAAAACCCTAATCCATACATTTTCAACTAAATATCTAAACCTTAAAACTAATACATTTATAAAAAACTTTTTAGTTTCCACCGCGAGTATATGGACTGATTACCTATGTGTATGTATAATTATTTGAACCTAACGAGTAGTCCCAATGAAAAAAGATGATGTTCATCTTAAAAAATTCGAACTTTATCTGTAAAATGTACGTCTTATCAATAAGTTGAGAAAGAATATGAATAAATATTATATTATAACCACTTTTAGACTATTCCATAAAATATATTCATCATTATTTAAATGTTTTTGTTAAGATAGATTATGGACTGAGATCTTTTGTCAAGTTCATGACCAGACGTGTTGACTAATTAATAAACAAAAGTATCGGTCCAATCTTTAAAATCTTTCTGGATGTTGTGGCTTACTAATTTGGGAGATTTGTGATGGAAACCTTCTTCTTCTTCTTCTTCTTCTTCTTCTTATTATTATTATTAATAATAATAAGTACGGTTGTAAATAAACCGAATTGAATAAACGTGTTTTTTTTTATGTTTGTATATATTTGGTTTGTGTTTGTGTTTTTTTTTCATTCTTGTGCATTTCATGAACTTTATCATTAATATCAAAACAACATATTTAATTATATGTCCAAAAATAATTTAAAATATATTTCAAATATCGGTTCATCTTGCCAGATGAGAAATACGACCACTTAAGTAATGTCAGAAGCTCGAATCCTAATATTTTGAATGAAGCAAATTGAGTTGAGAGGGTCGATCCCATAATGAGCCTTTACAATATATTTAATTCAAATTAGTCGAACAATAAGTTAGATAATGATGATTATAAAAAATAAATGTATCCATGAATAACAATAAAAAATCATAAATAAACACGCTTCTTACAATTTAACTTTCCATTTAGATATCAAAAATCTCTAGAGCAAGTGGTTAAAGTCTCTCTGTTAACATCTTCTCCTCCTTTAGGTTGCGGGTTTTAGACCCATTATGTAACCTCCTAAATTTGACCTAATTTCTTAAGTCGAAACTTAGGTGTTAAGTTTGAGAAAACTTTTAGAATTTCAAGTTTCAATTTAAATATAAATAGGAAATCCTCAAATTATAACATTTAAATAAAACGTCGTCGTTTAGCAAAATTCCAAAAGTCAACATAAATGCATAAGTATTTCAAATAATAAATATCAAACCAAAAGTCCCAAATAATTATAAAGTCCCAAATACAAAATATCCGAAATAATAATAATAAAATTTATTGTCCGAATAATCATATTGAAATAAAAGATGTGGTCCGATGAAACGAAACCCTCCAAGTACCGTACGCCTAAACCTGAGTATCTGAAAAAGGAACTAAGGGGGAGTAAGCTATGAAACTTAGTGTGTCTCTAAGGTGCTGAAACAAACATATAACAGAAATTCGAACATCAAACATAATTCAACAATCATGTCCATAGGTGTGAAACAAATTTCATAAATGTAATGTCATGCACCCATCTCCATACACCGTTCGAAGAGCGAGGTTCCCGACTCTAACTACATCGTCACCATTCGAAGCGAAACGACCCGAAGGTGGAACCACTTATCCGAAGCGGAATTCAACCCGAAGGGTGAACCCACTGAACTTCCCCGTACAATTTCCCAACCCAAATGATATGGCATGTTCCGATTTATATTTTCCGAATCCGAGAGTGTATCCGATCAAGTTCACGAGTCGGGTCACGGGTCACAGTGTTTCAATAATAAAATAATGATGGATTCTCTTTTATGAATGTAGAATTAAAGAAATAATTAATAGAGTTGGTCCATGTAGTAAGCAGTTTGATATCGTTTAAGTAGATTTCGAGTTCGAGATCTAGTATATGCAGAAAATTCTTGTTAAAAAACTCACTCACTAAATCCATGTATGCAACGCGGGTCAGTCCGAATTAGCTAAGACAACGCCCTGATGAACCGGGAAAACAACTAAAAATAAATAATTGAACATAAACTTTAGATTTGGTTCATTTCATATTGTTTCCACTTTATTAAAATCTAATTTTAAGACATTTGTTTGTTCAAATTTTTTTAAGACATTTGTTTATAATCAATACATAATGCATATGATATAAAATCATAAATGGACAAATAATAATTCAAATTAAAATTTTAATTCAATCTTATAAGTAAATATTATCAGCCATCATCTTTTAGCATAATTATTATGAAATTGATATTAGAAGGCACCAAAAATTTTTTAGTCATCTCAGTTCTTACAAACTAATAACAGAAACCAACTTATATACAAGAGTCTAATTTTTTTTCATAAATTACGTGTAATTTGATTTATTGGCGGATCTAATTGGTTGGTGGTAGGGATTGTGTCCCTAACTCTATCCATTTTTTATTTAATTTATATAATAAGTTTTAAAATTATATATGAGATAATTATAAATTGAGGCCCTAATTTAAATATATATATGTTTTATCCCTCGAATTGGTATTCTTGCTCATCATTGATTTGATTATTTACAAAATATCTTAATTTTATAATTGAAATTATTGTCTCTTTTAGTGTTTCTATGTATGTCCCAACACTTTAGAATTTAGGGTTTAAGGTGAATGATTTAATTTCTAGGCTTAAAAATTTAGAATTTAAGATTTGAAGTTAGAATGTAGGGTTTTAAATTTTTTAGTGTTGGAGCATATAGGAGTGAGCAAAACTCGACTCGACTCGAAAAAAATAATTTTTTTTCAATTTCGAGTTATTCGAGTCAAATCGAATAACTCGAAAAAATTTCAATTTCGAGTCTAGTTCAAATTTTCAAATTTCGAGTTATTCGAAATTGAATAACTCAAAAATAGCCCCTGGGCTAATTGCACATTTAACCCCTATAATTTTATTTTAGTTTTATTTCAGTCATATCTTCTCTTTTTTTGCCTTTTAATTTTCTTTTCTTTACAATTTGGTCACTTTCTAGATTCGTTTTTTATTTTATTTAATACAATTTTATTTCTATCTTTTATATTATACTATTTATTTTATGTTTTTAATTTTCGTATTTAATTTATTACTTTTAATTTTCCTCATTTAAATTTCTACAATTTAATTTACGTATTTTATTTTGTTCATCCTGATCCGCTTCTGAAATTTTAATTTATGCATTTTATTTTTGTTAATCCGATACTTCCCGGATATTTTAATTTATGCATATCTTCCCTAAATATTTTTAAAATGTATTCGAAACAAAAAACCCCGACATAAAAAAACCCTTATACCTCAACATTTTAATTATTACAACGATGCGTTTTAAATTTATCAAATATTTCCTAAACCTTAAACTGGAAAAAATATTTTGGGACACTCTTTTTCTCCTTCCACTATCTTTTCTCACTGAACTTCCCCGTACAATTTTCCAACCCAAATGATATGGCATGTTCCGATTTATATTTTCCGAATCCGAGAGTGTATCCGATCAAGTTCACGACTCGGATCACGGGTTAACCAGTCAGGTCACGAGTCACAATTCACGGGTCGGGTCGGTTAACGGGTCAACGGGTCGGGTCACAGTTCACGGGTCGATCAAGCCAACCGGTTCGCTTCAGACCAGGCGGTTCACTCACTAGACCGGTTCACACGGTTTTGGGCTCCTTCAAACTAGCCCAACTCATCCAATACCCAGCCCAACCCTCAAACACACACACACACAGGCCCAACCACACTTACAGCCCCAAACCCTTCCTCACTTGTTTTCGGCAGCTAGGGTATACACCCACAGCGTGGCGGCGGTTCAAAAGAAAAGCAACGGCGACGGCTCACCGGCGGCCACCCTAATAACCCCAAGACACATCCCGACCACCCACACTATCCACAGTTCTTGGACAACCCTGCATAACACTCGTACGCACAACAAAAGAGAACCAATTTTCAAAAGCTTACCCAAACACCACGCACGACAATGGCGAAGGGAACGACAGCACAATGAGGTTTCGAACACTTCCTACGGCAGTTCTACGCTAACGCCGCGCGAAAACAGCAAATCGGTGGTCGGGTTTTGATCGCGACAAAGAGGAGAGCACACCAACGGTTTCAAAATGGCAAACAAACGGCGACGAGGATCTCGTCGGAGCTTGGCCGGAACAAGGGTTGAGGGTTTTTCTTTCAAATTTTCAGAGGATTCCAAGTGGGGTGCGGCTAGGGTTTCAAATGGTGGCTGAGGATTTAATTTTTGGGTTAAAAGGATATTAAATACCCTATAGAATGGGTAAATTACAATCTAGGGTCCCCAACTTTTATACGCGTTACACTGTGGTCACCTAAGGTTCCGAACTTCACACTTTGGTCACGAAATTTCAATTGGGAATTTTATTGAATCCCAAAATTTTAGGGTTTAGAAATTAGGGATTTTCTAATGATTTGGGATTTTTAAATTGGGGAAAATTGGGTACAATTCTCTCCTCATTAAAAGAAATTTCGGCCTCAAAATTTACCTGGATCAAAGAGATGTAGATACTGAGCTTTGACAACAGCCTTGGGCTCCCACGTAGCCTCATCGTGACCACGATTACGCCACAAGACCTTGACCATCTTAATGGTCTTCATCCGGAGAATTTTCTTGTCCTGAGCAAGAATCTCAACGGGCTCATCCTCAAACGCAAGTCGGGACGAATCTCAATCTCCTCCACATGAATAATATGAGATGGATAAACATGGTAGCGTCTCAACACAGAGACATGGAAGACGTCATAATTTTGGCTAGACTTAAACTTCTTTGGCTAACTTAAACTTCTTTGGCTAGACTTGCTTGAATGCTTACCTCTGTGCAAAGTACAAACAGCATTCGAGCATAATTATTTTTTACCAAGAATTCGAGCATAATTGAAAGAGAGAATAGCACGCGTCCCACTTTTTAAAGAGACTTCACTCATGACGTCATCAGATGTAACCCATCTCTCGTTTGGTCGTTTGTTGTAAAAAGTTAATAAATCTAAATTAATTTAAACTCTATGTTTGTTGTAAGTAGAGATGTGCATTCAGTTAATTCGGTCGGTGGCTGAACCGAATTAGTCATAATCGAATTAATCAAAATTTTTAGAATTTTAACCGTTAACCGAACCGAATTAGCCTTAACCGAATTAACCGAACCGAAATTATTTCGGTTAATTCGGTCGGTTTTCGAATTAACTAAAATTTGTTATAAAATTTTGGGTAAATTACACAATTGGTCACTAAATTATAGTAAAATGACCTTTTTAGTCATTGAACTTTCATTTTATACTAATTTGATAAAAGTTTAATGAACATTTTATAATATATCAAAAAATTTAATGATCATTTTATAATTTTTAAAAGTTTAATGACCAAAAATAAATATATGTAATATATATAATATTTAATATATAATAATTTGGTTAATTAACCGATTTCGAACCGAATTAACCGGAAAAAAATTCGGTTCGGTCGGTTAATTTGGTTAAAAACGAATAATGCACACCCCTAGTTGTAAGGATGAGTTTACCACGCTTGACGAATATCGCTAAACACCACTAACGCTGAACACTGTTGAACACCATTAAATTGATTAATAAAGATTAAAAAATTTAAGGACTCAACATATAATTATAAATTATTTAAAATAAAATACTAATTAAATTGTTTTTTTATATATAATATTTTTTGATTTTTTAAAAAATAATTAGATCAAATATCAACCCTAAAACCCTAAACCATAAGCCCTAAACCCTAAAATCTTAACTCCTAACTTATAAACCTTAAACCTAAAACCCTAAATCATAAATCATAAACCCTAAATAGAAAATAATTTAGGCCTATCAACGCGACTTCCACCCTGAATCTAATCCCCAAATTGCCCACAAAGTCTAGATTGAGATAAGAAAAAAATGGATATGGAATATGGAGTTAAAGATGGAGTTAAAGACGAAGAAGGAATTGCCCACAAAGTTAAGATTCATATACAACTCCTTGGTGGTGCAAGTCGCCTTGATAGGCCTAAATTATTTTTCATTTAGAATTTATGGTTTAAGATTTGATCCAATTAAGATTGACATTTAATTTAATTATTTTTAAAAAAGATTAAAAAATATTATATATATAGAAAATAATTGAATTAATATTTTATTTTAAATAATTTATAATTATATGTCGAGTCTTTGAGATTTTTAATCTTTATTAATCAATTTAATAGTATTCAACAGTGTTCAGCGTTAGTGGTGTTCAGCGGTGTTCGTCGAGCGTTGTAGAATTTTCCTTGTTGTAATATCGCATGTCTCTATGTTACATAAATTTATTTTTTATCCGTTTTAAAAAGTTAATAAATATAAATTAATTTAAACTCAACCTCTCAAAAATATTAACGATTATTATATATGTATTTATTGGTATCCAATTAATTATCTAATTAATTCAAATCAAGTGTTGCAGACAGAAACGGATCTAAAAATTTAAATTTTTTAGTTTACTCACCGATAATAAGTACAATCGTATATATGATAAGGATAAATTGAATACTCATAAAAAATTATTAAGGTGTTCATAAGTGACATGACAAAATACTATTCAATTACATCTAAATATATATATATAAGAGGTCCACTATGATTTAGTTACTAACTATGTTTAATAAAAACACATTTATAGAAGAAAATGACTAAATTGATATATTTTTAAATATTAAGGGTTAAATTTATTAAATTATTATGAATTAAGACAAAATTGGTAGAATATATAAGTTTTAAGGAATAAAACTGTCATTATACCGAATCTTTTAGATTTACGTTCGTATTTTAACGAGGAATGACCCAATAGTAACTAAAACTTTAATTGAGTGACCTCTAATGTAATTTATTTATGGTAAGTCAAGTGACCTACTATGACCTATGGTAGATACGCTCCTGGTTGTAGATGTTCAATATTAGGGATGGCAACGGGGCGGGGTTTTGGCCGCCCGGAACCCACCCCGACCTATAAACTTCTAAACCCGACCCCGTCCCGCCCCGGGTAAAAATATTAATTTACCTGCCCCGCTCCGATGCATCAACTCAAAAACCCGACCCAAAAATTTTAAAAAAATTTAATTTTTGTCAACGGTAAATGTTAGATTCGATCGATCCATCATCATAGTCACAAAATATAGGTTTCAAGTGACCTTTAAAACTATATAAAAAATAAAATAAGATCAATTAAATTACCCACATGAAAAAATACATATTTAAAAGAATAAACTAGAACCAATGACCATCGGAATCAAATATATTAAAACTCGAACAATATCTAACAAAAAATTATGATAAACACAAACTAAAAAAGTAGCTTAAAACCTCTAAAAATATTTATCTATAGTGGTATTTTTACAAATATAATAATAAATAAATAAATAGAATTAAAAATATACCGGGGAATTTCTACCGCATACCCGAACCCGCTCCGACCCGACTCAAAGCTTTTCAATACCCGCCCCGATCCCCGAAATTTATGAAGAAAAACCCGATCGGGTCAGGGCGTACCGGGTCGGGGTCGGGTATTTTTGTCATAGAGTAATATTCCTAAATTTGTTTCTCATAACATCAGAATTCAAAATCATGACTTTGCATAAAAAAAATATAGCGTCCCATCCACTACTAATTTTTTAAGTTTGGTGTCTAACGTTTGTTTCGAGCCAATTTGGTTTCTAATGTTTACTTCTGTAACTCAAATCCAATTAAAATGACACATGGCCTAGTTATTTATTTATTTATTGATTTTTTTAAAATATAATTTTTTTAAAAAAAATTCAAAGTTTCAATTTCTTAAAATCAAACCCTAAAATTACATCTTCCTCACCGTTGCATCCACACACATTGGTAGTTTGTCGTTCCTCACCCAAAAGTAGCGTACCTCACCGTTTGACATTTCCTACCCTTTAATAGTCGGTCAAAAGTCCAACTGATTTCTTTTATTTCATTATTGAATGTTCCTCGACTCTTTATTCGTCGATTTTAGACGACAGGATAAGTCGTGAAGTGACAATGAAAATAGTTTTAGATGCTCTGTCGTTATTGGGAGCAATATTGTTGTTATTTTGTGTTGACAAGGGATATGTGCATGAAGATGGTGTTCATAACACAAATGAAAGTGGACTTTATGATCCTTTAAATGGTGAGGCCAACGGCAGAACCAAAGTCGAATACACCGCTCTAGTTACAGCATTTGCCACAGCTGGATGCTTTAGCAAATTCTCCTTTCGGTGGTTGAATCCTTTTATGAAGAAAGGTAGGGAGAAGACGCTGACGGAAGACGATATGCCTAAGTTACGCGAGGCGGAGAGAGCGGAAAGCTGCTATCTGTTGTTCTTGGAGCAATTGAACAGGCAAAAGCAAGCCAAACCATCATCACAGCCATCTATTCTGAAGACCATAATATTATGCCACTGGAGAGAGAATTTTGCCTCGGGATTTTTCGCTTTGCCTAAGATACTCACACTGTCTGCCAGCCCTATGATTCTTAACGCTTTCATTTTGGTTGCCGAGGGAAAAGGAAGTTTCGAATATGAAGGTTATGTATTGGCCATATCACTCTTCTTTGCAAAATGTTTAGAATCCTTGTCACAAAGACAATGGTATTTTCGAACTAGACTAATAGGTCTAAAAGCAAGGTCTTTGCTCACAGCAGCAATATACAAGAAGCAACTGAGATTATCCAATGCTGCAAGGCAGATGCACTCGAGTGGTGAGATAACGAATTATGTTACAGTTGATGCCTATAGGATCGGAGAATTTCCTTTCTGGTTCCATCAGACTTGGACAACAAGCCTTCAGCTGTGCATTGCTCTATTGATTCTCTTCCGTGCCGTGGGACTAGCCATGTTTGCGGCCCTATTTGTTATCATCCTCACTGTCCTGTGCAATGCTCCACTGGCCAAGTTACAGCACAGGTTCCAAAGAAATCTAATGGTTGCACAAGATGCGAGACTTAAGGCTAGTTCCGAGGCTCTTATAAACATGAAGGTACTGAAGCTATATGCATGGGAGAGCCATTTTAAGAATGTCATAGAAAATTTAAGGGCTGTGGAATACAAGTGGTTATCGGCGGTGCAGTTGCGAAAAGCATATAATGGCTTTCTGTTTTGGTCTTCCCCAGTATTGGTCTCTGCTGCTACCTTTGGGGCATGTTATTTCTTAAAAATTCCTTTGCATGCTAGTAATGTCTTCACTTTCGTGGCCACGCTACATCTTGTTCAGGATCCCATTAGAGCTATACCTGATGTTATTGGGATAGTCATTCAAGCAAATGTTGCATTTGCACGTGTTGTGAAGTTCCTCGAGGCACCAGAGATGCAGAGTGCAAATGTCCGGAAAAAACACCATATGGAGCACACTGACTTAGCCATTTCTATTAAATCAGGAGGATTTTCCTGGGAAGAGAATGCTTCAAAATCCACCCTAAGAAACATAACTTTAGATGTTAGGATGGGGGGAAAAGTGGCTGTTTGTGGAGAAGTTGGCTCTGGTAAGTCAACCTTGTTAGCCGCAATAATCGGAGAAGTTCCTAATGTCCAAGGATCTGTAAGTCATAAAACTTGGACAAGGACTGAATGAATTTAGCCTTTTCTTGTAGCATATAGTTTTTCTGCTTGTAATTTGCTTCATTGCCCAATGTACAGATTCAAGTATTTGGAAAGATTGCCTATGTTTCTCAAACAGCCTGGATCCAGACGGGAACGATACAAGAGAACATATTATTTGGCTCTGTCATGGCTAGTCAGCGATATGAGGAAACGCTCGAGAGGTGTTCCTTGGTGAAGGACCTTGAATTGTTTCCCTATGGTGATCAAACCGAAATAGGTGAAAGAGGAGTGAATCTTAGCGGTGGCCAGAAGCAGCGAATTCAACTTGCTCGCGCGCTCTATCAGGATGCTGATATATATCTCTTGGATGATCCATTCAGTGCTGTGGATGCTCACACAGCTTCAAGTTTATTTAATGTATGACCAAAATCTACTATCACCTAACAATTTGTTTTATTATCAACATATGTCAAAGCTGACTTATATTGTTGCCGCAATATGTTATGGAAGCTCTTGCAGCAAAGGCAGTTTTACTTGTGACACATCAAGTCGATTTCTTACCGGCTTTTGATTCTGTTTTGGTTAGTATATTTTCCTCGACTATGTAGGATTATTCTTTCTTTGCTCCCTATGAACATTCTAAAGTTGATTTTATTCACAGTTAATGTCAGACGGGGAGATCCTTCGAGCAGATTCGTATCACGATTTATTGGCTTCTAGTAAATGGTTTCAGGACCTTGTCAATGCACACAAAGAAACTGCTGGTGGTGGAAGAGTTGCTGAAGTTAACCCTTCGACGAAACTTGGAACATCCACTACAGAGATCAAGAAGAGTTATGTGGAAAAAGAGTTTAAAGAACCGAAAGGCGACCAACTGATCAAGCAAGAAGAAAGGGAAAGAGGAGATACAAGACTTAAGCCATACATCCAGTACCTCAATCAAAACAAAGGCTTTTTGTTCTTCTCCATTGCTAATTTGTGTCAACTTCTGTTCGTGGGGGGTCAGATAGCACAGAACTCATGGATGGCTGCTAATGTAGACAATCCTAATGTTAGCTCATTGAAGCTGATCGCGGTTTATTTGGCAATCGGAGATCTCTTTCTTTAGTTACCTTGGGTATTAGATCTTCAAAATCTCTATTTTCACAGCTACTAAATTCTCATTTTCGTGCACCTGTCATTTTACGACTCGACTCCTCTGGGAAGAATACTAAGTCGGGTAAGCATCTCGCTCGAATATTGACCTAATGATTGGCTGAAAATGATAGGCCTAACTTACATTTATCATTTTTGATTTTTCAAATAGGTATCTGTTGATTTGAGCTTTGTTGATCTTGATGTACCATTTAGTTTAATATTTTCTTGTGTGGCTACCATGAATGCTTATAGCAATCTTGGAGTTCTAGCTGTTGTTACCTGGCAAGTCCTATTTGTTTCGGTACCGGTTATTTATGCGGCGATTCGCCTACAGGTAACACTACAAGTTTCTTTCAATTGATATAGACTTCGCATTCGGGAAGAATTCCTATCTGCATTGAAGTTGACAATTCAAGTTGATTTTGCATGAATGTTATTAACCTTGAAAACTTTTATTGTTGAACGTAGAACTATTACTTTTCCACCGCAAAAGAGTTGATGAGGATAAATGGCACAACCAAATCCGTGGTAGCAAACCATCTAGCTGAGTCGATAGCTGGAGCCGTTACGATAAGGGCTTTTGAAGAGGAAGAACGGTTCTTCGCAAAGACCCTCGACCTTATTGACACTAATGATAGTCTTTTCTTCCACAGTTTTTCAGCAAATGAATGGTTGATCCAGCGGTTAGAGACACTTAGTGCTACTGTTTTGGCTTCTGCAGCACTCTGCATGGTTTTGCTTCCTCCCGGGACCTTCAGTTCTGGTTATTATAACACACTCTTAAGTCTTACTTGCTTATACTGATACAAGATTCTCATATAGACAAATGGTTTTCCGTATCGATCCATAAAAACTACTCATGTTATTGCAGGGTTCATCGGAATGGCTCTTTCTTACGGCCTTTCATTGAATATCTCCCTTGTGTTTCCGATTCAAAACCAGTGCACCATAGCAAATTACATCATTTCTGTAGAAAGGCTTAATCAATACATGCATATACCAAGTGAAGCCCTTGAAGTGATTGAGGTGAATCGTCCTCCATCCAATTGGCCAACGATGGGCAAAGTCGATATCCATGATTTGCAGGTATAAATTTTCTTTGCATATACATAATTCGTCTATTGGACACCGGTTATATTGAGAAAATTCATTCAAACACATCAGATATCGGCCGGATTCACCATTAGTTCTTCGAGGCATCAGTTGCACGTTTCAAGGAGGGCACAAAATTGGTATTGTTGGCCGGACTGGAAGTGGGAAGACAACTCTAATCAGTGCATTATTCCGTCTGGTTGAGCCAGCCGGAGGAAAGATTATAGTTGATGGCATTGACATCTCTACTATTGGCCTACACGATCTGAGGTCACGTTTCGGAATAATTCCTCAGGATCCTACCCTTTTTAATGGCACCGTGAGATACAATTTGGATCCTCTATCACAACATACTGACTAGGAGATATGGGAGGTAAATTTCGACCCCTTTTTTGCCGAGCGATTTCTCCCTTCGTGTTAATGCTAAAAATATTGTAGATTAGCTGACTTTACATCTGCATTTGAAGGTTCTTGACAAATGCCAACTTCGAGAGGCTGTTCAGGATAAAGAAGACGGACTGGACTCCTTGGGTAAGTTATCCGAAAATTGACCATTCTTGTAGGCTTAGTCTCTTTATAGTTGCACTTTACTGAAGAAAAAAACAACTGGTCATGCAGTTGTGGAAGATGGATCCAATTGGAGCATGGGGCAACGGCAATTGTTCTGTTTGGGGCGTGCTCTCTTGAGGAGAAGTTGAGTGCCGGTGCTCGATGAAGCAACTGCATAGATTGATAATGCAACGGACTTGATTTTACAAAAAACCATCCGCACCGAATTCGCAGATTGTACTGTTATCACAGTTGCACACAGGATACCGACCGTTGTGGATTGCACGATGGTACTTGCGATCAGTGACGGTGAGTTCCTTTACCGTTAAATCAGAATGTACTTTGCTCTGCATGCACTCCTTTCAACTTAGCAAAATGAAAGTTATTTTCATTATATTTTCAGGCAAACTTGTGGAGTACGATGAGCCGATGAGATTGACGGAGCGAGAAGGCTCGCTGTTCGGGCAACTTGTGAAGGAATACTGGTCCCATTATCAATCTGCAGAGTCCCATTGAGGTCTGGAATCTTTTCCCTAGGCAGAACTTCCTCCCCTCCCCCGGCTTGATCGGAAAGAAGCGAAATCAAGAAGCCGTGGATGTATGGATCAGATATGTTGCTGGGTTTGAAAAGGAAATTGGAGACAAGCTATGCTTATCCGCTTTCGGGGAAGCTGAAGCGATTATGGGGTATTTTAGAGGTGCCATTTTTAACATCTTGATCCTTGTTTCTCAAGGCAATGAATCAGTAATTTTGTCTAACTTCTTTCTCAACTTGTTACTATTCTCAGTAGTTAAGTCCCAGCCAAAAGCTTGCTATTATGTCTTGTAGCATATAAACTATATATATGTTAAGTTGTTGCATAAATGGCAATATTGTTCTCATCCTTGGTAGAAATAGTTGGCTATACGTGTGTATCTATGACAGACTTCGAAATGTAGTTCCGTACTCTGTAATAGGTGGCTCAATTGAATTTTTTTCAGAAGTTTAAGGATTTCTTGCCCCCTTAAAGTCATTTTTTATAACCATCGATATTTAATTTACTAGTTGACTAATTCAAATTGAATATTGTATAAATTCATTATGAAGACGATTCTCTCAATTCAATTGATTGAATAATAGTAGTTGGCAGGGGCATATCGTTTAAAGGACTAGTGAAGGCCACGACTTCCCAAAATTTTGAAAAATTCGAGCTTAAAAGTATTAAAAAAATAAACAATACTTCATTTGAAATTTGAAAATTTTCGACTATTAGTAGTCTATGCTTCTAGATATACATTATGCTTATTACGTCCGTTGACTCACCGAAAAGTGGAAACTCGCGGAAATTCCACAAGCCATAGACTTACAAAATGGGTTTTTGGGTATTTAGGGATGAATATTTGGTATATAAGGCATATTGAAGAATATTTTGGAATCTATAGCATTTTTTACAGTGTCAGTTGGAAACGTTTTCTGCAAGAGTCGTTCTTCCTGGCACTATAAAAAATGTCATAGATTCTTAAATTTTTCCCAACACACTACCCTATTCTCCAAAAAAAATTTCTGAACCCCCATTTTTACCTAATTTCCCGTACAAAATACCACCATTTTCAACAAGACTTTAGGGATGGGCCTATCCAACTTGATATAAATTATATTTTATTATAAAATACGTGTTTAAATTATATCCGTTTTTTGTTTTTGTGATTAAAATTTACATGATCAAAATACACGTCAAAGTTATTTTTGTTAAAATAAATGGTTTTTTTTGTCAAAACAAATAGTTAAGGTTGTTTTTTTTGTCAAAATAGATATTTAAAATAAGTCACGTGTTAAATAATGATTGAATGTTATGTTATTTTTTAATTACAAGCATATAAAAAAATAAACATTAAACATCTGTTTTGATCAAAATAAAACTTTAAACGTTTATACTATAAAAAAATATAATATTTTACACATTATTTTATAATAAAGTCAAAGAAACTAAAATTAAACAAATTATAACAAATTCAGTGACTTAATAACCATAAAAGAATGTCAATGAAAGCAATGCAAATATAACTCCAAAAAACCATTTAAAAAATTAGTCAACTAAATCAGCTTCGCTGACACGAGCTGCACCATTTACTTTAATAAGCTAAAATATTAAAGTTCGAAAATCATATGTTAATTAAATTTGGATGTAACTATATAAATTTGATGTATTTAATTAATTAATTATTACAATTTATACATTATGTTCTTTTATTCTCCCATCAAAGGAGATGATGAGAACTGATGTAATTACATCCCATAGATTTATAAGTAATACTCCCTCCGTCCTACCAAAAGGTCCATGGTTGATTTTTTTACGTAGTTTTATAAAAAAAATGTGTAAGAAAGATGATGTAAAATAATTGAAACGGTAATTTTATCTTTGAAAAATTGAATTTTATTCTGTTGGGAAACTAAAAAAGGGGTATAAAGGGAAATATGCATTTTAAAAGTTATTGATTTTTTTAATAAAGTATTTTAAGTATGACAATTTTAAAACACAAAAGAGACATATTGAGTGGGACATGGAGAATATTATTTTAAAATTTAAATTTATGTTATTATATAATCGTGATTTGTACTGCTAGACATGTCATAGGAAATTAAGATGTAATTATAATATGTATTGGTAATTATATAATCATGATTTGTACTACCAACATGTAGGAAATTAAGATTTAATTACACTCTGCCAGTGAAACATGTCTTGATAATTATGTAATCATATTTGTACTAACGAACATCTCATAAGAAATTAAAATGTAATAAAAATATAAATTTTGAAAGTATAAAGAGTATAGGGACTAGGACATAATTAACTCATTATTTTATTTGCCTTTTTCCCACAAAACACGGGCACGACATCGTACTATGTTGTTTATCATAATTTTAATTTATAGCGTTTGTATTATTTTAATGTACATGTTATTTTTTTACAATATTATTTATTTTAATTATTTAGATGTTTTCATTCCTTTGTTGAATGTTATAATACCCCTACTTATAATTAAAGGATTTTGGTAACATAACTTGAGGGGTCTACGTGTAATTTTAAAAAATTTGGAAGTCTAAATTAAAATTTTAAAAATTTAAAAGGTTTAATTTAAAATTTTCAAAAAATAGGGTTTAACAAAAAAAATAAAATTTAATGAAAACTTTTAAAAAATTTAGAGATTAGACTTTAAATTTTTTATTTTTTAATTAAAATTTGACATGGTATTAAAAATCATAAAATATGTCATATCATAAAAAAGATTAATAAAAAAGTCATATCATTTTAGAGTGATTAAAATATGAGCAATTAATTCAAAATTCAAATTATTAAATTAAAAAAATAAACTTCAACAACTAAAAGAACAAAAAGAAAATTGAGTGATGGACGAGGCATAAAATAAATAAATAATTGAAAATTCAACATTTTAGACTATTAGTAGTCTATGCTTCTAGATATACATAATGCTTACGAGTTATTTCCATTGAGGCATTGACTCACCGAAAAGTGGAAACTCGAAGAAATTCCATAACCATATACTTACAATAAATCTGTCTCATAAATAATGTCTTTTTTAATTTTTTGTCAAATTCTTTTAATTTTAACTTGTGATTATTTAAAATTTATTATTGATAAAAATATAAAAAAATATATTTTAAAAATTTATAATCAAGTAGATTTTAAATATATATTTTATAAAATTTAATTATTTAAAATATTTAATATAATTATAGTCAAAATTTATAAAATTTAATTTTTAAAAAGTCAATAAGAGACATTATTTATGGGACAGATGAAGTATAATTTTCAATTAGACTTTAGGGATGAACTTGTCCGACTTAATATAAATTATTTTAATTATAATACATATCTTAATTATTTTAAAATATATTTTTATTTAAAAAATAGTTAAATGACTTAACTAATATTCAAATTGATTGATGTGAAGTCAATTTAATTAGTTAATTAAATTATGGTATAAGATAACCGATTAAGAGTGGACCCAAAAAGTGTCTCAGTAAAAATATAGATAATGTTCATTTTAGGAGACACGAGTTTAAGTTCATTTTAGGAGACACGAGTTTAAATTACTCTGTCTACAAGGTGTATGCGCATTGTCAAACGATTAAGAACATGTATAAACATATACTACCTTGTAATCACCTTTAGATTATTCAAAAAAATAACCCTTTCAGCATAGATATATTGATAAACAGTTGACATTTGATCAATAAGTTTGAGTTATTTAAATTTTTATTTTTTAATAATTGAATGACCTAATCATAACTTTATTATAATAACTGAGTGACCTGGAATGTAGTTTACCCTTTATTTTATTGGTTTGTGAAGACTTCAATTCTATTGGATGGAGCTGCACTTCAAGTCTCTATAAAAATGGAGCTCATCAGCACATTAGAAGCACAAATCTCTTAGCAAAAATGACAAGGATTTTAGTTTCACCGCTCTTCTTCCTTGTTTCAGTTGCAGCACTGATCGGAGCTTGCCGTGCCGGTGGCATCGCCATTTATTGGGGTCAAAACGGCAACGAGGGCACCTTGACAGCAACCTGTGCCACCGGCAGATACACCTATGTTAACATAGCTTTCCTCAACCAATTCGGCAATGGTCGAACCCCCGGAATCAACTTGGCCGGCCACTGTAATCCAGCATCCAACGGTTGCACCGCCGTCAGCAACGGCATAAGGAGCTGCCAAAGCAGAGGAATCAAGGTCATGCTCTCCATTGGAGGCGGCGCTGGCAGCTACTCACTGTCTTCTCAAGCAGACGCCAGAAACGTAGCTGATTACCTATGGAACAACTTTTTGGGTGGCAGTTCGAGTTCTCGTCCACTCGGCAATGCCGTCTTAGACGGCATCGACTTTGATATCGAGCTCGGGTCGACGCAATACTACGACGACCTGGCCCGATATCTGTCGACCTATAGCAACCGAGGGAGAAAGGTGTATTTAACAGCAGCTCCTCAGTGTCCGTTTCCCGACAGATACTTGGGTGCTGCTCTTAATACAGGCCTTTTTGACTATGTTTGGATTCAGTTTTATAACAATCCGCAATGCCAGTACACGTCGGGCAACATTAACAACCTCGTGAACTCGTGGAACCGGTGGACTTCGTCGATAAACGCGAGGAACATATTTTTAGGGTTGCCGGCGGCACCGGCAGCGGCTGGAAGTGGGTACGTTCCGCCTAATGTGTTGACTTCTCAAATTCTCCCGGTCATCAAGCGTTCATCAAAGTATGGTGGCGTTATGCTTTGGAATAAGTTCTATGACGATCAAACTGGTTACAGTGCCTCCATTTTAGGAACTGTGTGAGGCAAGACTTGGTCCTGTTCGCTAATATTATAAGAAAACTTGAGAGATATCCTTATTAGCAATTATCGTTCAATATCTTGTATGATTTCGACATCGTTTCAATAATAAAATAATGATGGATTCTCTTTTATGAATGTAGAATTAAAGAAATAATTAATGGAGTTGGTCCATGTAGTAAGCAGTTTGGTATCGTTTAAGTAGATTTCGAGTTCGATACCTAGTATATGCAAAAAATTCTTGTTAAAAAACTCACTCAGTAAATCCATGTATGCAACGCGGGTCAGTCCGAATTAGCTAAGGCAACGCCCTGAGGAACTGGGAAAACAACTAAAAATAAATAATTGAACATAAACTTTAGATTTGGTTCATTCCATATTGTTTCCACTTTATTAAAATTTAATTCTAAGACATTTGTTTGTTCAAATTTTTTTAAGACATTTGTTTATAATCAATACATAATGCATATGATATAAAATCATAAATGGACAAATAATAATTCAAATTAAAATTTTAATTCAATCTTATAAGTAAATATTATCAGCCATCATCTTTTAGCATAATTATTATGAAATTGATATTAGAAGGCACCAAAAAATTTTTAGTCATCTCAGTTCTTACAAACTAATAACAGAAACCAACTTATATACAAGAGTCTAATTTTTTTTTTCATAAATTACGTGTAATTTGATTTATTGGCGGATCTAATTGGTTGGTGGTAGGGATTGTGTCCCTAACTCTATCCATTTTTTATTTAATTTATATAATAAGTTTTAAAATTATATATGAGATAATTATAAATTGAGGCCCTAATTTAAATATATATATATGTGTTTTATCCCTCAAATTGGTATTCTTGCCCATCATTGATTTGATTATTTACAAAATATCTTAATTTTTATAATTGAAATTCTTGTCTCTTTTGGTGTCTCTATGTATGTCCCAACACTTTAGAATTTAAGGTTTAAGGTGTATGATTTAATTTCTAAGCTTAAAATTTTAGAATTTAAGATTTGAAGTTAGAATGTAGGGTTTAAATTTTTTAGTGTTGGAGCATATAGGGGTGAGCAAAACTCGACTCGACTTGAAAAATTGATTTTTTTTTCAATTTCGAGTTATTCGAGTCAAATCGAATAACTCGAAAAATTTTCAATTTCGAGTCGAGTTCAAATTTTCAAATTTCAAGTTATTCGATTTTTCGAATAACTTAAAAATATCCCCTAGACTAATTGCACATTTAACCCCTGTAATTTTATTTTCAGTTTTATTCCAGTCATATCTTCTCTTTTTTTGCCTTTTAATTTTCTTTTCATTACAATCTGGCCACTTTCTAGATTCATTTTTTATTTTATTTAACGCAATTTTTATTTCTATCTTTTATATTATACTATTTATTTTATGTTTTTAATTTTCGTATTTAATTTATCATATTTAATTTATCACTTTTAATTTTTCTCATTTAAATTTCTACAATTTAATTTACGTATTTTATTTTGTTCATCCCGATCCGTTTTCGAAATTTTAATTTATGTATTTTATTTTCGTTAATCCGGTACTTTCCGGATATTTTAATTTACGCATTTATCTTCCCTAAATATTTTCAAAATGTATTCGAAACAAAAAAAAACGCCATAAAAAACCCTTATACCTCAAAATTTTAGTTATTACAACGATGCGTTTTAAATTTATCAAATATTTCCTAAACCCTAAACTGGAAAATATATTTTGGGGCACTTTTTTCCTCCTTCCGCTATCTTTGGTCTCGCCTTGGCCTTACCTAGATAAACCTAGATAAGAATGAGGTTTTTAACGAGGCCCGTAATTTAATGAAATGACTCGAACTTATATGTATGTAGATCTTATATTATTAGAGAAAGTCGTTAAATCTGAATCAAAACATACTATAATATTATAAATAGTTACAATTAAGATTTGTACATAAACTCAAAAATTCGACTCGACTCGAATCGAAAAAATTTCAAATTAAGTTAAAGTTGTAAAATTAGGCTTGTAAACTCGAATAACTCGACTCGCTCGAACGCTTCAGCATACATAGAAACATAAGGATTTTTTGTTCAAACTGTTAACGCAGAAACACCGTAAATTCCACAAGACACGCAGAATTGAATTCCATCTTCAAACATAACAAAAATAATCTGCTTTCTTTTCGTTCTATATCTCAACACTAAAAAATTAAACTCTAAGCATTTTAAATTACAAACTTTAAAAAACTTTATAAAAATACATTATACTCCCAATTCCCTAAACTCTAAATTTAATTTTTTTTTTCATGCGAGACATAAATAGGAGCACTAAAAACACATAAGAACTAAAAAATAAAAGTCACCTAAATGAACAAAAATCATCTTTCTATAGCTCACACTAAAAAACACTAAAAATTAAATTCTAAATCCTAACACTAAATTTCACATCCTAAAGCCTAAATCCTACTCTTTTAAAAATACACATTACCTCTAATTTTCTAAATTCTAACCATAAATTTTAATTTTAAACGGTAAACTTTAAATTTTAAACCTATTTTTTTTAGTGGACACAAAAAAAAGCATAGCGGGCAGAATATTTTCATCTCACCTGCATCAGCTTCACGCACACGACACGCTGTAGTCTGAACCCTTTACTTTAAACAGGAAATGGTTAGTCTTTTGGTCTTTCACGGCATGGCCATACTATTCTACTGAAATTTCTTTGAAGATTTGAGAAAGACTTGGATTATATGGACGGAGCTGCATTTTAAGTCTCTATATAAAGAATTAAAGATGAAGCACATTAGCACATTTAGAACCACATCTTTAGCAAAAATGACAAGGAAATCCCAACCCAAACCAACGCTCTTCGTTCTCGTTTTAGTCTCGGCACTAACCGGAACTTCCCATGCCGCTGGCATCGCCATCTACTGGGGCCAAAACCTCAACGAGGGCACCCTGGCCGAAACCTGTGCCACCGGAAGTTATTCCTACGTTAACATAGCTTTCCTTAACAACTTCGGCAACGGAGCCGCCCCTGGACTCAACCTTGCCGGTCACTGTAATGATCCAGCATCTTGTGCCACTCTCAGCAACGAAATAGCAAGTTGTCAAAGCCAAGGAATCAAGGTCCTGCTCTCCATCGGAGGCAGTTCCGGAAGCTACTCGCTGGCTTCCGAAGACGACGCCAAGAGTGTAGCTGATTACCTATGGAACAATTTCTTGGGCGGCAGCTCGTCTTCCCGTCCACTAGGCGACGCCGTGTTGGACGGTATCGATTTCGATATCGAGGCCGGGTCGACTCAGTACTGGGACGCACTTGCAAATCATCTATCAGATTACAGCAACCAAGGGAGAAAGGTGTATTTATCAGCAGCACCTCAGTGTCCGTTTCCTGATGGGTTCTTGGGAGCTGCCATTAATACAGGCCTGTTCGACTACGTTTGGATTCAGTTTTATAACAATCCCAATGCACAGTGCCAATACGCCTCGGGTAACATCAACGACCTTTTGAACTCATGGAACCGGTGGACTTCATCCATAAACGCAGGCAGTATATTTTTAGGATTGCCGGCTTCACCGGAGGCGGCCGGAAGCGGGTTTATTCCAGCCGATGTGTTAACTTCTCAAATTCTGCCGGCAATCAAGAGTTCGGCCAAGTATGGTGGCGTTATGCTTTGGTCCAAGGCCTTTGATAATGGTTACAGTGCCGCTATTATATCTAGTGTGTGAGCTTTGTTCTATATTAAAGGTCTTGACTTAGCTTGTCTTCCCTTATAGTATAATAAATTTAAGATATATCATAATTATCAAGTTATCATTTTCAGTATTCACCGTGGTTTTATGTACGATGGTGATGAATAGAGAAAGAAATAATTGAGCATGAATGAGTTGCATTTGGTGTTATCGTGTTACCAATTATTCTATTTTAGGATTTGGTTTTAAAATTAAGGATAAATTTTTTTGCCTTTTTCGGTATTTTTTTTATGTCACAATACTATAAAATACTAAAAAAATAATTATATGCCATAACCTTAAATTTTAAATTATAAATTATAAATCTTACACCCTACTTCAAATTCCCTAAAGCTTAACCATGAACTCTAACCTCAAACCTTAAATATCAAACCCTAAACTTAATTTTTAATGTAAGAGCATAAATAAGATACGAAAATGTAAGATTTCTTTTCTAAAAGGAACATAGACCTCAAAAACTTGGGAGGGTGATTCAGTTCTGAATAAAAATTTATAATACACGGTCGAAGTAAAAAAAATGTACTAATATATATATATATATTATCACATAAAAAATATAAGGTTAATATTAAGATTCAAACCTATAAGAGATGTGACAATTTTTTAACTACTTGAACGGTTAGTGAATTTTATTTTAGAAGAGCACGGAAACATAAATTAGAATAAAGTTAACAAATTCAGTAAAATCATAGTAATTTTTAGGATAAAGTACAGAAATGGTCATTGAACTTTTTTAAAAATTTAATTTAATAACCAAATTTTCAAAAATTGCAGAATGACAATTAAATTTTTTATTTTGTTACAAAACAATAACTCCATATCACATTAAATTAATGGATAATTTCTCTTTGAGTCCCTCAATTGTAACTAAAATTTTATTTTAGTATTTTTCTAATATTTTTAAACATGGAGGAATAAAGGGATGATGGTTGATGCTATTGTTTTTTGACACTCTGGAAGTTTTCCAGCATAAGTAGCTAAATCCTCTTGGCATGGCGTCTCATGAGGGACTAAAAAAGAAATTGTCCATTAATTTAATGTGATTCGTCGTATTTTAAATGATAGTTAAGTATAATTAACGGCAAAATTACTGTTTTGCAATAAAATAAAAAGTTTAATTATTATTCTTTAATTATTGAAATTTTAATTATTAAATTGAATTTTTAAATAAAGTTAAGCGATCATTTATGTGTTACCTTATTTTTTATTCATTTGTAAGTCGGATTGGGTGGAAATTGGAACGATTTGTTGTGGAGGCTGTGGGCTAAAGCTAAAACGAGGTTAAAAAGGCTAATGTAAACAATTTTATAACTCGAACTCGTATATTATATTGTTAATTTTATGATTTAAACTCTTAATTTAAGTTAAAAATAATTAAATAGACATTTTCAAAAAATTATAATCCAAACATGTTGAATTAAGTGTTAAGTGCAATAGTAAGGTACATAACATTCGAAAGAAATGACGTGAGTTCAAACTTTAAAAATGACATTGTTGGGAGAAACAGTCACGCACCCAACATGAACCATAAGATGAATACTCATATTAACAAAAAAATATAATTATTACTTTTTTAAAAAGGGTAAACTACATCAGTAGTCACCGAACTATTTTTTTGCCAAAAACATCACTAACGTTATGTTTCCTTTCTATTTTGGTCACCGACTGTTAAAAACTTAACGGTTTTGCTGACGTGGAATTTTTTTTATTTTATTAATTTTCCATGTCATTTATTCTCTCTCCTTGTAAGCAATATATGCTATTTTATAATATTTTTATTTAAACTAGCAGGATGGTGACACGTGTCACTGCCTATTAGTGGAATAAAAGGAATGAAAAATCAAGCCCCTTATGCAGCCAGAGAGATTCGACTAATAGGCAGTTACACGCGTAACCATCCTATTAGGCAGCACACGTGTCACCATCTCTTTGGCTGCATAATGAGCTTGATTTTTCATTCCCTTTATTCCACTAATAGGCAGTGATACGTGTCACCATCCTATTGGTTTGGATAAAAATATTATAAAGTAACATATATTACTTACGAAGAGAGAGAAGAAATGACATGGAAAATTAAAAAAATAAAATAAAATTTCAAGTCAGCAAAACCGTTAAGTTTTTAACGATCGGTGACCAAAATAGGAATGAAACATAACGTTAGTGATATTTTTGCCAAAAAAAATAGTTCGGTGACCAAAATAGGAAGGAAACATAACGTTAGTGATGTTTGCCAAAAAATAGTTCGGTGACCAAAATAGGAAAGAAATTATAGTTTGGTGACTACTGGTGTAGTTTACCCTTTTAAAAATATATATAAATATTAATATGTTTTTTTAATAAAGTAGCCATTCTGGTTCACGAGGCGGAAGTTATGTCAACATTTTTTCCTATAGACTACAGTCCAGATGTATTAGTCCCATTATTTTTTTATTATAAAAAGATCTATTATTAATTTTTGTATTCTATGTAATTCGTAAATTTAATCTTAATATTTTAATTTGATTTTTTAATATTGTATATGTTGAATTTTAATTTACGTCCAAATAAGGAAAAATTATATTATGAGTCTAAATAAGGAAAAATTATATTATGAGTCTGACTTACAACACCAGCTATGATCTCAACCAATAAAAAATACTAACTTTTATGTCATTTTTCCATTATATTAACTTAAAAAACTATTTTCTTGAATGACATGTAAAAAACTAGTTGAAAAAAATGACATGGAAAAAAAATAATGTAGTGGGTGATTTTATTGGTTGAGACCATAACTGATGTGGTAAGCCAGCTATGATATAATTTTTCCCAAACAAGACTTATAAAATTCATTAGGTCTATTTCTGTTGTTAGTCCTTATAATATGTATAAATTATAGATTTAACTTTTATACTTTAATTTAATATTTTATAAATTTAAAAATTTCAACTTCGACTCAACTAAAATTTTTGAGATTTTATAACAGAATGAATTATCCTAACAAAAAAAAATAATGTTCATTTTAGGAGATTCAAATTCGAACAATTTTATTTACAAAATGTGTACCTTATAAAAAGTTTAAAAAAAATATAAACAAATATTCTATTTTACTCACAACTATTATTATTATTTTGCGTTTTTTATAAGATACAATAAATCATCTAAACCAGCGCCGTTTTGAACAACTCAATAATTCAACGAATCCAAGCGAAAATAGTTATAGTGCAAAAAGAAGATGAACTATAAAAAGGATGGGTAAACTGTATAAATAGTCACTTGATTTATCAATTTTATCTTTTTTTGTCCGTTAAAGGAATTGACGTGGTTGTTACGTACATTGATAAAATAACATATTTAGTTATTGTCCATTAAATATGTTATTTTATCAATTTAATAACGGCCACATCATTTCCTTTCGGTTAGTTAACGGAAACGACCAAGAAAAGATAAAATCGATAACTGGAATGACTATTCTGTAACTTTCGATAGTTGGGTGGCCAAAAGGAAAACATATTAATAGTCAGATGACTATTTATTTAGTTTACCCTAAAAATAAAATAATCAGAGAAAAAAGCCTCCGTACTGTTGTCGATACAAACTAAGCACAAGCTCCTTTGGTTCTTCTACAAGCCAAATTTAGCGGCGATTTCTCCAATCTCCATTTTCTTTAATAATTCAACAAAAAACCCCCTCACCATTTCATTACCTTCCTTTTCCATTACACGTTTTCATTTCCCTCTCTTCCTCTGAATCTATCTCACATTTTGGCAAATGGCGCAAGTGTTGGCCACTGGATCGATTCACGGCTCATTCTTGAGCCAAGGCTCTGGATCCGTTCACGATCGAGCGGCCAAGCTTAAGCCTGCGAGCTTCGCTTCGAAAGTGCTGGCACGTAATGAGAAGAGGAACAGGGGAGTCGTGATTAGGAGGAACTCTCGGATTACTGCTAAGAGAGCCGCGCGCGCCGAGCCTGAAGTTATTCCCGTATCGCCGGAGGATGTACCGATGGTTTGTGCTACTATGAACCTTTTTTTCTCGTTTTGCTAACGTGTTTGGTTGGTTGAAAAGCATGCGAAAAGGAAAAATAATATAAATGTTAGTATGTTTTTGGATGAAATTAGGAGCTAAGAAAGCGTTAGGCTAAATTATATATATGCAGTGATACTATGGAGTGTAGTGATGTTGGTCTGTTCGGTTTGTTGAGCATGCGTTATCCTATTATTATTGATATTTGCACCATCCGTTGTTAGTTTTCCTTTTCTTTTCTAAAAAGGGGAAATCTGTTAGCCGTTGTGCACTATAGTCATGGCTTCCTTGACAATCTGACACCAAACCATGAGAAAAATTTCGGACTCAAGTCGAAGTTTCCCGCTGAGATATTGTTATTTGTTAGAAGGCAGTGTTTGATTTTCTGTGGGTTATATTTGTGCCAGAGATACTATCAAAAAAATGAATGACATGAAAGTAATTTCTGTACTTTGCGATGTTGTAATTGTGTTTAAAGTATTTTATGTTTGTATAAATTTTTATATAATAATTTGTATCATATAGATAGTGAGACATTGGTGTATTTATGTTGTGTCCATGACTCCATAACATATCAACGATAATTGCATGATTCCATCTGTTTCCCCCTCTTACAGTAAAACAAGTGGAGCATTGAAGTTTATAACAATTTAATTTTTGTTGTTAAATTGCAGAAGTCTGAATTATATGTCCTAGCTCACCTAAAATTTAAGTTTTGCGCATATGTATTCTATTATAGATTGAGGGCACTGCAGTTGCATGACATAGTAAATATGATTTTAATTGTCATTATATCTATAATCAAAGGACTTATCCTGGGAAATCATTGCTTATATGTTGTAACCTTCTGTAACCTTTTCCCTCTTTTTCTTCAGAGAGAGGAGCAATATGAGCAATTAAGGGGGATCCAACAACTTGGTGACACATCAGTGGCTATGTGGTCCAAACCTATCGTTAGACGTAAAACAAAGATTGTTTGCACTATTGGTCCTTCAACAAACACACGAGAAATGATTTGGAAACTGGCTGAGACTGGAATGAACGTTGCTCGTTTGAATATGTCTCATGGAGACCATGCATCTCATCAGAAAGTTATTGATTTAGTTAAGGAATATAATGCACAATCCAAAGACAACACTATTGCAATCATGCTTGACACCAAGGCAAGTTTCCCTCAGTTTCATTATGTTCTACTCTGTGGAGCCATGTTCAGTTTGCTTGAGTCAACGAGTTTGGTAATTTACTGTGCGAAGCCATTAATTATAATTAGTTAGACATAGTGATGTTGGCAACAATAAACAACTGATATCATGTACATTTCTCTGATAGTTATAATCCTTTTCGTTTTTAAATATTCATTTATTGTGTTTTTATGATTATTTGGTTCTGTTTATCAGGGTCCTGAGGTTAGGAGTGGCGACTTGCCCCAACCAATTACATTAGTAACTGGACAGGAATTCACTTTTACAATTCGGAGAGGGGTTGGGACACCTGATTGTGTCAGTGTCAACTATGACGATTTTGTTAATGATGTGGAAGTGGGTGACATGCTTCTCGTTGATGGTATGCTACCATGAGTCTAAAATTTCCCCCCGTAATGTTTTATATGCAAATGCAATTCATACTTACTTAGGTTTTGTCAAGTTATTTGAAATGTTTAGCATTATAGAGTAAATTTGTTTTTTCTATTTACTTCAGTTATTTGATACAAAATCATCAATCATCTATATTTTATTTCTAGAATGATGTGTATCCTTTCATTATCAAACAAGAATTTGGTGTCCTGAATCATTCTTCTATTATGAAAACAAAACACTAGAAAAATCTCAAGAAACACTTTTTCATTTGTTGATTATATGCTCCTCTGACTTTTGATCTGTGATGTAGGTGGTATGATGTCATTAGTGGTGAAGTCTAAGACAAAAGATTCAGTGAAGTGTGAAGTAGTTGATGGTGGTGAGCTCAAGTCTAGGCGGCATTTAAATGTCCGAGGAAAAAGTGCTACACTGCCTTCTATTACTGGTTGGTCCTTGAATTTATATTTTTGAAATTTACGTTGCTTTGTTGATTTTCCACTTTCCTTCTTTTCTTTCTCTCACCCCCCCTTTTACACAGTTGAGGGATTGTAAGGCGCAATGGATTAATATTTCCATTGGTTTACTGTAGAAAAGGACTGGGATGACATAAAATTTGGAGTAGACAATAAAGTTGATTTTTATGCTGTGTCGTTTGTTAAAGATGCTCAAGTTGTTCATGAGTTGAAGAACTATCTGAAGAGTAAGTTATCTTAAGTTTTTCATGAAATAATAACTGTAGACTTGGTATATGCTTTAAATTCTCCACTAATGATTTTTTCCCTTCACTTTTGGCAGGTTGTGATGCAGACATTCATGTTATTGTTAAAATTGAAAGTGCTGACTCCATTCCAAATTTGCATTCAATTATAACAGCATCTGATGGAGTGATCACTTAAATCTTTTCACTGAATATTTAATGCATAGAAAGATATAAGTAGGTTTCTGGCTATTTAATACTTTTAATTATATCTTTGCTGAAAAATAAACTAGTTCATTCCGGAAAATTGATGCTAAATTATTATGAGGCTACCCATTTCAAATATTAGGTAGCATCTTTGGAGTTTAGCTGTTACTTCTATTTACCATCTTCTTTACTGTAATGGGGAAAGATCTTGGAGTCTGGAAGATGATTTGATGTAAAGTCTAGTTATTACCACTTCAGTGATATATGTGCTGTGTAAAAAGTAATGCATGTTCTTTTATTTTAGGCAATGGTTGCAAGAGGAGATCTTGGTGCAGAACTTCCTATTGAGGAGGTTCCGTTGTTGCAGGTTCGTTCAGGCTTTTATTTAACTGTAAAGACTGGATTTAGATGAATTATCAACACATTTTCTAACCTATAAAAAAAGGAAATTGTGTTTATTTATCCATTTAGAACTCTACTCGGTGTAAAATGTAGGAAGAGATAATCAGAACATGTCGAAGCATGGGAAAAGCTGTTATTGTGGCAACCAATATGCTTGAAAGTATGATTGTTCATCCAACACCAACTAGAGCAGAGGTATCTGACATTGCCATTGCCGTTCGAGAGGGTGCTGATGCTGTCATGCTTTCTGGAGAAACAGCTCATGGAAAGTAAGTCAGGAAGTTATGTCCATCGCATTTTAGAAAGAATTTTTTTTTTAACTTATTCCTCTTCTTACCCCTTTTTTCTTGTATTGGCTACCCACCCTTCTTAATTTTTCTAATTAAAATTAGGTAAAGATTGCAATTTTTCTTGTGCTAATAAATAATGATACATATTAGATAATAGTTTAGTTTAGAAGCATCCCTTGCAGTAATCGGGAAGTTTATCTTTTCTCTTGAGCAGTTAATTGTATGGACAGTATATGCAAATTGCTCTACTTAAATGCAAGTTTAAAATATTTCACTTTCTTGTAGGTTCCCATTGAAAGCTGTTAAAGTGATGCATACAGTTGCTCTGAGAACTGAAGCAACCATATCTGGTGGTGAAATGCCGCCTAATCTCGGACAAGTTTTTAAGGTCACTTAACACGATGCATGCACTTTTTATTGGCTTTTAGGCCTCCTTTTTTTTTCTTTGTTTCTTGGTCAGTATTCTTAATGCTTTCTTTTTCTTTATCAACTATCAATACTGACGGGAGTTACTACTTCTTCATAGAACCATATGAGTGAGATGTTTGCGTATCATGCAACTATGATGTCAAATACTCTTGGAATTTCCACCGTTGTCTTCACCAGAACTGGTTTCATGGCTATATTACTTAGCCATTATCGTCCTTCTGGCACTATTTTTGCCTTCACAAACGAGTGAGTTTCACCCATTCCTGAATCTGAAATTTGTTACAATTGTTTAACCTCAGTTAAAGGCTCCCCCTTTTTGTTTCTCTCTTCTTTCTGTCCAATTTATTTTGTATTGTGGCACGTTAATGATCTATCCATTTGAGTTTTGACTTGATGAAGAAATATTAATCCGAAAGGGTAATGGGGTGAGAATATCTATGAAGTCACAAGTGCAATAGTTGGCTTGTAATGTATGCCAAAAATGAGTATCTACTAGACTTCAATTACTGGGATTTTGCGGTCTTGAATGTTAGACTGACTATTACTTTAATGGTCATGCAGTAAAAGGATACAACAAAGATTAGCTTTGTATCAAGGAGTATGCCCCATATACTTGGAGTTCTCAGATGATGCCGAGGAGACCTTTAAGGATGCTTTAGCTTTGTTGCAAGTAAAGTTTTACCAGAAATTTCGTTATGAAAAATCCCTTTAATTTTTTAATATAATTGATGTTAATATAATTGTTCATGCTTCAGTTGGTTCATGTTTGGGAACCCAGGATCAAGTGGTTGTTTTGAGGTCTCCGGTTGAATTGATCAAAATGTGTAAATATTTCAAAAATCTTCATGTATCATCTTGATAACAGGGTGCATTGATGCTTGCTGGGTTTTCGGTTCAAAACTTAAACCAATTTGGATCCATTTAAACAGGGTTTTCTGCTCATTTGTTCTAATTAATATTTCTCTTGCTTTCCATATCAAGGATTTTCATGATAACAAATTTTGAAATGCTTACATAAAGGGTTTTCATATATAGTTATGGACATGTACCCTGGGATACATGTGACTTGCGATAGCAAGATTTGTACGATTCTCATCTGTGTCATTAAATAGAGCCCAGTTCATTGATCACACTGCATCTTGGTGCCTGTCTTCCTTCCCCCGTTTCCTCTCAAAAAACAGATCGATTCTTTATATACTGTGCTAGAACTAATAATGATTGATGTGCAGAAGCAAGGAATGGTAAAGAAGGGAGAAGAGGTGGCACTTGTTCAGAGTGGCAGACAGCCCATCTGGCGATTCCAATCCACTCACAATATTCAGGTCCGCAAAGTGTAGAGGCTGAAGATTAATGGAGAGTCCATTCAAAATCTTTGGTATTTCGAACAATCACGGAGAAGAGTATTCAGGTTAGGTTTTTGCAGGTTCCTTCACGTCATATGATTGATAGGACCCTTTTGGTTTAGCCTGTATTGTCTTTATTTATTCTGGGTTTTCCTTTCTGTTTGCTTTGAGATTTTCTGGTATGTTTGGAACAATAAAAGCAGTTAAACTTTGTCCGACTCGGGAATATTCCAGTTTAAACGATTCTAAATTTTGGGTATAATGATTCAAGATTTTCTCATTACAAAATATGAGCCAAAATACTTTTTGAAAATTGAGCTTAATTTGCTCAATTCATAATGTAAGTGTTTGAATCTGTAATTTTATTTAAGAGATCTAGTATCTCATCTTACAAGACCATTTGGTTGTCGATTTAATGATTTTATTCTAATTCAAAATTGCCTCATTACAAAATATTTTTCATAAATATAATAGGCTTAATTACAAAATAAGTGGTTAAATTATGTCTCTTTTTTTGAGTTAGGGTTTTAAAGGATTTTTAGTTTTGTTTATGATATAGAGATTTTATTTTTTGCTGAAATAATATGTTTGAAATTAAATTTTTGTTTACTTTTTAAAGTTGTAAACTCTATTTTAACTTAAAATAGAT
This sequence comes from Hibiscus mutabilis, assembly GCA_019671005.1. NCBI lineage: Eukaryota > Viridiplantae > Streptophyta > Magnoliopsida > Malvales > Malvaceae > Hibiscus > Hibiscus mutabilis. Next base: position 40,941,960 of record CM033749.1, read on the forward strand.
AATAAAGATTTTTCAGTTAAAAATGAACTTATAAATACATATTTCAGCTAAAAATACTTTAATATCAACCATTAAAACTAGTTATTCAAATGTTTGTACCAGTTGGTTTGTTTTTTTCCCATTCTCTGTTATACATGTTGCCAGCCGAATAAATTAATATTAAACATTGGATAATTGTTCTTAGATTCAACATTTAAGATACACAAACTAGAAGGGAGCTATTAGTTAAGTGGGTTAGAAAGTGAATTGTGCTTGATCAGTCAGCTATGATTTAATCTGCACAATCATTCATCTCATTTGATTAACTGATTTGATATTATAAAATCAGGAAAATAATTCCTCAATTGAGTGGGTCATTGGTTAAGATCCTCAACCTGTGAACTACAAAACGAACATATTAACCTGAGCCAATTTTATAAAAATCATTAAATTATAAAATAAAATTTGATTTTCAGTAAAAAAAATTTAAAAAAACTTAAAATTTTTATTTTGAATTATCAAATACACTTACAAAAGGTAACCACTAAAATATTGATTGAAATTTTCAATTAATTAAATATTTTCAATAATTTATCAAACAAAAATCTTTTAAATTGAAAAATTAGTATTGTAACATTAAGAATAGTACAAAATTAACCTGGGCCATTTTGTATTGTTAATAAAAAATTAAATTTGTGAAAAAAGAAATAAAGTTTGAATGGAAAAAATAGATTTAAGGTAACAAAAAAAATTATTCGATGAATTTAATGCATCGTCAAATCACAAACTATTGGTATTTGTGAAGAGCACTGGCATTACAAATGCATGCAAAAATAGAAAGATAAAAAAAAATAATTACATCAAACGAGACTACCTAAACACTGGCATGTTTGGGTGCATGCAAAATTACCCGAAATACTATCTTGACAAACCTTTGAGAAGCAGATATATAATAACAGATGTAGTGTTGTCTTTATGGTATGGAAGTTACTCGAACCGAGTTATCTGCTGATCCGGTCAAGAAAATCGGCAATGTTGGGTGCCAATCCACGGTTGTTATAGCTGCACTGTGGGGAAGAGTTCTGAACCCGTTTGAATGGCCTTGTACCTGACCCAATATAAAAACGAAAACAATTAGTTTTATACTGGCCAATGTTTGTCATTAAAAAAACCAATATCCATGTGCATACTTGCGTGGCTACACATGAAGAATTCACCTGATATATGGGCGCTCTTAGTGAACCGGATGTTACTAACAGCTGCCTTCCGTTAGCATCCAATGCCATTTCATGCCTACAGTATTTTGATGTCTCGGAGTCAGAAAACCTACAAAGTGTAATATCCATGTTACTAAATTAAGCCCCCATTAACACATGGAAACAGAAGGAAGATGCAACAATCAACAAGAAATGAAAATTACCGGCTATAGGTTTTTGACCAAAGGACACGACCTTGGTTTTGCAAGCTCCATTCAAATATCTGACATTGCAAAATCAATAATGTGAGTCTACAAGCTTAAACATTAAACCATAGATTGAACATAGTCTAGCTTATAGATAGCATTCATCTGAATTCTGATGGTACAGCTAAAATCAATGTAGAGGACTAAAACACTTGCCTTTCCATCTGATCCCAAGCTAAAAATGCTCGTCTCGTCAGGCCCAAAGAGAAGTGAGCTTATTGCAGAATCATGTGCAGGCCACCCGGTGATTTGTAAACCAGCAGACATGTCTTTGATCAGTCAAGGAGCATTAATATTACATTCAAGGTTCAGCACAAAGTTAATTTTTCTAAGAAAGGTACTGTAATCCTTGTAGTAGGTAAAAATAGATTTCTTTTAATTAAAAAGAAAAATCATAACCACAGAACAAAACAAAACATGAATACAAATATGAGGCCAGGCCATAAAGAAAAGGATACCAAACATATGAATCATTCCATCAGTGGCGGAGGCAGCTAAAATCTTCCCATTGTGATTGAAGCATAGGGATGTAATTGCAGGCGGATCTTCACCAAGAGGAAGGACTGTCTTCATTAAATGAAGTCTATTAAGGCATAAATGGTTTTTAAACAAGCCAATTAACTTTCTCTACACATACAACCACATACCATAACTTTCCATGTTTTCATATTCCACACGGTCAACGAAGCATACCCCAGAGAGTCAGTAGAATTTGAACCAAGCCTGAAAGAATTAAGCATCCAAAATATTTTTTAGGAAAAATGGGAAAGCAAAAAGGCTACTATGACAATGAAAAATCAAATCTTTCTAATGGATCCTAAATAGTTGCTATCAACCATAATAAAGTGATATCAGAAACTGCTTAGCAACCTGGCATAACTGCTCTAAAAAACCAAATTATCTGTGAATCATCGTGTAAGTGACAGCAAAATGAACATACTAATGCACGCTTGTGGAAACAAGAGGCTCTGTAGAGCTGGATCCATACCTTCGTGATGATGCAGCAGAAACAAATATTGGTTCCACAGGGCTGCATTTTAAATCCAAGACACTGCAAGATGAAAAAAAAAGATGAACAAGCATAGACAAACTAACAAACCACTAAACCTAGTATTCCAAGTAAGTACCTTGGAAACGCATCAGTTGTATTCAGATCACAGACAACTCTCTTCGCATCAACATTCCAAGCTTTAATGCCTCCATCAGCAGTGCCTATGAGAAGCTTTAGGAACAACAAAATTTAAAATTACAAATTTGAACATGCAACAATTATCACAATGCTGTACCTAATAAAACTACATGTAGAATCATCAAACAAAAATGTAGTTACATACCAAACGGTCAGATTTGCATTCCCAGTCAAGTGACATTATCTCAGCCCACAATAAATGGTTGCATTTCTAGATGCCGGAATTGATGAGTCATATGTCCATATCCTTCATCAAAAATAAAGAGACAAGGAAGTAAATCAGAAGTCAGCTCAACAATAACTTATCAGAGTACAATAATTAGTACAAATGACACCATATAGTTTTCTCTTGTACATTTAACTTAGGTATCTGACAGTTACTTTTATTAAAAACCACAACCTGCACACAGAAGTAACCCATCTAAACAATATCTGGTCAAATGCCAGATTGCAAAGATGATAACATTTCCTTCCATTTTCTGGTCTTTTATATTAGATGCTCATCAACTATTAGGTATGATAGACAAATTTAAAAACCTGCAAGCAGCTGCAGGAAGCAAAATGCACTACTATAAATATTTACAGGTTTATATCAGTTACTTTTAAAAAACATACCTGACAGTTCCATCCACAGATGCACTAGCTATATTGTTTCCAGATACAGAAAACCGGCAACGAGAAATTGGACTTGTGTGGCCCAAAAATGTCTCCTGGAAATAAGGTTGTTCCAGCAGTTTCACATATACAACAAAATGAACAAAGAAATCAAATTGTATCTAAGAATGATGTTAGAATATATTTTGACAGATAACCTGCCTGAAACTCTACGCTCACTTCAGGAAATTCTTCTTCTCTGAGCATTTCTCTGCTGTTATCTGTCAAATCACATTCAGTAATTACCTAATCCATTAAAGCAGAGGGAAATGGAGCATTTAAACAAAACTAATTTATTGCATCCAAAATACCAAACACATTAAAAACAAAAATGATGAATAAACTGTTCTTGTCTATTTTTTCATCTCAAAGCTACTTACTGAAACCATACTTGCTGAATCTTTTCCAATACAGTCATGGAGCTGCTACATTAGCCTAAAATCTATGATGGGGAAACTATAGATACCACTTACCATCAAAATGGCTACCATAGAACTTCTGAGCAGTATCACCGATTTCACTGGATGAAGCATGAAGACTCGAAGCAGAATATGAATCTTGCCTAGATGAAGACTCAACTCGGGCTGATACAAATTTGGTGGATTCAGCAGCAGCACATTCCTCACTCTGTGCTATTCTACCCAATGTGAGGTTGCATGAGGAAATATGTCCTCACTACATGTAGATAGGTGTAAGTTTTCACCACCAATGCCACTTGACAGAATAGAACTATTAGCTGCTCCTATGCTCCTATTAAATGTTCATGCAGCAATATTGGCATCATAATGTGTTCAAATAGAATCATCTTTATTTATAAGATGCAGCAAGTACTACCATCATGATCTAGCAAAATCAGAAGATCCTTTACCTTTTTGATAGACCTAGTTGTGCCTCCTTTTCCTCAAGTAAAGCCTGAAGTTGTACTAACTTTTGATTAAGACGTTTGTTGTCTTTCTTAAGACTGCTAATTGTATTCTTTTCTAAACTGATCTTCAGTAGGGCAGGGAGGCGTGCTTTGGTTAAGGATATTCTTCAAAATCCCATCATTAATTGAATCACTCTAATGTCAAGGAAAAATTATTATATCCAATGCTATGCCCATACTTAATATCTACCAGTTACAAAAACATCACCACAATGGATATCTTTAGAGGCAAAACCTTTAAAAGACCTATTTTATTTCAAAATGCATAAATGTTCTTTATTAAGTAATTAATATGGGCTATCTGCTAATCTACGCATAATTACATACACAATTCATGTAGAGCATGTTCAGAAGGAAAGCATCAATTCTAAAGGATATGAGTAACATTGAAGATCTCGCTGAAAAAGTTCCTCAGAGAAAGACAGAGAGCTTCACACCATTCCTTGGAGAAAAAAACACGAAACTGAGGATCCATGCTTGGATTCTTCAAATAAGGAATTGCTGCATTGCATACACAATAAAATCAGTCAACAAGAGAACAAAAAACAAAGAAGCCAAAGAAAATGAACCTACCAAACCAAGGAGTCCAATCCGAACTCTTTAGAAGCAAATCATTTCCATTTATTCCAAAGAACTCCACAACCTTATCTTTCCTCCCAGATTGCAATGCATGAACAATGTAACACCGAAGAACAGAGCCCTCCAATTTCGACAAGGCTTCCAGCATCGTAGTCTCGGGCCACGACGAAAAACATTGCTTAAAGAAACTAAATAGACCAACTAATTTCTCGGCCTGGAATTTAGGAATATAAACCGCGAAAATCAAGTCTAAAATCCTATCCACTTGAAAGCCTTTACCAATATCCGTACGCAACTCAGTCTCAAAAGCTTGTAATGTATTCGTAAATCCTCTGAAGACCAAATATTCCCTCACGAGCTCCTCCGCGTGTTGCATATTCTCCATCTTATACAATCTACAGTAACAAAAGCAACCTTAAGCATCATTAACTTGGTGAATTCTTGGATCAACCGAATAGTAATCAAATTAAATTAAAAAACAAATTTATGAAAAGAAAACTTTAACCGAATCATAAATATGAAGAATACCAAATTAATTATCTAGGGTTTGGCGTAATTGTCATTCTAAATATGTAAAAACTACGAAAATTTTACAGAGATTTGTACCTTACAGAATTGCAGAGAAATCGAACGTCAAAGAAGCAAAACGCAGGGATTGGGAGCTTCAATTTTGAATCTTGGTTGAAGAAAAAGAATCTTTGGATTCTTCGATGTAATTTGGTAAGGGTTTTGGTGCTTAAAAAAAAAAAAAGCTTAAACAAAAAAAACCCTCAAACTATGTTTTCTTTTCCTTTTAAATTATGATTTGGACAAAATATACCCTTAAACTATTATTTTGGTCACTTTAAGCCCCTAAACTATAATTTGGTAAAATAAGTTCTTAAACTATCATTTTTAGTCACTTTAAGTCCATAGTTACAAAAATATCATCTTATAAACTTTTCTAACATATATAAATATTTATGTTCCTTTTAAATTTAAAAATATCATATATTAAAATAAGCCCATAAACTATCATTTCTAGTCATTTTAAGTCCGATAATTATTTAAGTCAAAAGAAAATTATTTCGACTAATAAGATGTTGACACATCACAAAGATTTTTTGACCAATTAAAAATTTTGGGTAGAAGTGTTCAAAAATACCTGACCCGACCCGATTACCCGAACATAAATAACCGGATATTTATCCATAAATTGTTTTTTACCCGGGTTGGGTACCCGCTCCGTCACTTCTCAGGTCGGGCCCGGATCACAAAATTAAAAAATTTTGAGTATCCGATTACAATCGGGTACCCGGATATATTTAAAATTAATATTTTTTTATATTCAATATACATATTTTTTATATTAAACTAATAAAAAATCTATTTTTTATATTTTTATATTTAATAAATACATATTTTTATATTAAACTAATAAATACATATTTTTATATTAAACTAATAAATACATATTTTTTATATTTTATATTAAACTAATAAAATATTTTATATTTAAAAATATATATATATTTATATCCGGGTACCCAAATACCCGAATTTTCGGGCACCCGCAAAAACCGAGTCGGGACACGGGCCTCATTTTCTACTACCCGAAGATCCGAGTACCAGGTACTTGTACCCGAATACCCGGGTACCCAGATTTGAACACCCATAATTTTGGGGACTAAAAGAATAAAAATGATATAGTTTAGGTACTTATTTTGACAAAAAAATAGTTTAAGGACTTAAATTGATAAAAATAATAGTTTAAAGGCCTATTTTGCTCAAAAATTATAGTTTAAAGGCCTATTTTACTCAAAAATAATAGTTTAAGGGCAAAAAGTAAAAAAAAAATCATAGTTTAAGAAAATATATCTTTATGTACGGTTAAATTGCTGAAATTCTCTCTTTGGTTGTGCAAATCATAAACTCTATTGCTAATTTTTATATCGGCGTAGAGTATTTTTTTTAGTTATTAAATTTAATAATTTTTAATTTTTTATTACGTAGGAAGATGTAATTATAAAGATAATATATATTCATTATTTTTAGCTCTTTAAAATTACATATATATATTTTTTTACTTTTAATAAATTGTTCGAATTCAATTTACTTATAGATAATAGTAATATTTATATTTCTACTGAAATTACATAATATGTTCAGACTTTTATAATTTCAAGAAGATAAATCGAAAAATGTTGTTAAGTTCAGGAGACAATATAGGTAAAAATTCTAAAAATATATATACGGGTTATGTTGTAGTGGTTACTCATTTCATTCTTTAATCATGTAATGATCGAGGTTTAATCCCTACTTGTTAGAAAGAGACACGTTTTTTGACTAGTTATTTATTTATTTTTTTAAGAGATGATTAGTCACTCGTTTACCGAGGAGACACGTATTTATTTTCTTAAAATAAAAATATGAGAATAAAAAATTCCATTGTATATATGGATTTGAACTAGGGTTAGAATTTTGATATTTAAAATTATTGAAAAAAATATTGTATGCTTACATAAATTTGAACCGGGGTCAATCGATTAAGCTAAAAACCCTTGTTTTAAATTTTACAAAACATTTGTAAGAAAAACAACGGAAACAATTTTTACTATTTTTTTATTTTTCACATTTTTTATTTTCTTAAAATTATTTTGTATTATTTTTATTTATTTAACTAAATAACAATATTAAAAAAATAATTGGTGAAACATGATGCGTCAAAAAATACTTACTGAATTAGGGACATTGCTACAATACCATGGGAAGTCGGATACTGTAGGCCGACTTCAGGAGAAATCGACAATAGACCGACTTTAGACATAAAAAAAAAACTTGATTGCAGGCCACTTCAGCACCTTCATTGATTACTCGATTGATTCGATAACTTTATCTCTAGATATGTCCAAATAATCACACCACTTTAACAAATACATTTCCAAACAATTTTATTTACGCAATTTATCCATTACTTTTATATAATTTATTATTTATACCGTATATAAGATTAAATTTAGCACACTTATAATACATCAAAATATATGCATGAAAATTCACCCATTTTATTACTATTCTAGTATTCTTTGTTTTATGAAACCTTATCATATGCTTATACATGCAAATTTCAGTAGAAACCTGAAACCTTGTAATCAGACCAATATTCTTTCAGTTGCAGGCCGATCCACTCATTTGTATTTTACAGTTCTCAGCTTCACGTATTTGCTTATTCACACTTCCCTGCTCCCCGGAACTCAACTCCAGCCGATACCGAGCCCAGAAGAAACTCGACAGAATATCCAACAAAGCCAAGAAGTAGATCAAAGACGACAACATGGACAAAACGACGGGCAACCAAAACAAGTTTCCGCACGAACAAGCTTGTTTGGTGATTGAAACCAAAGCTATGGCTTGGAATACAAGGTAAGCAATCGTCAACACCCGTGCTTTCTTCTCGTACAACTGCATTTTTCTCTTTTGTTTCTCGGTTATTAGCTGATCAACCATAGCAGTGCTTGATGGTAATGTAAACGCAGTGTTAACTTATATATATATAGAGAGAGAGAGAGAGATAGATAGTGTGAGTTCTATAGCTGAGCGCGTTTTCTTCGGTTTCCTTGCAGATTCCAGGAAGATGGATTTTAATGGAAAAGCGGTGGGGTTTTTTATTTTCTTAATTCTTCCGTGTGGGTATATTTATTAATATTACTCCTTTATGCTTTTGCACGTATCTTCTTTTTCTTTTTCTGGGAAAGAATGGCGGAGACTGAAAAACGACGTGGAAATTGCAGATGGTCAACGAGGAAATCGTGATGTTGCAAATCGTGTCCTGGTGGTGACGTACCGTGTTGCTAATGTGAAGCGGTGATCCGATGGTACAAATTGAGAGGGCTAAAAACAATTATTCCACTTTCCTGGCTGTTGGCTCCCAGCTCCAAGCAAAGTCGACTTGGAAAAACCAAATCTTTCTACTGATTAGACTCGAAAAAATTCGAAGCTTATTTGAATCATAATTTCATAATCTCCGTTTAGCTTGCGTGGTTATCCATCGAGCATTTTCACCAATTCCTCATCGAAGGTCTCATGATGCCCTCATCTTGAATGCACCAAAAGGCAATTTTCAATGCTCGGGTTAGCTCTTCTTCGTCGACGGCAACACTAGTTGTCTGTCCGCGACTTTCATCGGCGTTCTGTTTGTCATCTCCTGTAGAAATCATTGCTAATAAGATTAAGTATGATATGATATCTTTGTATCTAAGTTGCACAAATACGGATACAGGGACGGGACAGAAAACGACAATTTTTAAAATTACAGAATACGGGTATGGTAAGAGTATGATAAATATAAAATAAATTTTAATATATATAATAAAAATTCATTAAAATTCATAATACAAATATAAAATAAATTCTAATATATATATATATATATAATCATAAAAAGTATTAAAATCATAGTAAATTATAAAATCTAACGATTTTCTTAGATTAAAATGAAATCCAAGACCCTACTCTCATTAGTTGAGGTAGTTTCCTTGAATTAAAATCTAATAATTTTGTGGTTTATTTAAATTTCTGGAGTTAATTCATAAATTTTAAAAGTTTGAGTCATTTTTAGAAACTCTAGACTGCTCAAAGACTAAAATCCTAATTTTCTACCTAAATAAGAGCCCATACATTTGTTTTATTTTTAAACAGTGTTGATCCTGTATTAAAGTAATAAAGGACAAGGTAGAGGCTTACAGCTGGATAACATTGAAAACAGGCTATTCATCGGTACCCAAAATAAAAGCTGAAACCAATAAAATTCTAAAACGTGTCTTTTTAAAAAAAAGCTTTGACAGCTTTCTTCATATTTCGCGTCGTTCTGTTCTATGATTTGGGTCGCCGTACCCGATTTGCTGGTCGTTGTTGGATCGTTTGGCGTTCTTGAAAATTATGGTCGAGATTTTAACTCTTTAGGTACGTTCGTGTAATACAAACGCCGTCCCCTAAATGTCCCCGAAAATCTCTCAACGTCCCCGATTAACTTTCAGACGTACCCTGTTAACCTGGTACGTCCCCGGCACGTCCCCTTACCGTACCCACGTTGTACCCATTCCGGAAACGTATTGGGTACGCGGGACGGCCACAACCTGCCGTACCCGTGCTTCATAAGTTTGTATGTTATATCGAGAATGGATCATTAGGACTAAAGAGTAAACCGTAGACCTTATAGGCCCATCCGGAGTAAAGAAGTCCTCGACATGACATTGTAAGACATTTCGAGGTTTCTTGGGCCTCCGAGAATCTCCAAAAGTAGCATTCAGTAATCGACCTTTACAGTTATAGGACGGTTACTAACCCATCCCGGTGCTAAATACCCTCTAGTTCCTCTTACCATAGTGACAACATGCGAGTGCTCTCTTCCCATCAACTTGGCTAGTCCGGGATCGGATACTTTGGGGCAAAATTTCAGGCTTGATGTCACAAATTATTATCCTGTTTCTGCATTGCTCGAGAAAGTATGCAATCAATTGTGCGGTCGCCACGGCGATATTGAAGCGAGTCGGCCAATAAAACATCTTATCCCTGCACTCATAGGAAGGAAAGATCCTTTCATTAACTCATAAACCAGGAGGCTACCAACAAAAACATCCCCACACTTCGAGACCGTGGGAATATCACTGTAATTTGCCAACGCTGAAAAATACGAGAAATAGTAGTTGGTTTGTTGTACGGTCGCCGATGAGTTCAATGAGTCGAGCAATAGATTACACAGGCCTTACCACTTACCTTGGAAGTACCGGGTAAGCATGTAGAAGAAGCACTCGTCTTGCTTCTATCCAAATTACATATCCCATTGCCGCATATACTAGCAATAACACAGGGGTTCGACACCGCTGCCCATTCAGGTATCCATTCGCGCGAACCATTAACATCGTTATCCCATCTATACAAACGTAGATTGCCATTAGTCTCGATGATCAATCTCCGAAGCACCCATAATCGTACAATCAATCTATTTGTAACGGAAGATAAGCCGTATTTGATATGAATCTGTCGTTTAATAAATCAAATATTAGTGTTATATAAAAATACTATTAGTCTCCTCAATTCGGTTCTTTCATCAACCTAATTATTAACTTAAACATTAAATGATAACTCAAATCCGACATGGAACATACAACCGTCAGAGAGTAAACTGAATTTTTACCATTTTAGGAGGTCAATATATAATTGTCCTTATTTTTATACTTGGGATGTTAGATAAGTTTCAAAAAAGATTCTTTCTGCATCATGAAGGCTTAAAAATTCTCTTCCCATTGCTTGTTGTCTTGCAGGAGGATGCACCGTAGGGACCAGTTGGTTTCTTGTCACTCTCCATTCTTGGCTTTTGGCCCTGTAACCTAGGTCACTGTCTTTTCATTCTCCGACAAATCTAAAGAGAAACCTTTGTCTGCTTATTTTGGTTTCTGTACATTGTCGGCAAATGAAAATGACAATCATTTCCCAAGCTCACTACACCACTAGAAAATGGTAGTGGATCCAAAACCCTGAAATAGAACTCATCAGATTCCATTTCCTTTTCCCTTTTCTCATCCCCAGGTTTCCCAGATATATGTTCAACTGATCCAAGGACCAAACTGCTGTAACGTGTGACAATGAGCATCATGTCTAAGACATCTCTTCACTCGTGTTCGGCACGCATTCGAACACAAATATAATTAGATACATATTCATATCTAACGGAGCGACGAATGCATTATAGTTACACTTTTATTGTAGTTTTAACCCAGAAATCACATAAAGCAAAAGATTATTATGTGTTTTGCTTTAGGTTACGAAGGTGGACTAAGCCTAATGTCAGGTATCAGAAAGACTAGAACATTAGGGTCCGTTTGTTTCATGCAGTTTGAATTCCAGAATTCAATTTCCGTAATTTACGGTGTTTGGTTCATGTAGTTTTACATGGTTAAAGGAGTTTGAATTACAATTGACTATTTTTTCTTTACATTTTTTGCAGTTTGTTTTACCATATTTTTTTCCGTAAAACAAACTACATTCTCTTCAACTCTTAACGCTAAACACTAATCTAAACCTTAAACCACAAATATTAATATAAACCCTAAATACAAAACCCTAAATGCTACTATAAACCTTAAACCTTAAATCCTAAACTCTAAATGTTACCATAAATCATAAACCCTAAACTATAAGCACTAACATAAACCCTAAACCCTAAAAACTAAATATATACCCCTAAACCCTAAACAAACCATAAACCCTAACCCCTAAATGATGCCCTAAAACTTAAACCCTAAACACTAATCTAAACCATAAACCCTAAATGTTAAACCCTAAACACTACCAAACCTTAAACCCTAAACCATAAACACTGACCCCTAAACCCTAAGCCCGACCTAAATCCTAAACACTAAACCCTAAATTTTAAACCATAAACACTAACCCTAAATCCTACCCTAAATACTAAATCCTAAATGTTACCATAAATCCTAAATCCTAAACCTTAATCGGTAACATAAACCCTAAATCCTAAACACTAACTTAAACCCTAAACACTAAATGCTACCATGAACCCTAAACACCAACCTAAACGCTAAACCCTAAACACTAACCCTAAGCCCAAAAATGCTACCCTAAACCTTAAACCCTAAATGCTACCCTACTCTACCAAACAGCGAAAAATGAATTACACAACATCATCCAAACACCAGAAAATACTTTCTGTAGTTTGTTTTCCTAGAAAATGTAGTTTATTTTCCAGAATTCATTTTCCGGAAATAGATTTCAGTGAAACAAACGGACCCTTAATCTCACATTGAAACGTAAGTGGAAGGTCTTTGAATATAAAAGCTGTGATCTTATACATCCTATCATATATGTCTTTTGTGATGTAAAAGGTGAAGTGTGGGGGTAAAGTGTTGTCGATGGAACAAGACACAATGAATGAGTGCTCCTGTGGGGTTCATGTTTCTGCGTCTTTTTCTCCATTTCACTGTCTCTTGCCAGATAACCATATATAAATATGCTCCTTTCTCCTGTGTTTTCCCTGCAATATCAGTGGCAGCCATGGAAACTACACAGCCTCTCTCCATTGAAAGCTTTTCATATAGTTGGTTAGTGAATTTAAAGCCTTCTTTAGATGGTCTAGACGGCTCCCTCCGAGCTTCACTCGATGCGTACGACGAAGCTTCATTCATCGAGATGGACCCGAGGATGCCGCCATCGAGGAGATTCTATAGGAACTCTCAAGATTTCAAGTTTGATTTCCCCGTTTCACAAACTCCCCTCACCCTTGTTCATGCAGACGAGCTCTTTTCCGACGGCCGAGTCATGCCTTTCTTCGCTAACTCTTCGAAAAATGATGCATACGAAATCTCCGATCCGAATTCGACGCTTCCTACTACTACTTCACGTGCACCGGACCACGCGGTTCCGCCTGGTAAGACGAATCATCCTACTTCGAGAAGGTGTCTAAGGTTGTCCAAGAGGATATTTTCCAAGTACTTGAATTTTCTTCGTCCGTTGTACCGAAGTATGTTACGAGGACGCAAATCGAGCGGTAGAGCCGAAAGTGTTGACGCAAGAGGTCAGGGGAGGAAGAACTGGCTGCATTCAACCGCAACATCCCCTCGAATCAGCGTTGCGTACTCCGCTGCCGATGAGTGGCGAAAATCGTGCGACTCCGAATGCTCGATTTACGAGGCAGTTCTTCATTGCAAAAAATCAATCGGCACGCTCCGTTTGCTTGTTTGATACTGTTATATTTCTACATTCGGGAAAATCAAACTCTGGTGCCTGTTTCATTTTTCAGGAAAATGAATGGAGGAGGATCCACTTGAAATCCACATGAAGAGGGGAAACAGGTGGTCTCGAAGACAATCATGTGACCACTTGTCATTTGTCTTTTTCTGTTCTTGTGTTCCGACATTGACAAATGTGCAAGGATGTTAGAAAACTATGGGAATGTTTTTGGCCACTGAATTCTGGTCCTAAAGAGGGAAAAGTGTAGGAGCTCACAACTTAAAGGAAAGCTCTCCTTTATTTCTGTAAAGTTTAAATATTTGTTTGTTTGAGGGTACATCTCAATAACAGCAGCATGCTTTAAATCCGAGTTTCATTTAATTGATTTGCATTGAATTGATAATTAAAATATATCCGAACAAAAAAATTTATATAAATCGAAATAGAAATACGGAGAAAACTCACATAGGATGAGATTGAAACTTAAGATCCCAAAGTTCTTAGGTCCTTAATTTTATCATTAAACCAACGTCTTGATGTAAAAAATCATTGAATATATTTAGATAAAATAAAATTTTCATTATTTAAAAGTTTATGTCTGGATCATATATAACTCAAACAAACATTGATCGTCTTCCTTTGTCATTCCTTTTTAGGGTGGTTATATATTTTGGTATTTGAATTTAGCTTCAACATTCAATTTGATATCTAAGTTTTATTTGGTCTATTTAGGCATTTAAACTTAATTTCATAATCCAAATTGATTTAAATAATTCATTTAAGTACCAATTTGAATTAAGAAGTTAAGTTCAAGTACCTAAATGGACAAAAGAATTGGTACCAAGATAAACCTTAAAGCCAAATTCAAATACATAATTGAAACAAAAAAGCTTAGGTATCAAATTGAACCAGAAAGCTAAGTTCAAGTAGCCAATTGGACAAGATAAAACTTTAGGTACCAAGTTAAACCTTAAAGTCAAATTCAGATACCTAATTGGAATAAAAAAGCTTAGACATCAAATTGAACCTTGAAGTCAAGTTAATGTACTAGTTTGACCCATAAAGCTACGTTCAAGTATCTAATTGGACAAAAAAAAAACTTTAGGTACCAAGTTAAACCTTAAAGCCAAATTCAAATACCAAATTAAAACAAAAAAGATTAGGCACCTCATTGAAACTTGAAACCAGGTTAATGCACCAATTTGAACCAGAGAGTCAAATTCAAGTACCTAATTAGAACAAAAAAAAAATGAGGTACCAAATTAAACCTTAAATTCCGATTCAGGTTCTGGATGGTACATTTATCCTTCCTTTTAAAATAACCCTAAAAGCGATGCTAGATCATGGTTCAATTAATCTGAGGTAAAAGAGGCTTTTTGATTCATTCAAGTTATAATAATTCAATGAAACATGTTGCATGGATTATGGAGTACTCGTCCAAAGTAACCCTACCCTCTTTTACCTAGAACTTGAGCTTCGATTTCAAAAAAACAATCATGTTTAGGGCCATTTCTTTGTCTGCAGCAGTTTTGTAGGATACGATTTCCATGCATGCATCATGAGATTGCTTAGGTGGCACTGCCTCATTTAATACAACCAAATTAACTGTCCCTAAATACTTAGATTAGTGGCCAAAGTTATGCTGGAAATAATCATGAACCCCAAAAGCAAGGCAAGAAAACTGCAGACTAAATCATTCTGCAGACAATCTCTAGCTCCTACATGTTTACAGTCGCACATTTTGAAAATTTTAAGCTCTCATATAATGTATGTATTTACTTTATATTTTCAATCGATGATCTAAGTTTACACCTATTAAAATTCTGTAATTTTGTATTCTTAAATTTTTAATCTTTCCAACAGTTTATACCCCTTACATAAAGTCTTGCATTCGTCTTCAATTAATCTCATATTTTTCACAAGATTCTAGGGTCATGCTTCTACTGATAATGGGATTATAGGATGAAAAAACAATTGGGGTTTCTTCAAATGATAGGGTAGCCTGCTCTGAATTGTACTGAAAACACAAGTCTGGTCCCCTCAGGCCATTGAACTGGCAAAAAATGGACATGAAATGAGAAAGTTCTTCACATTGATGTCAACCAGTATGGACTGGGAGTGGTTTTTACTGCATCTATCTATTACTTCTTTTAATTAAGAAATTTGGCGATTATATTCATAAAAAAATTTCATATATATATATATATATATATGAGAATTCAAAAGTGAAACGAAAAAAGAAATCAAAACCTTCATTTACTACATCCTTCATCATCTATATAAATCCAACAATCAAATATCCTCGTTTCTATCTAATTAAACGCTTGAGTAGTGATGCAAGAGAGAATATAAAAAAATTAATCTCGCAGACCGCTCCGCTAATAGTTCTGAAAACTTTGACAAACTACCACAGAAGGAAAATTAACCATATGCGACCGCCTACATTCTATGATTGGGGGTGTGCGTAGTGATGATTACTACGCAAACATTAAATTACCACAAAGGTATACGAGAATTGTGTCATAAGAGGAATATTATATCACAGAGATAGCCGAAACAAATAAGATGTACGAAAATGAGAAATTCAAAACAATGAGAATTTTTACTGGTAGTGTTGGGCCATGCAAACCTCCCAAAGTGCGAACTTTCATACATGCAGACAACCGCCTACGACTCCTCACGAACATAACATGCAAACGATTATTGACAAAAGCTTGTCAGTCGTAAGAGCCCAACGAGTTAAAACACGTTATCTCAGACCACGTGGTAATTCGTGTGGTCCTTTTTAATGACAAATCAACCTAGACTATCACATTTTAGAACGTTTAATCAACACTTATACCGCGATAGTTGTCTACCGACACTTATCTAAACTCTTATAAGAAGTCATGCAACAGAGAGTAAGGGACACACTCATTCTTCTTCATCCTAACCAAACCAAAAATCCTTTCATCTCATCGTCTGAACAACCGTTTTTACCATCCAAGCACACTGTTCATCCTACTAGTCTACATATAACAAAAAATAAAAATGATCATCAGTAACCGAAAAAAACACAAAATTAACATAGTTATCGACAACACAAAAAAATAAATGTTTTTTTAAGAAAAACAATGGTAGAGAAAAAAGTGTCCAACCTAATAAACATGTATCCTTGAGATATTGTTATTTTTCTTTTACTTTTTGTCTTCTATGTTGGATTTTTATGTGCATTTCAAAAGCAAAAGAAAGCTCAACCACGTGTAGCTTTATGATCTTCTCCACTTGCAAGTTGCTTTTACACCACCCTGTTGCGTGGGGACCAAAGCCCCATACATGCTACTTGTCGTGGCTATTGGTTTTAAGTCAACGTAGCTGGCTAAAAAGACATTGAGCTTTGTCGCAAGTCACAACACTGTTTGTCCCCAACTATTGACATGAAAAATAAATGTCCAATAATCTGCATTTCCAATATAAAGAAAAAGTGTTCCATTCTAAATCTGCTACATAAAGAAGAGGAGAAGGGGACTTTAAAAAAAGGAAAGAGTTATTATTAGTGAGTTTAAAATTCATAATTTAAAAAATATGAGGAAATAAAAATAAATAGCTTGACGAACCGATCTAATGTACTTGCTCACATGCAATGCTCTATATTTACTAGCCTTTTCTTTTTTGGAGAAAAATATATTCATATAATAAGTTGATAGAGAACAAGATAATCAATTCTTCTAAGGATTGTTATAATTTAAGCAAAAAAGGAAATAACATTTCATGTAAATTGATTTGCTTGTGATAAGGTTACTCGCGGTAGGCAATAAACGACCTTATCAGCATCTCGACAAATTCAACGAAATAACACATGTTGGAACATTAGCAGATGAGCATGGGCGAAACTAGGGTGCTGGCAGGGGCCTTGGACCCACCTAAAATGGGAAAATCACACATATGCTCCCCAATGATAAATATCATTATAATTTAGTCCTAAAATTATAAAGTTATAGGTTAACATAGTGGTAAAATTGAATTTTGACTCCCATAAAATTTTGTAGTTCAATTTTGGACTCCCGGTAAAAAATTCATGGCTTCGTCCCTGCATTGAGTAACTTATATGCGAGGAATTGGTAAAAATTTAGTAGTTCAACAATTTATATGCAACAAATTAGCAAAAAAGGGAAAAACAACAATTCAATTTCATGTATTCATCGAGACTAACTTTTCAGTTGTCAAGAAAAAAGTTTTCAGTTTTCGTGAAGTTAGAAGACCTAATTCTAGTAAAATTAAAGGGACTGACTTTTCAACTTTCGTAAAGCGAAGGGATGAAATTCATAGTTAAATCAATCCTACCCGTTAATGTATATTCCTGATTCATGCTCTAATAATTTGGGCTCCAGTCAATGAAAGAGAATAATGGGTTAGTTACAAGTGGAGTTATCCATATTGGGTTTATAGCATTTGTTCACAAAGGGCTTTACAATTTATACTCTCACGTCACAGTCTAAACGGAAAATTATGTCAAAATGATCTATTTAGTCACTATACTTTTGGAATTTATAAATTGGTTATTAAAATTTTAATTCGGTTATAAAATGGTCCATAGTAGGCCCTAGTAGTGATAAATTTTGATAAATTTAAGGATTATTTTGTAACAATTTGATAAATTTGAATTATTATTTGAAACATTTGAAAATTTTAATAATAATCTAACCAAATTAAAAGCTAAATGATAATTATACAACTTTCAAAAGTTCAATGGCCCAAAACCATTTCTGGCTTCGTAGTGGGAGTGATCATTTGTCTACTTCACTCTAAAGGGGAAAAAATCGATAATTCATCTTTATGTCATATAAAGTATTTTAAATCTCATACAACAACTCATATAATAATTGAACCCAACAAGTGTCCTAGTGAAAAAGCAAATGATGTTCATCTTAAGAGACACATGTTCAAATCACTTTGCCTACGGGGTGTATGTGCATTGTCAAAGAATTAAGAATATGTATGAACAAATACCACATTGTAATCACCTTTAAACTATTTAAAAAACTCATATAATAATTAACGTTAATCTTTATATTAGTACTTACGTACCAAACGTAACATTACTTTCTCCGTCAAGGAGAAACTTTTATTGATAGAGATTGAGTGTACTTGACTTTGAGATATCATAAACAAACGTACAAGATACCGAGAACAAGTGGGACATGGCAACCTAATTAAGAGTATTTGGGTTCATTGCACACAAAATAATAATTAGGGTTATTATATATAGTTATATTTTTATATATATGTTGTGTAAAAAATATTTATACAATCTTTTTTATTTAAACGGTAAAATCTAAAATCTAGATATCTAATTTTTAATTCTAAAATTATAAATGCTAAATTTTAACTCTAAAACCTAAACATATAAACTCTAAAATAAATAAGCATTTGTAAACTAAAGTTTACACAAGTCTGTATATCAAAATATTTTTCTATTGTATAAATTAACATATGAAGTTTGATAATTATTTTTAAAAAATTAGTATTTGATACTCGTTTTGACATGACACTTCAACAACTAATTAGATTGTGACATGTAATACTTAATAACGTTGTTATTTTCGCTACACAATCAATCTAATTGATTGTTAAAGTGACCATAAGATATGCAATGCACACATTAACATGAAAACATATTTATATAGATTAAATATAAATTAAATCAAATATGTTCGAAAGAGCGTTTGATAATCAAAATAACCATTCAAAATGATAAAGAATTTTGTATAATGTCTGAATTATTTATAATCCTTTTAAATCTCAAATTAGAAAATAACCGTACATTTAAATACGTTTAAACTTAAATCATACATATTTTTACACCAACAACGATCAGTGGCGAAGCCATATATTGATTAGGGGTCGATTGACCCCAATTGATTTGTTGTGGTATGAGATTTTCGAATAGTTAAATGGGATTTCTAAAGAGTTAGTATAAATTTTTTTATAGGAAATGTTAGAATTGACCCACTTGATTTGTGTAATATGAGGTTAACAATATTTATATTGTAGTGGTATGAGAATCCTCATATCGCATACTCTACTTTGACCTCACTATATCTGAAAATGATACTAACATGAATAAGATTCCATAATTACCCTATACATTGTTTGTGAAAGCATGCATGTATAGCTTTAACGCGACCATGATCACATCTGTTGAGGAAAAAGAAGAAGAAAAGAAATGGTTTGAGGAATTGGGTGGTGTTAACTCATAGAAAAAGGTTTGATGAAGAAAAATCGAAGGGCTAAACTCATAAATGTGAGAACAAAATGGTTGATTGGTAATAATAAGAGAAATGAAAACGAAAGACATGACTAAGGACAACTTGACAAGTGTGTTTTCACTTGCCTTATAATTTTGCAACTTTTAGGGTTTGATAATGTATGAAAGGATGGAAGGGGACACTGTTTCCATAAAGTGAATACAGTTGTATTATTTAAAATCCATTTACATCATAAAAATCTTCGTACTTTCTACTGTTATTTTCATCTATTTATTTATTATCATCAAACGGTCCAAAACATTTAAAAATTTTACATGGCGTAAGCTATCTTATCTTTTTGTATATAATAGAAATATTCTATTCAATAACGGTAAATTTTTTTTTCACAAATGGGTTCAATTTAGGGTTAAGGGGTTCGATTGTATAACCACTCTCTTTACACATTTTCTTCAACTATTTGAAACAATTTATAATACATTATGAAGTTCTCAATTCAGTACTTACTAAACCCAAACACTTTTTGATCATTGTTGTCCAAAAATACAAATAAATAAGTATATTATTTTGTTTTAAGTACTCATTTCAAAGCATGCACCCCATTTTAAATATGGCAATCATATAGTTTTTGGAATCAGGGAATGAGTTAAAATGAAATTTAAGAATAATAAATATAAATGATAATAAAATGGGATCAGTGTACAATTATTAAGCTATCATATAAAATTTTAAAATTAAAAGGTCGGGATTTTTTTGTCTAATTCTGAAATTGACAATAGTCTAATTACTATTTAAATACAAAAAATAAGGGTTAAAGTTTGTTGGTCTAATTTAAAAATAAACATGGACCTAAAAATATTTAAACTAAAAAAAGTTGGCCAAAACTTAATTTTTCTAACTTCAAAACTAAGAGAGATCTAAAAGTAATTGGACTAAAAAATCCAAGGGAAAAGTGACCATGTCTTCTTCATTGTTTTTAAATATTGGGTTTCCCCTCCTACTTTGTAGCACTAATAATTCACAATGAACGGCTAGAGTTTAATGGGTACAATAATGGCACAAATAAGCTGATAGTTATATATTTCTATTGGTTATAGGTTTTACTTTTTGCAGATAGAAACAATATATTTGGTGGATATTCTATAAATTTACTTTTTGAGTCAGCAATTAAGATCAAAAGTAAAATATAATTAATCACTAAAATGAGAAAAAAATTCAAATAAAATGAAAATTAAGGGTATAAATAAGTAAATAGTCCGTGTTATATTTTATAGTAAAAAAATGGGAGCACAACCCCTTAGAACTAAGAATTATTAGATGGACCTCACTTACCATGTCATTCAGTGACAAAGCTATTAAAGGGTGGGGAGGGGTAATTGCCCCTCAAAAAAATTATTTTTTCACTTTGGTCCTCCTATATAAATTATTTTAGAAATTTATTTATTTATGAATTTGTCCCCTTCAAACATTTATGTTTTGCCCCTTAACTCAAAATCATGGCTCAGTCATTGGCGTCATCTATGATTCCAGCTAATAAATTTAATTCATCTTAAAATAACTTTCAAGTAACTACTAATTTTTTATTTATATACAAAAAAGATAAAAATTTATATTAAAAAAGTGAGAAAAATAAATTTTATATGACGTTATAAACTTGACCTATTTAATAATTTTCCCGTAATAACACCATAGTTGCGGCCCTGGTCCCACCTCTACAATAATGCATTTGCATGCAATTTATTTTGGAGAAGCCAACTTGCAATCTAACGACAGAGGACCATTAACGAATCATAGCAGAAGCCAATTGGGCTGTTGGTGTTGGGAATGTCGGCTTGGTTTGGCATTTTCCAGCCTGAACACAGATAAATGTTGGGTATAATTATAAAATATATTATTTTTAAAAGAAAATGAATTTAAATTTTAAAAATGATATTATTGAGAGAAATAGCTATAAGCCTAAAAAAATAACCTAAAAATAAGACATTGTACCGATGATGATATTTTTAAAATTTACGCAAAAATATACAGAGATTAAATTTAAAAAATTTGAAATAGTATATGAACCCTTAGCATATTAAAAAACACAGGGTCTAAACTTAATAATTTTACCAAGTTGCAATTTTTACTGTTAGAATAGAGTGGGGACTCATTTATAGCCACACTCAAGGCTGGATATTGAAACAGTGCAGTTTCTCTTCCCATAAAAAACCAGACTTTGGAGGTTACAAAAAAGTAATGAGTCGTATCAATGTGGAATGTAATTCAATTGAAGCGGTGGGGTTTTGAATTTTTAATATTTGGTTTAAGGGATAAGCAGTTTAGTTCTGCTTAAGCATGTCTTGAGTTCGATATGTTGTGCATACAAAAAAATTTTGTTAAAAAACTCACCTACTAAAACTAAGTGTGCGACGCAAGTTATTTCGTACAAAGGAATTATCTATTAGACGATATATTCTCGTTATACTTGTAAGATTTAAATTGTATTGATCTTTTACCAACATCCGTTCTTTTACATATTCAAGAAGTCGATTAATATAAAATCATATCAATCTCATAACTGAACAATAAATCCCTCAATCACATTAAATATTCATTATGATTCAACTATTTCACTATTGTTACCCTCCACATAACACGTGTACTAAGAAACCCACATTGAACCAAAATCCTTTAAGACAAGACGGAGCCATTAAAGGGATGGAGAGGCAACAATCCTTCTAAATTTTTTATAATAACATTTTAGGTCCATTTTAATTTAAATATTAGTTAAATAAAATATTTATTTTACTTAATTTTTAAATTTAAAAATTAAATAGATTGTTGTCTGAGTTAATTGCACCAATGTCCCTAAACTATGACTATCATTTTAAATTGGTCTTTAAACTTTTAAACGTTTCAATTTCATCCCTAAACTATGATTATCATTCTAAATCGATCCCTAAACTTTTGAATGTTCCATTTTCATCCCCAAACTATGGTCAACATTCTAAATTGGTCCCCAAACTTTTTGAATATTCTAATTTCATCCTCAAATTATCGTTTATACCACATCCTATTATTATATAATACACATCAGCATTTCATGACAACTAATAATTTTTAACGGTTTTATTAACATAAGACATGATTAACATACACTAATAATTTAAAGATGAAATTAGAACTTTTAAAAAGTTTGAGGATCAATTTAGAATAAGAATCATAGTTTAAGGATGAAACCGGAATATTCAAAAATTTGAGGATCAATTTAAAATAAAGGTCATAGTTTGAGGATAAAATTATAATATTTAAAAGTTTGAAAATTAATCTAAAATGAGTGTCGTAGATTGGAAATATATAATACAATTAACTCTTGTTGTCTCTTTCAATGTTTGATCTTTAACTCTTACTTTTAAAGTCATTTTATCACACTCGTTTCAAAAGCCTATACCCCAAATGTAAAGATTTTAATTTGATGAATCAAAAATTAAATGTAGTCAAAGGATCAACCCTCGCGACTGGTACTACTTGTTGATCTACTTTATATTTGCCTTTTTTTCCACGAGGAACTTATTGTTTTTTTTTTTTTTTTGTTGGTGGTGGTGAGTGTGAAACTTTGTAATAAAGTTGGTGAAAAATCTAAGACTGTTTGCAATGTGTCATGGCATGGCGTGTAACCCACAAATCGAAATGGTGGCCAATCCCAATAGAAAGGATTTTAAACCCATTGCATGCGGTGCTGATGTGGAAAGGAAAAAAAAGATAAAGTCAGATGGTAGGTGCCTATGGGAATCTCACTTTCTTACTTCCCACACAAACCCCAAATCCGGAAAGCATTGTCTAAAAAGATACCCATTTGATAACTTAATAAATGATAAGTGCTCCCACCCTTTTTCACTCCCCCATTCACATCTTCAAGGACCTTCCCTTTTTGCCATTTTCTAAGGGGTAAAAGTAAGGCGAGTTTAACGTATAAGGTTTAGAGTACGGTTAAAAGATAGTAAATTTTAATATTTGTCTAAAAATTTAAATGTTAAGACTTTTTGATAATATTTTAGGTTGGTTTTTTAGTATTTTTGGACAAGTATCGATAACTTATTTTGTAAGTATCGATACATGTCCAAAAACATAAAATGTTATAAAAAAACTAAGTATTGAAACTTATTTTGTAAGTATCGAAACTTTTAAAAAATACGAAAAAATCAACATAAAATGTTATAAAAAACTTTAACATTTTAAGTTCTTGAACAAGTTTCGAAACTTGTCGTCTTTTAGCCGCACCCCAGACCTACCCGTAAAAGTAAGTACTTAATACATATGCAATGTACTTTTTGATTCATACAAGTTTTTCTGTTTCAGGGATTAAGAGATATAGTTTAAGATTTATGAATTTAGTTTGCATGATTTAAAATTTAGGGTTTATTATTAAATTTTAAGGTTTAGAGTTTATGAGATGAGTTATATTTTGATACACAATATGTGAGGGAAAATTAAAGAGCTCTTCCTATTTAAACTATACA
Organism: Hibiscus mutabilis; assembly: GCA_019671005.1. NCBI lineage: Eukaryota > Viridiplantae > Streptophyta > Magnoliopsida > Malvales > Malvaceae > Hibiscus > Hibiscus mutabilis. Next base: position 40,966,219 of record CM033749.1, read on the forward strand.
ATTTAAAATCTAAATCTCTAATCCTAAAATTTTAACTCTAAATCTCTAACCTTAAAATCTTAAATATAAATCCTTAAATAAACCTATAAACACATGCTTACGTATCGAAATTTTCTCTTATGATATTTAATTTTAATAAGAAAATATGTAGGCTTGTGTAATTTTTTTACACAATATATGTATAAAAATTACCTTCCATATATTTTCGAGCACATTAGTGACATTGCATTTATTGTGATTGTAGACACAATCAATATTATTGTAATTGATAAAAAGTTGAATGACAAGCAGAGTCGAAGCATGAATTTATAACCAGAACATCATATTGGAATCGTCTGTTTAAATCCTTGTCCGAAAGGGGGGAAACTATTTCCAAACAGAAACAAATTCACAGTTGTTGCTTCTCAGTTCTCCCCACTCAACTAGTAGAGGGAACTGTTGAGTTTGAAAAGGAAAAAGAATCCAATGAAATGAAAGAATGATACTCGTTGGATGTGTCAATAAAGGCAAGTGCTGTAATATTTTTCCTGCATTTGAGCAATCACTGGTGTCCGGGAAAAGTTTCCTCCCACGGTAGGCCAATGTCCGTAATCAACTTCCTCATTTGTACGACAACCGTTCCGGGAGAAAAACATTGAATTTCATTGTCGTGATCCGATCTGATCTGTATAATCTAGAATTGTTATTTTTGGGCATCCGATGGGTAGAAAAAAATGGGGTTTTAGCTATTTAAAATATTTGATTTATAGTTTCATTTGTTTAAAATTTTTAAAATTATAAATTAATATGAGAGTTAATTAATTATACCACATCTTCAAAATTATGACTCACATTTTAAACTGATTTTGAATTTTTTTAACAAATTTTAATTCTAATAATGATCTTAATCATACCTAGATGGGAGGGGAAGGGGTGTTCCTAGTGTGTCTAAGACCCATGACCTAAAGAAAATGAGAGAATAAAGATGAACAATTTAGTCAACCGACCAAATATAGTTGCTCAATTGATTTTGAACTTTTGAATATTATGATTTTATTCTCAAATTATCAATATATACTAGTCATTGTTAATTGTCATGTAAACATTGATGCGTAAATTTATGTTAAGAATATTAAATAATAAAAATAATATATTTGAGTCTATCTCTATTTAGGGATTCAACCTGACTTTTTCATATATATATATATATATATATATATATATATATATAATCAGAACTCAATATAATTACTAAGCACCAAAAGATTTCAGATTTAAAATGTGTGAAATATAAAAGAAAAAGGTGATATACACATAGATTTATTAATTATAATCCTACTTCATATCCGACTATTGATTTTTTTTAACAATATCCGACTATTGATTTGAAAATATATGGTGAGGAAATTTCTATGTCGATCACTTAGGGTCAATTACGGGATTTTAGACATGTGCGAGGTGAGTGACCGCACAAAGTCCTTAAGAAAAGAGAGGCTCAAATAAGTTGAATTAAATGTTCATAGAGGAAACATAAGATTTTAGTTTAATAAATTACAACAAAAATATAAAAAATTGACTTTAAGAGGGTTCATAATATTTTTTTACTTATATAAAAACATTTTTTTTCAAAAAAACTTTACATATCTTTTATATTATAGATTAAAAGGTCATTTTTAATAAACTGCACAGGCCCTGTTAACTTTTGAACCGCTCATGAGGGTCAATTTAGCATTACTTTTGAAAAGTGATGTCAGAAAGTGATTTTGACAAGTAATTCTGAAAGATTTTAGTAGTTAACATTGCTGTTAAAAATTAATTTTGAATAGATAAAATGTTCATTTTAAACATAATATTATAAAGTAAAAATAAATGAACGTTCGTGATGTTTTTATTATTTATATTTATTTAAATAATAAAATTATTTTAATATATTTAATATACTATTTTAATATATCATTTATTCCAATATTAATATATTTTAATATTTAATATATTAAATAAAAATTACAATATTAATTAATGTATTACATTTAGTATATTAGTTTAATATTTAATATGATTATTTAATATATTTCATATTTACTATTAATATTATTTGAGTATATTAATATTATTTTAATATATTAATATTACCATTACTGTTATTTTCATATTATTTTAATAATACTATTATTAGTTTAACTTAAAATTTATATTATTTTCATATCATTATATTAATATTAAAATAATATATCATGCATAATTATGCATGTATAAATCTTAGTTTAACAATCAATTTGAGTTAAATAATTAAGGATAAATAAGTAACTTCATCCTCAAAATTGATTTTTCACCTAAAAGTTAAAAAATTTAACTTTTGAGGTTGGGTGAAAAATCTTTTTTTCAACCATGGTTTCACACCTAAATATGTATAGGTTTTTGGCATTGTTTATGGGTCAAAAAATAATTTTTTAACAAAACTTTTTAAGCAATGTCAAATAGGGCCTTAATATTAGATAAAGTTTTTTTTTATTTTTTATATCCGTCGTATGATTTATGTTTGAAAATTATTTAAAATTTGAATTTAATTATCTTCATAACAAATTTGTAAGATTATCATCTACATATAAATCTGATTTATTTTGATTATCTACGTGATAATCTTGTTTATCTACATAGTATTGAGATGGTCGTTATATATATTTTTTCTTAATTTATCAATTTTAATTTACTTTTTTTCCTTGTATGTTACATAGTATTGACATTAACATAGTCCATTTTGGACATGAAAATTAAAAAAAAATAGTAATATGTTATCACTTTCATATATATATTATTTTTTTACTGAACACATATATAATATATCATACTATGTGCAAAAAAATAATTATATATTTACATGTGTAATTTGGAAAATTATTTAGTACGGATAGTTTTAATTCGACAACAAATTATCATATATTCTTAATTTTAAAAAATATATTTTATTTATATGATATTAACCCATTTCTCCCGCATACAATATTTCTTCTTTTCTCCAAAAAAAATATATATAATATTTGGAAGCATTATCATTAATCACAACCAAAAAGAACTTTATTTCTTAAACTATGATTAGTGAAAATAAATAAAGAAAGAAAAAGAAAAAGCCAATCAAAAAAGTCAATAAAAAGAAAATACATAAACAGGAGAAAAGCCGGTTACCGGAAAAGTCAAAAAGAAAACAAAGCCAAAAGCAAAGTAAAAATTTTATCGTTTGTTTTTTTTTTTCCCGGGAAAAAAATCCCTTTAATAAGCATGCTATAAATAGTTGAAGAAGGCAAGCACCCCAAAAAGCTAATAGCTAGTCCTTTACCGGTAAAAAAAAAAACACCCTTCAATTAAACGTTTTATTCGGCCTAATACATATATCTAAATTTATTCTCTCTTCAATTACCAGCAACCCATTATTTCTTTTCGTCTCAGAAATCTCCCTTTCCCTTCCATTTTCCTTTCTCTTGAATCTTCTCTACTGGGCGTGTTTTTATATGAATATTTGGAAGTTGTTAAAAGACCAAAGGAGGAAGAAGAACAGGAAAAGGTGAAGCTTTTGTTTCCTTTGAGAAGGAAAAAGAAGGTTCTTTTTTGTTGTTAGATAAGGAAAATGGAGCAAAAAGGGATGTTTTTGTCAGCTTTAAGTGTTGGTATTGGAGTTGGCCTTGGATTGGCCTCAGGGCAAACTGTGAACAAATGGGCAGGCAACACCATTGCAGATGATGGTGTTACAGAGGAGCAGATTGAGCAGGAACTTATGAGGCGAGTTAAAGATGGAAAACTCAGCAAGGTCACCTTTGATAACTTCCCTTATTACCTTAGGTAAAGACATTGATGTGTCCCTTTTTTTGTTCTGATCTTTTTCATTACATGTTTTTGCATTTTTGCATTAGAGACTATTTGTGTGCCATACTGCCATCCTCATGGAGGGAATCAGAATTTGAGAGTGGAAGGCAAAACATAAAATTTTAAGGGGGCAAATTATTCCTATTTTTTAAAAAAAATACTAAGAATCAAAGGTAAAAAAAAAATCCCCCTGCCGGGCCCCTCCCATTCATGCTGTAGATCCGTCACTGGCCATCGTTTGTTCTTGTGTTTGATATTGGTTTTGGTATGCTTCAAGGCTCCATGTGCCATGGTCCGCCATGGAAATGTTCTTTTTATTTATTTTTACATTTCCTTTTGCTTTTTGGATGTGTTTTGGTTATTTCATTTTACCTTTTTTTCCTGTGTTAAAGTCCTGGATGGATTTGTTCCTCAAAGATATGATTTTTGGATCATATATGGGCCATGGAATCTGTTTTCATTTTTGCCACGAAAGTTAAGCAAACTGAGATGTATATTGATTCTTCAACATGATAATGCCTGTTGCATAGTGTTTGAACATATCAATATTTATTTAATGATTTCAGGTTAAGATATAGACTATTTTTGGGAACTCTTAGATCTTGAACTCCATGAAAACTGCAGGTTTTGCTCTGGCTTTGAATGTTCTCTTATTTTGTTTTATTTTTGAGGGATTTCTTCCTTTTTGGGTACAATTTTGAGGGATTTCTTCCTTTTTAGGTACAATTTTGAGGGATTTCTTCCCCTTGATGACTGCTGTCAGGCCTTTTACTTCTATTTCCACATCAATTAAGTTTATTTATCCACTGAAGTTGGAAAATTTACATTTCATTCAAAACATTTACTGCTAGAACTTTAAGGAATTCATTCTGGTCCTTTTTTTAATAATTGTCCGAGTTAACAGGATTCCTTAATTCCATTAATAGGTTAAGTATCGATTTGAAGTCGAAGTTTATAATAGTTTCACAAATTTACTCCTCCTTGTTATGGTGTTTAATACAGTGAAAGAACTCGGGAGTTATTGACGAGTGCTGCATATGTCCAATTAAAACACAGCGATGTTTCTAGGCACACACGGAACCTTTCCCCTGTCAGCAAAGCTATTTTGCTCTCAGGACCGGCTGGTACGTATCTGGAGTTGTTTCTGTAATTCTACATTAAGATATTCATCTTTCTGAGATCATTATTAACCTAATGTGCTGCCCTTTTTTTTCTTGTGAAGAGCTTTACCAGCAAATGCTTGCCAAGGCTTTGGCACATTACTTTGAATCCAAGCTACTGCTTTTGGACATTACCGATTTTTCTCTTAAGGTAAATAGGCAACTTTAATTTTCATTGAGCTTCAACTGTCATAAAATCCTACTTATTCTATGATTATCCTGTCACAGATGCAGAGCAAACATGGTTGTACCAAGAAAGAACTTGTAAGTTGTATTTTCGTTTTTCTTAATGCGACTGTGTGCACACATTGGACATGGTTGTATTTGACTCTGAAATTGAGTGGTGTGGTTCAACAATTTATCCCTTTGATGTGCCTTTCTTGAGCTAATTCAGTCTAATTAATTCGTGGTCGATATGATATTTACCATGGCATATCACATCCTCTAGAGAATAAAACTGATCAGCTCTAAGAACTCTTTTAGCGGTAATTATGGCAACCTAATTTCGTTGCATCTTTTGCAGGCTTTGAAGAGGTCCATCTCAGAGGTGACTTTAGATCGGGTGAACAGCTTGTTTGGCTCTTTTTCACTTCTTCCGCAAAGAGAAGAAACAAACGGTATTCTTTCAACATGTTCTTGTGATTTTATTTTTGATTCTTCATCACGATCTCGGATTTACTTTTCAATTGTCATCTTAGTCATTTCATATCTTGTTGATTCTCCATTTCTAACCTTTATTTCATCACAGTTTTAATCAAGATTCTTCTTACAGGTACATTTCGTCGACATGGTAGTACTACTGATATTAAGTCCAAGTAATCACTTTTATCCTTTAGTTTTTCCCATTTTCAAGGTACAAGAGTACAAAGTGGTTATCGTATTTAGTGGCCGGTTGTTATTGCTGGATCAGAGTGTCCACTATAACCTTCTTGTTCATTCATTTGCAGGGCCATGGACGGTCCGAGCAATCTTCCAAAACACAAAAGAAATGTCTCTACATCATCTGACATGAGTAGCATCTCTTCGACTTCAGCTGTCACAAATCCAGGTTATGCTCCATATATCTTCTTTAATTCTTCCCTGAAAGCTTAATGATATGTATGGTACTATCAATTATTACAGTCAAAAGGTTTAAAATACTGATATTCGTTGGCGGTCATTTTTGTTTGTTTGATTAGTGCACAAGCGCACTAGCAGTTGGTGCTTCGATCAGAAACTTTTTCTGCAATCACTTTACAAGGTATGTCGTAAGTTCTACGTAGTCATTTTGGAGATAAATCATGAATGATATTTCTAGATGATGAAGTACACACGCCTTTATATGTTTACATAAATTCCATGTCAACACCATACTATATATGTGCCGTTGTTCTCTTGCAGGTACTGGTTTCAGTATCAAAAACTGATTCCATCATCTTATACCTGAGGGATGTCGAGAAGCTCCTCCTTCAATCGGAACAGTTATATAATCTGTTTCAAAAGTTGTTGAACAAACTTCCGCATTCGGTGTTGATACTCGGTTCCAGGATGTTGGGCCAGGAAGATGATTACAAGGAGGTTGACGAGAGGCTCTCAGTATTATTCCCATACAATATCGAGATAAAACCACCCGAGGATGAAAATCATCTCGATAGCTGGAAAGCCAAACTCGAGGAGGATATGAAGGCACTTCAAGTTAAAGATAACAGAAACCACATTGCTGAGGTACTTGCGGCAAATGACCTTGAATGCGATGATTTGAGTTCTATCTGTCATGCAGACACCGTGGTCCTAGGTAATTATATCGAAGAAATTGTGGTATCGGCAATCTCTTATCACTTGATGAAGAATAAGCATCCGGAATACCGAAACGGCAAGCTTGTTATATCATCCAAGAGGTAGTAATCAATTATTCTTTTTTATCTTGGTTTTAGCTTCTTTCACAGCATTTTTATTCTTACCCTTTTTTCAAAAATCTGTAAATAGCTTAACATTAGTTTCTGCTCTGGAACAGCTTGTCCCATGGACTGAACATATTCCAAGGAAAAAGTTGTGGGAAGGATACCTTAAAATTGGAGACGAAAGCCGAATCTTCCAAGGTTTTGCTCTAATGCTAGTTTGCCTTCTGTAGAAATCAAGCATTAAGGATCTTGGTAACTTTATACTCATGGATTAACCGGTTCTCCACTTTGTTAACCTTAGGAAAATGAAGGTGAAGAGGCTGTAAGTGCAAAAACGGAACCGAAATCTGACACCACTGCGTCCGAAAGAAAAAATGAGACCGAGAAGACCCGTTCTGGTGCGAAGGACAGAGAGAACCCACCACCAGCAAAAGCACCTGTAAGTTGATGTACATTACCCTTTTCGGTTCTCTTATTCCATTGTTTTTTCTTACTAACAATATAACGTTCATGCAGGAAGTTCCTCCCGATAATGAGTTCGAGAAAAGAATAAGGCCAGAGGTTATCCCTGCAAATGAGATTGGAGTGACATTTGCAGATATTGGTGCCATGGATGATATCAAAGAATCGCTTCAAGAGCTGGTCATGCTCCCTCTTCGAAGGCCAGATCTCTTCAAAGGGGGGATTCTCAAGCCATGTAGAGGAATATTACTCTTCGGGCCTCCCGGTACCGGGAAAACAATGCTGGCAAAGGCCATTGCAAATGAAGCAGGAGCAAGTTTCATTAACGTCTCGATGTCCACCATAACATCAAAATGGTTTGGTGAAGATGAAAAGAACGTGAGAGCCTTATTTACACTAGCAGCGAAGGTTGCACCGACCATTATTTTCGTGGACGAGGTTGATAGCATGTTGGGGCAAAGGACTAGAGTTGGGGAGCATGAGGCTATGCGGAAGATTAAGAACGAGTTCATGACACATTGGGATGGTCTATTGACCAAAGCTGGTCAGCGGATTCTTGTCCTTGCTGCAACCAACAGGCCATTTGACCTTGATGAAGCAATAATTAGACGTTTCGAGCGCAGGTAAGTTCAATTCATGGACCGACTTGCTTACAGCTTGATATGTATGAGCATCTATCTTACTCGTGCTTTTTGTTTGGACCAGAATCATGGTTGGCCTTCCACCCGTCGAGAGTAGGGAAATAATTTTGAGAACTTTATTGGCAAAAGAGAAAGTTGAAGATCTTGACTACAAGGAGCTTGCAACCATGACAGAAGGATACAGTGGAAGTGATCTCAAGGTTTGTATTTTATCTCTCAACATTTATCATTGATTTAAATCGAACTATATTATGAACTAATGGCCGAAGAAACACTACTGGGAACAGAACTTGTGCGTGACAGCGGCTTATCGACCTGTTAGGGAGTTGTTAAAGCAGGAGAGGTTGAAGGATCAGGTGAACTACAAAATCTCTTTCCACCATATCTTTGTTCTTTTGCTTGGCTTCCTGTTATGCGTACCCGGGGACAATGTATCTTATTTATTTCTGTTTTCAACAACTTTCCTATAGGAGAAGAAGAGGCGAGAAGAAGCGGGCAAGGACGTGGAAGATGCATCAGAGACGAAAGACAAGAATGAGGAACGAGTAGTCTCTTTGAGGCCTTTAAACATGGAAGATATGAGACAAGCAAAGAATCAGGTAAGTTCTAGTCATAAACCTTTTGCCTGAAATGCTTCAACGTCTCCCTTTTGTCATCCATGTGCAATATCAATGCATGTAGGTTGCTGCCAGCTTTGCTTCCGAAGGATCGGTAATGGCGGAGCTAAAGCAATGGAACGATTTATACGGAGAAGGAGGTTCGAGGAAGAAGGAACAGTTAACATACTTCCTTTAGATTGTAAAATCAGGCATCTCAAGTCCTCATCAACAGAGCTCTCCATGAAAGAGATGTAAAAATTCGGTGATGCAAAAAGTCCCTTCAACAAAAATAGAATTGTTCAACCATACTCACCTGTCTTGCATGGTTATGGGGTAGCATCAAAGATGGAAAGTTCTGTCCCGGATCCGAAATGCCGAACAATACAACCACAGCTCTTGTTAGGGTGTGTGAAATACATATATATATATATATATATGGCATTTGTATATGATGCTTAGAAAAGGGTTTTGAGAAAAAATGTTGGTCCATTGCATGAAGTCATGAACCATTTGGCACCAATATTTTGGGTATGTTTAGTAGCGTTTTATGTGAATGTGTGGTACTTGGAGATGCGTAAAGGAAGGTGGGTTTTTTTTTATTATTATCGGATTGTTTGGAGATTATTTATTGAACTACTATTTTATCAATAATATTATTAAATAATTTACGAAAATTAGACGCATATTAAGTTTTATTTATTTGATTTCCCTCTGAACCATGAGTTGGGTATTACCATACAAAAGTTTAGGTTAACATTTCTATTTGTAAGTCAGAATAACAATTTAATTTAATTTATATTATTTGATAAAGAAAAAAATAAATCGCAGTTGATATAAAAATACATAGTTCTATACACGGTTGATAAATATAATAACATCAGTGGCGGATCCAGATGATACATTAGGTGGCTTGTGTCCACTTTAAACTTTTTAAAATTCACACATTTAGCTTTAATTTTTTTAATTTTTATAAATTAGCCCGTAAATTTTATGACTTGTGCCCACCCTGAATTTTTTTTGAGATTTTTATGACTTGTGCTCATCTTTGAAAATATTTTAACTTGTGCCCACCCAAAAAAAATATGGATCCTCCACTAAATAACATCATATTATTTTCTAAAGAAAATATATATATAATTTAATTTTGAATGATTTTGGATAGATGATATCACAATGTATAAATTTATACCTAATTAATTTATCACACATCAATTATTAAAATTTAATGCTTCAATTATTATTTCTTTATGAACTTAATGCATTTAATTATTATGAACTCCTAAGTAGTTCTCGTACAAAAAGAAAGGTTATTATTCGGGTCTTTTAGTAGATGAACATCATTCTATTATAAAGATAAGATTAATAAATATATAAATAATAACATCATGTACTTGTGGTGAAAATAAAAATTATCACAAACATATTAGTTTTAAGGTTTATAGATTCAGTTTATGATTTAGAGTTTTAATTGTAGGGGTTTAAAATTTAAGGGTTGTGGTTATAATTTAAAATCTAGGATTAAAATGTAGGCTTTACAGGTTAAAACTTGAATTCCTAACATATTATACTAAAACTTAAACTCTAATCCATAGGCTCTAAATTCTAACCACAACCCTTACTTTCTAAACCCTTACAACTAAACTCATACACTTTAAACCCTAAATTAAACAACTAAACTCTAAAATTAAAACATTTGTCAAAAATTTCTGTCTACTTTCCTCTTTCCACCATCATTGCATATAATATTTTCCTATTTTATAATTCCATTATATAGTTATTAGTTAAGAAACTATTTAAATCGTCTTGTCTATATAGTGTATGCACCTTGTTAAAGGGTTAAGAATATGACTTAAACTAAAAAATAGCCCTCAAACTACGCATTTTTCTGCTTTTAGCCCTTAAACTATGACTTAGGCAAAATAGACTCTTAAACTATCATTTTTGGTCACTTTAAGTCCCTAAACTATAATTTGGGCAAAATAAACCCTTAAACTATCATTTTGGTCACTTTAAGTCCATGGTTACAAAAATATCATTTTATAGGCTTTTCTAACATATATAAATATTTATGTTCTTTTTAAATTTTAAAATATCATATATCAAAATAAGCCCATAAACTATCATTTCTGATCATTTTAAGTCCGATAGTTATTTAAGTCAAAAGAAAATTATTTCGACTAATAAGATGTTGACACATCACAAAGATTTTTTTGATTAATTGATAGTTTTGAGGACTAAAAGAAGAAAAATGACATAGTTTAAGTACTTATTTTTACCAAAAAATAGTTTAGGGACTTAAAGTGACCACAATGATAGTTTAAAGGCTTATTTTCCCCAAATAATAGTTTAAGGCTAAAAGCAAAAAAATGCATACTTTGAGAGCTATTTTTTGGTTTAAGCCTAAAAATATCTATGAACAAATACTATTTTATATCACCTCTATATACTATTAAAAGAGTTAATAGTTAAGAAACTAAATTATTTTACAAAAATAAAAATAATTTTGAAAAAAAACAAATCGAATAATCACAAACAATTAGAGAAATATAAAATTTTCGGATCGAACCAAATCAACGTAGCCCATGATACACACCCGGGAAGAGAAGGAAACGGAAAACCTGTTCTCGTCTCGCCCTACCTGCCTGCGTAGAATGTTGTAATAATACAATAATAATCAGTTGCGAAATCCATGAAAATTTGAAGAAAAAAAATGTCAATTTCAACAGAGAGATACCAAAAGCTGTGCATTGAAGAATCACTCCCTATAATCTACCGATACTCAATTGCCTGAGAAGAGCTCAGCTTTATTCTCAGAGGCGCTTATGCTAAACTCCCCAAGCACCTTCAATCCCTCATCTTTCAACATACCCTTGCCGCCATTCGCTTTCTTCCCGGGTAACCCCTTCGTTTTTAGTTTCTTTTTGTGAATTTCAATTCGTTGCACCGAGTAAACTCTGGGTTTTGTGCGTAGTTTGATTAAAGTTGGAAACTTGAATTGTATGGATTTTCCTCTCTTTTGGAATTGGCGTCCGGTGCAGCTAAATAAGTTCAAAATTAAAGCGAATATAGTGTATTTTGAATCAAATTCAGCTAAATGATTGAGCTTGACCTAATTAATGATTTAATGTCGGTTCAATTGATCGGCACGCCCCAATTTCCTTAAAGCATGATTTACATGATTCATTAGCACTGTTTTTGTTTTGAATCGATGTCTCCCGATCTCAGTACAAGATTCAGTATGTTGTCATGCTTTAAATTAATTGTATGTGCGATTATTACTTTCGTTTTATCGAATTATCGTCTACTATATTCAGGAACAGAAACAAGAACGAATGAGAATGATTTATATGCTATTTGAAACTATTCTCAATTACTAAGAACTAGTATTTTCGGATTTAATCTGTTTTTTAGCAATCGGAAGTGGGGAGAGGGGGAAACATTGATTGTAAATGACTGCTCTGAAGCATTTGATTAGATCGAAACATTGGCCTCGGGTTTATTACTACATCCATGATGAATAACAGTTCATCATATTAAGAATTCATTTTTGTTGGTATGGGGTGCACAATTAAATGATAGATGAGACCGCTTCAAAACGTCGTTTGATTGAAAGGGAACTTTATTCATGAATGTTATTTTAAATGTAGAATGCAGACTGGTAGCGCTGTTGCAGCAGCTCATCTCCTACTTCAGAGCGCAGAAGCCGCCTTTCCAAAACAGAAGAAGAACCTGGTTCTTGCGAGAGTTTAAGCAAGCAAAGGTTGCTCATAAAAGACGCGATAAAGCACACAGGGAAGACAAAGGTAAACTTTCGAAATAGGTCCCCCTCGATATCTTTGGCCCTTGGCCAAATTGAATTTGAAACTAATCATACAGTTAATCAAATGTCTGTTTGTCTACGTATCATATCTTACCTCCGTATGTATACTAGGGCCGGCACAATTGCCTCAAGATGTTCTCGTTCACATATTCCGCTTACTAGATTTGCAATCTTTAATCTCCGCAGGGCTAGTCTGCTGGTAACTTTTCGTCCCTTTTTAACGATCGCCTTGAACTGATTATCATCTAATTATTAGATTAAAGGTGTAATAGTTAGCAGTTTGCTCCGCCCCTGATTCCATTGATTCTTTTGTTGCTTATATTACTGACTTTTGATTGCTCTATGAAGGTCATGGAATTTTGCGGCAAATGATAACCATCTATGGGAATCGCAATATACAATATTCTTTAGTAGGTCGGTAAATGAGGATCATACGCATCTGGAGGAGATCGTGATTTCTCGAACCAATATTGATTGGAAAGAGACCTTTAAAATAGCATATAAAGGTATGCATTATAGTGGCTCTCGTTTTATTCATAAACGCTTTGTTAATGCCTCACACCATATGCGTTACAAAATTTGTTTGAAATGTCGGGCATTCATTCAAAGAAATTTATGTCCGGCAGGGGATACTGTGGCCATTGCGACACAATAGTTTGGCTCAAGAATTTAAAATGCTCTAATAGCCGGTGTGAGCTGAAAAACGAAAGCCCGCAGATTAAGCCTATTTCACCCGATGAGGTATCTGTAATGTCAATTCCTGCTTTTAGGCTTTCATTTCATGTAGTCTAAAGCGCCGCACACGTTTTAGGTTGCCGCCTATGTGATTGATGGTTATATATCTGAGATGTCTTCTTCGGAGAGTGATAGCGAGTCGGACGAAGAGTTCGTTTCCAGATTATGGGCATACCCGAGAGACATACGTAGAATCGAGAAAAAACCTATAGTCCATAGAGATGGGCAGATTCCTTGATCCTTAGACCCCCCATATACTTCCTCTGCGTCTACTGGAGAAGGTAACAATCACTAAATATCATTTTGTTCATGTCATACTCGCATACAGTAAATTTCATCTGATTAAAATGGTTGTGATCTTGTGTTTAAACGAACCGATCGAAATCGATATTCATCCATTTGGTTTGGCTTGTTTAGTTTCGACTCGCATTTTCTATTTCGGCTAAAAGCTCAAATTGAACTGACCTTTCGGATTGGCTCACATGAGAGCTGATCTTTTAAAATGATCAAATAAGGGATTAATTTTTAAAATTGGTTCAAGTAAGGGACTATGTTAGCAATTGTGATGCGGAAGTGATTTTGAAAATCATGATTTTTTAAAAGGGTTAATTCCTTTAGATGTCCTCAAACTATTATTGATATTATAAATTGATCTCGAACTTCAAAATATTTTAATTTAATTCTTAAATATTCTTTATTATCATTCTAATTAATGTAAAATAATATTATTTAAATAATTAAAATAAATAAATTATTTTTCTATCAAATATAATAATAAATTTCAATTTCAACTAAAAATTTGTATAAAAAATAAATATACTGTTAAGTTAATATATTTTCAAGATATCACCACTAATAACATTAAGGTAAGTTATACAGATAGGAATTAACTTTTAAAGTGCCCAAAACAACCTTAGCCTTGAAGGTCAAATTTTCGATAAACTGAACGGTTGTCGATTAAACTCAATAATAGAAAGGATTCGTTTGATCAAAAAATTAATATAATATAATTAAACGTTAATTCAAAATTAACAGCGACAAATCAAAAAAATTAACTTCTAATTTTTATTAAATCATTTCGATTCTATAGTCCTTCGATAATATTTTTTTATCAAAACAATCATAAACTATTTCTCTGTTTTTTTTTTTATTTAAATTTATCGAAAAATCTTTCAATTTCCTCAAATCTCAAACAAAATTTTCTTTCTACGTATTCAACAACCACAAGAGTATAAGAAAATCATGCGTACAAAAAACCATATCATCTAGAAACTAAGACATCTTTTGAAAACCATATTCAATGAGTATATCTGCAATTAAAACATAAAAGTTGAGACCAGGAGACTCAAAGATGATGATCGGTCACAATAAAAAGATTCAAAAAATGATTTCAGCAAAAAGAAAAGAAAAGAAAAGAAAATTCTCTTACGTCGTCTAATTCTTCTTTTCTTTTTTCACATTAGCCATAATCTTCTTCTCTAATATTACATACTGCTTCTTGATCTCAATTATTGCTTTCTCAGCATGTGCATCCACCTTGTCCTCGTATTTCTCGTATAACACCGGCACGATGAATAGCAGAAGAAACACTGTCATGTATGTCCATTTGGTGTGTCAGTCTCATCATACCCATATATATATATCCGTTTACACCGAAGAGTTTTTAAGTTTTATGCATTTTTTTAAGACCGTTAGATGAAGATAAATGGATAACTGTGATTAACAGCAATAGAGGAAAAAATAAGAAAATAATTTTAGTTGTTTATTTACCCACAACCAACAGTTCAAAAAATGTGTAAAAGTAATTGAGTTTTACAAAGTGTAAGGAAATCTTATCCATATATATATATATATATGAAGTGTTGGAAAAAATAAAAGAATCAAATTCCTTACCAACGTAGACCAATGTCAAGAAGTTAAAACAGCTCCCAATAAATGACACAAACCATAATCCAGCAACGGCCTAGTGCAGAATAGCAAAATACCCAGTAAGTCGAAAACACAGCACAAGTGAGTAGACTTGTTTGGTACGAAGGATAGAAATGTGGAAGGATGGAAATTTTGTTAATTAAATGGTGAAGATTCATAACTACTTTCATACTTTGAATCTTAACCATTTGATTAACAAATTTTCCATCCTTTCACATTTGTATCCTTCATACCGAGCTGAAGCCTTAATCCCTTAAACAATTTTTCTCAATTTAGTCTAAAAACTTTTTTGACATTAGCCCCTAAACTTGACAATTTTCCCATTTTTAATCATTTTGATAACGTGATTGTTACATATGACACAACATAAAAATGTCATGTCATCAAAATGATCAAAAAACCAAATTTTAGGGACCAATGTAGACCAAAATAAAGTTTAAAAACTAAATTAAAAAAATTATCAAATTCAAAGCCTAGAAGCTACTATATCCCTTTTTTTCAATAGCCTAGTCAAACATAGCAGCTAAGCAAAATACCTAGTGAGTTGAAAACATAGCACAAGTGCACAATTATACACTATCACACTATGTTACTTGTGTTCAAAATGAGTGTCGAGTATGGGGATATATTCATCATGAGCATGCTGCGAGCTTAATATATTCTAGTTTTTTGCTCATATTTTAGGAGAATCATAACCCATATTCATATTCAAATATGTATCGGACACTATTGTTTTATGATAAACGATGAGTACAAGCAACACAGAGTGCAATCAGATTCATCCTAGAGATGGATTTTTCTTTATTTGTTTTGGCAAAAAATCTAATGGTTAATGGCTAGAATGGTTAACCTGTTCTGCGTTTAATAAAACAGTTAACTAGAATAAAGCAAGGAGGGACATTAACGTTAACATACACCGAGAAACGCCTTCAAATCTTTGCCGGTTGCAATGGTCCGCACTACAGTCACAGCTCGGTTAATTTCGGTCGTTAGACAAGATGCAGCTTTCAGGATACACTTCTCGGGGATCACAACTTCTGGAATAGATGGTGGAGAACTGCGAATGAACAAAGTTGATAAAGTTACAATTAAGATTTCAATTACACAATCATATTAGGAACAAAAGAAGAACGGTTGAAGAACCTTACTTCTTGATGAAATTAGAAGCATTGGACCATAGGAAAAGGACTGATAAAGAGAGTATCAAAATGTGGCAAACCAGAGTGATTAAATGGTAATCAAGAACTTCAAAGAGAAACCGGAAAGCTGTTACACCGCCGAGCACACTTGCAGAAACTCTCTTGTTCGTCCATAGAAGAATATCAGCAGCTGCAAATCAACATCGAATGACTATAAAAGACGATAACAAACAATAGAGAAAATAATAATCAAAGCTTTAATTGAGTAATGTCGCAATATACATCTACTCGTAATGATATCATTCACAACTCACAAGGCGATTACGTTGAAATCCTCACTTTTGAAACTTGACTCAATCAAACAAAAGAACGAAGCAGGATTCTGAAAAACTAGCATGAATCTATTTGAAATAAATTACATAAGCATTCACAGCTCACAAATTACATAAACAGGAAAAAGAATGCATAAAAATGAAGGCAATATCATTGAAATCGTGACTTTGAAAGATTTCGTATCTGGACTCAATCAAAAAGAGAGCGAGAAAGCAGGATTCTGAATAGGAAATCAATTAGTAAAACAGAGAATGTCATATAATGAGACTAACTGATGCTGATTTAATAAACTAAACATCGCCAAAACAATTAATAAGAATGAATTCGCATAATTAAATATATACATATAAACGATAAATCATATGGAATAGTTTTACGTTTCACAGCGCCTAAGACTTGGTAAAGAAGATTTCGAATAGTAATTCTTTGATTTAAATATCAGATTATGTAATCAATTACTAAAACAGATCATACCATATAATGCGACTAGCTGATGCTGATTTAATAAGCTAAACATTGCCAAAACAATTAATTAAAACGAATTCGCAGAATCTATATACACGTTAATAAACGATAGATCATATGAAATAGTTTTACGTTTTCCGGCGCCTAAGACTTGGTGAAGAGGCTTCTCTCTGCCGAAGAGGCGATAAACCTTGGACTTGAAAGGGAGTTTGTGGGCGTGAGAGAGCTTGTCGTCATCGGAATCGGAGGAAGAGGAGGAGGAGGACTTGCCGTGGATCTTCTCGGAGATCTTATCGGCGATCTCCTCCATCTTCGACTCGATGAACTCCGCCATTGGATGCTACGTGCGATTGGATTGAAAGGATAGGAAGGCGTAAACCAATTTGTATAGGTTAGGGAGGGGGAATGGTAATCCGAAGCAAAGGTCTTACGAGTGTAACGGAAAATGAGAGACGTGCTAATTTCTTGCTTCTAATTTGGATTAAGGCTAAAACGACATTAAATCCTTTATTTTTAACATTTTTATTTGGATAAAAAAGTTAATTACGTTACATGTCTTCAAGACTATAATACTTATTTTAAATTAGTAAATTATTTTTTGAATGTTCTAATTTCATCAAAAAATAATTATCGTCCTAAATTAATTTAATAAACTTCTAAATATTTCAGTTTTATTCTCTAACTATAATTCTTATTTTAAATTAATCTTTAATTTTTTAAATATTTTAATTTTATTCTTAAATATTTTTATGACACGTACGTAACTACGTGATTGTCAATACGAAAGGCATCACACGGTTCGCAAGCAATCTCATACTTGATGGTCCGCGGCAACCACATATACAATATCCTCTATGTTAGACTTTTGCTCATTCGCCGGGATCGTTTGATCCTGACACGTAGCGATGGATATTAGGAAGAACTAATAATAATATATTGGTCTTCGACCTTCATCTACCTGAGGTAATGACACAACAAAAGGGAAAGTTAATTGGCAGTAATTATGATGATGATGCTAAAGACAAAAAAACATTAAAAATAAATCCCAACTTGCAGTTTACCTTCATCATTTGGGTCGCACAATCTTGGGAACCATGACAAGTATGTATTTGAATTTATGGATGACAACGAAGTTAAAATCGAACATCAAAAAATTAAATTTTAAAATTTTATAACATAAAAATTTGTTAAATATTTAAATTTATAATATAATTTATTGAAATTTACAAAAAAATTATCATTAAATCAAAAAAGTTGAAACATACCCTTCTCTATTCCCAACTCCGATTACTGTAGTTATCTTTCGTAATTGTTGAGCTAATGCAAAATAATAATATCATTTGACATGCTTTAAAAAGGATAATGCTACCATGCCGCACCTTAGGGGTTAAAAATACGGTTTAAGGTTTAAATTTATTTATTTTTATTAATTTAATATTCTTCTGTCCTATTAATTTTATTTTTTATTAATTTTTAAAAAATATTTTTTTAAACTTTAACTATGATTATTTTAAATATTTTAAACAATTAAATTTTATCAAATATAATTTTAATATTACTTTATTGAAGGTTTATAAAATATATTTTTATATTTTTATCAATAATAAATTTCAAATAATAATGAGTCAAAGTTAAAAAGTTTGACTTAAAAAAGTCAATAAATGACAAATTTAATGGGACAGAAGGGGTAATATTTTAGGTTCGACTGGGTAAAAAATTTAAATTATAATTAAAATTCTTACAAACTGGATAACATGTTAGTTTGGTAACCAAAATTCTTATCAATAAAGGACAAATTTAATGGGACATGGGGGAGTAATATTTTAGGTTCGACTGGGTAAAAAATTTAAGTTAAAATTAAAATTCTTGCAAACTGGATAACATTTTAGTTTGGTAACCAAAATTTTTACCAATCGAGTGACATTTTAAGTTGAAATCGAAACTCTTACGTTATCTATCACATTTTAAGTTAAAACCTAAATTTTTACCAACTAAATAAAAATTTAAGTTGAAGATTGCCTTAATTTAGCCGCGCCTAAACCTACTAATTTTAAAAGCATATTATATATATATATACTGAAATTTGTATAAATATTTGATACATTCTATAAAATCAATGCATGAATAATCATCCTGACGAGTGACGGTCGAGTTTGGGTTCGGCTTTTCCATTGCTTAATTCCGGCTACGAAAGACCGATCTGACTACAACTTTTTTGACGCAGCTTACCATTGATAACCATTGCATAGCCATAACTTTTCCTCTTCTTTATTGTTATTTTTATAATCAAATATACTTTTCATGTTCGTTTAACTACGAATGTTTTGCAGCAACAGTGTTGTTAAATTTTTTTATTTTACAAATTAAAAAAATAAAATATTAAGGAAAGTTGTCGGCATTATGAATCGAATTTAAAGAAAGTTGTCAACATTGCATGACGATTTCTGTATGTCAACTTCAGGCATAAAAAACATACTCATTGTAGGTTCTTTCAGTAACTTCATTAGTTATTATATTAATTTGAAAGTTTTGTCCCTAAATCGTGAAATAAAAGAACACCCAAATCATGCTCAACGATATTATCATTGTAGGTCTCTTCAGTAACTTCATTGATTATTCCATTAAATCATTTAATTACTTATGGATTTTTTGATAAATCTTAATTATAATCTTAATCATACCTATAGAGGAGGGGAAGCGAGGACTGCAAGAGAAGAGAGTGATGCTCTTAGTGAGTCTAGAATATAAAAGAACAAAGATGAGCAGTTTGACCAACCGATCAAATATATTTTGTCAATTACTTTTGATTATTAATTATTAACGAATTTTTTAAATATTATTATCACAAGGCACACTAAGATTATCTCGCGTGATATTTATAGTTTCTTTTTCTTTTCTAAATAAACATTTTTCT
Organism: Hibiscus mutabilis; assembly: GCA_019671005.1. Taxonomy (NCBI): domain Eukaryota; kingdom Viridiplantae; phylum Streptophyta; class Magnoliopsida; order Malvales; family Malvaceae; genus Hibiscus; species Hibiscus mutabilis. The sequence goes on from CM033749.1 coordinate 40,986,133, forward strand.
ATAAATATAAGTGAAAATATTGTGATACAACACGTGAAACATCAAAAAATCATTAAACTTAATGGTTAATATTAATCAAAGTAATAAGTAAATGAATTTTTAGAACATAAAACTTTAATCGAATACAAAACATTAAAAATATAGTAATTGCTTTTTTTTAGAAGATTATTAATAATCGGTCATGTTCCATTAGTTTTCAAATAAGCGTCATGCATACATAAACGTGGGAAAACGTCTAATTGTCACCAAAGACTTAGTGAATTGAATTAAGGTGAAAAAAATTACTTTCATAATTGCATGTAAGAAAAAAGGGAAAATAATTGGATGCTTCAAAGTCATATGCTTAAGCTTACTTTTGTTTCTTTTGGGGTTAGATCTCCTGCTTTTGTTGTGACTTTCATAGTGAAATGCCACAAGTGAAAATTTTGAAAATATTCCAACAGCTAAATTATATGTTTTCAAAATGAATTTGCAGTACAATAATAAAAAATTCAGTCGAATAGAATTTTTTATTAGCACTGTATTTCGGATCGAATATTGAGTTTGAGTTGAATACGATGATAGGTTTTATGGACCCATTGGCCTAAATTCAACTCCAAAAGATGTAGAATTGGACTTTGGACCTCTTCAAAGTTCAAAGGCAAAAGGCTTTAGCCACTGGGAAAGAAAAGGAAAGGTTCATATTTACCATTGCCTTTGTAAAAGAAAAAGAAGCAACGTTGTCTTGACTTTAGGTTTAGCTGATCTTTTAAGACCATGTGCAAGCCTAAGTACCTTTTTTTTGTTTCTTTTTGTTTCCTTAAGTGTTATTTTTGTTCCTTTTTCCCTTGCATTTGCTTTTTTTTTTTCATCATTTTTTGTATGTTTCTCGTAAATTTCGTGTGCAATTATTGAATTCAACATTATTTATTAAAAAATCATTTAAAATATTTACATTTATGAGGATTTAACAATGAATTATACTATTTTTTGGGGTTAATGAATAATTTTATCGTTTGTTCATTATTTTTGGGGACCAGACTCACTAATCTTAAATTAGTTCTGCCTTACTCGCATGATACATATTAACATAATCACCCCGCTAAAACTACTCATTTAAATAAATGCGAGCATTCTACCAATGAACTATTAGAATCCCTACTATGAACATTGCCTATAAGGTAATTAATTCAATTTGAACCATAGATATTGTTTGAGAAGCTTAATGTCTTATTTTATTAAAGCAATCGATAATTAATAATGTAGTATGCTATTGAGTTTAATACATCTTTTATCAAATAAAGTGTTTTTATATTTCAAAGGAAAATATCACAATTCGAACCCATATACGACAATATGAGTATCCTTGATCACTTAATTAATTAATAGATCTTAAAGTTCAATACGGTTTTTTTGTTTAAACTAAATCATAAACTACCGATAGCATTGACTCATTTTCTCACTGTTGATGATCTCATTAAGAGATAGATATAAAAATATATAATTTAAATCATTACTTAATTAATTAAATCAGAACAATTCGATGGAAAAGTCCTATGTATTGGCCAAGCATTATTTCCGACATTGGCCCCAACATTTTAGAACTCTTAAGTTGACTTCAAAGTCTCCCAAGAAAAATTGCAACCAATATCATCCTCAACCTACAATTTATTGGCCTTGCCCTCTCCCCCACTATCATGTTTGATTTAGACCCTAAGAAAATAAAATAAAAAGTCAAATAAATACTAAGGTCATTGCTTGACCTAAATATGAAAAGAATAATTTAAGAAAAAAAACCAGAAAATTCCCACGACGTTGCTAAAATAATTTGTCCTCAAAACAATAATTGTTTCAAATTTAATATTATCTCTAATAAAAATAAAGAAATTTAATATTTAATAACTATGAAATAATATTTTATTTTAAATAGCGTAAGAGAATTTTATCTCCTCAATTAAAATTTAATAGTTAATGGAAAAGAACAAAAAATAAAAATAAGGATAAGAGTCGGGTCATATTTTTAGTCAACCAAAATCCGATCGAAAAGATAAGGGTTCTATATGAATGTGACCCGATCTAACATGAATTGAATTTTCACATGACCCAAAATTTAGTGTTAAAATCCGCTCTCGATTTGACTTGACCTAAATCAAATAAAAAAATAAAATTTTCCCTATTTTTATTAAAAAACATAAATGAGTTCATAGGAAAAAAATAAAGTGGAGTATTTAGAATAATTATTCACATTATATTTTATTCAATAAAATTAAGAATATAATTGAAAAATATCTAAAAGGTGACATTATAATAAATACTCATAAATATATTAAAAATATTATAAATAATTCGAATTGGATCGATTCAGATATTTTTATCCTAAATTAAACTCGTATCCAAAACCTATTTTTTTAATTAAAAACTTTAATATTATAAAATTAGATTGAATCGAAACACGTTGAATTCAGGCGAAATCTCGATAGCATTTTTTGACTAAGAAAGTTTCTGAAAGGAGAGTGAAAAAGGCTGCAAAAATCTGCGTTTTATTTTATTGGTAAATCTATGATAACTGCGATCTTTTTACAGGCTAAATTGCATCCTTTGCAAAAGATTTTGTCTTTCATCACTCTCTCGCAACACACAACCTCCTTCACGTGCTCTACCTGTTAGTTTCTCACGCAAACTATGAATATTCCTCTGCAAAACCTGGAATTAAAATGGTTATAGTACCTATTCTATCCCTTTTAGTTTTGAAATTATACAAATTGGTCCCTCTTATTTTTAAAGGCGAATAATTTAGCTTTCAAAGTTTAGTTATTATGTTAACTTGATCGTAATTTTAAAAATTTTCACTAAATTAATCCTTAGAATTTACAAAATATGTTAATTATATGTTGAATCTTTTAGAATCAAGATCAAATTAACATAATATGTAAATGTTGAGGGCTAGACTTAAAATAGGGTGGTCCCATTATATCTCCAGATACTAGACATTGAATGGAATGTGAGAGATTATCATTAGTGATTACATTGTAATGCTAGGAAGACACTTGGCCAAGCTATCGGCCGAATCTGAAAATCATGTGATAGTAAACATTAAAATCGTGTTTAATTGTCTTTAATTACTCACTTTTGAAATTAAGAGACTATATTGCTTTTTTTTCTTAGAAGGACCAATATGTCCAATTTTCAAATTTAGAAGGACCTAAAAGGTCTTTTTACCCAGTAAAACCAACATTATTCCTTAAAAATATCATCACTGTTTGAAATGCAAAGGCTGCAAAGCTAAATAAGCTATATATATATATATATATCCCTTTCTCTCTCTTTCTTGTCCGAATCTCTTTGTAAAAGTGAATATCAAAAGCTTACATCACTCCCCTGAAACACCATTTTCAACTCCTGTCATCAAAGGAAGTGCAAAGAGCTTTTTAAATAGCTAAAATCCCACCACCAAAGTAGAAACCCTAAAAACCCTCACCCGTTTTCTCTTTAGATTCTTTCTCCTTTGTTTCTTCCCCATGGAAGCTCTAATTTTTCTCAGGTTCTGGATAAATAGTTACGGGGTTCATAAATTGAACCAAACCCAACCTTGTAATGGAAGCGGCGGCGCCACCACCGCCGAGGCTTTCGATCATGAGTTGGATGAAGGGGACGACGCTTTCATCGACTTGCAGTTCCCTTTGCATGAGGTTGAAGATAAAGAAAATGTCGGTAATAAAGAGCTCGGCTTGTCTCCGAATGATCATTTCTCGAAACGGAAGATTTTGCTGATCGAGCCAATCTCCAAGCCTCAGTCGCCGATTGCACTGTTGAAATCAGCCCATAAATTCCGAGTCTTTACTCCCAAGAAACCGAAACCGGAGACCCCGAAGCACGAAAAGCAAGGCAGCGGCTGCGGCGGAAAGCATTTTGCGAGAGAAGACAGTTCGCGGAAAACAAACGGCAAAACCGATGATTCCTCGAAGGGATTATCCAAAGATCTGGTGCACAGATACTTGAATGTAATCAAGCCATTGTACACAAAAATCTCCAAAAAGAACAGTCAAAGAATCTCCGGTGACTCATCATTGTTATCTCCGGCGGCTTCTCCGGCGATTACTAGAGGGATTTACAAGCATCTGGGAAAGAGCAAATCGTCGTCGGCTTCGGCGTCGCCGATAAACAGGAGAGATGATTCATTGCTGCTACAAGACGATGGTATACAAAGCGCCATTTTGCATTGCAAGAGATCTTTCAATTCATCAAGAGGTACTAATTATATAATTAAATTTGACCTTTGGGTTTAATGTAAAATCCTATTCTTAGCTTGTTTTTCTGGGTTTTCCAGCAAAATCTTCTTGGTTGTCGAGATGCACAAGTGATTCTTCTTCACAGGAGAAACTAAGCAACGCATCTTCAACAGGTATACATATACATATACATATACATACATTGTAAAAAGCTTGAAAAATCTATTGAAGTGGTGATTAATCTTTGTCTAAAAATTTTCCCAGATTCTTCTCTGTTTTCACGAGCTACAATCAGTTCAGCAAGAACATCAAGCGAAGAAGGAAATGTATTCACTTAGAACATAGACTTGATTTCTATTATCATGATGATGTAAAAATTTTAAAGGGAAACAAAAAAAAAAACAAAGGGTAGTTGTCTTTATGAAGAAATTGAAATTTGAAAGTTAACTCCATATTTTGGGTTCTCTTGTTGTTGTTGTTGTTGTTATTGGGAATCTGTATGTTTGGTCTTAAATTTCTGCAGTTGAAAGTATATTATGTTTGGTTTGAAAGTTGAGAGATGTTTCATATCAAAAGATGTGATAATGATTTTCCTGCGTTTAAAAGACCTGTAAAATGACATGAAAACAGTTTCTTCTTCTCGGTTTTTCACCAGAACCGGTGGTTTGCGGGGGAAAAAGCACTTTTGAACCGTAAGAAAACAGTTCAATAAGTTTCTAGTTAAAACTTAAAATCCAAGAGGTATAATTGTGTTTTTAGTCACTATATTATGTTAAAGTTAATGATCTAATTCTTCTATTTTAATAATACATAATTTGAACTTATATTTTTATGATGCTTTAAAAGGTCTAAATGACTAACACCATTTTTTATTGTTGTAATAGTATAAAAATGATGATATGTAAAATGGTAAGGATCTCTCTTATTTTAGTTAGTGGTTAAGTGTATTGTTTTTACTCTGAACATAGAGTAGCTTTAAAATTTTTAGTCAACGTTTATCCTTATACTGATCAAGAACGAAAATAATTTGTCAATAAGTTTGTTCATGTGAAATGTTATAAAAAGATCACCAATCAAATGGTTGTAACAAATAGTAGCAAAATAAAAAGAAATGTACATTATTACTTTAATTATCAATTTAAACATATTATATTTTATAATAAAGGAGGGACAAAAACCAAAATTAGACAATTCTAATAAATCTCATTTCATCCAAAAAGAACAAAGAAAAAACTACGTTGGTTCAACTGGTAAGTAGTTTAGTATTATTTGAGTAGGGTTTGAGTTTAAAGCTTTATGTATGTAAAAAATTCTCATTCAGAGATTCATCTATTAAAATTAATATACAATGCAAATCAATTCATATTAGTCAGGACCAGCAGGGTCACCCTGTGTGCAGGCTCAGACGAAGCCAAGCCATCCCCCTATTATACGGGACTCCTTGTATAACTCTGACAAAGCATAGTTCTGCTGAGAATACATTCTTTGCACCATATGGGGTTGAAAGATTAATGCCTTTGTCCACTGCAGATTTCTTTTGCATCTATTTGTCGAAAAATTATTAGATAGTCTTGGCTCACCACGTCATATATGATTTCATCCAATAATAATTTTTTATTTCATTTTTTTTAAGATGAATCTTCACATTTTTCTTACATGCCATTAATAAATGAATCTCAGCCGAAACTATATAATAATTTCTCCCATTTGCCACAATTATTTTCTTTGTTTTTTTCTCCGACCAAAATCAGAAAAGTAAACAGAAAGACACTGGATTTTTTAAAAGGGTTTCAAACTTTTTACTCCACTTTTATCTTTTTTCAGGCTTCCATAGACTTTTCTTCTTGTTTTTTTTATTATATAAAAATGATGTCAATTTTTTATTTCTTTATTGAAATTTAGACATTTTTATTATTTAGTGTTCAAATAAAATTATTAAAAAATAATATCATTCAATTAAAATTCAAAAAGAGTGGATACCTGGACACCCCTACGTACAATGTGAATGATTAAACGCGTATTTATTTATATGGCACGATAAGGAGAGTACGACGTCCCTTTCTTTATTTCCTGTCAAACATGGTAACTCTACATTGTCAAGGACCATAATGAGAAAAAAAAAAACTATACAAACTTTGTAAAAAAGAAAAAATATATGTGGTACGTGTCGAAAATACGTACGAGTTTGAAGAACGGCGATATGCATGTGCCGTCACTCGTTCCTGTTTATGCTTGTATATTTTTACACGTACCACGCGTCTTTTCTTTTTAGTTAAATTTCATATATATTTTTTGTTTTTTATTTTTATTTTGTTATTTTAGCTTTTTTATTCGACATCTTTGGGCAAATAATCTAAATAGATTAAATATTTGAGAAAATAAGGTATTTTAAGGGATATTTTAGAATTTACGATAAATTTTACAGTGCAAGAAAGTCACCATCTGTAGGTGGCGACTTGAGAGAATATGCCATCTGTAGGTGGCGACTTGACCCTGACTTGTAATAGTTTGATATTTTTTCATCGATTTAAGACAAAATTAAGAGAAAATCATCACCAACAGATAGCGTCTTTTTCCAAGTCGCCACTTGCAGATGACGACTTTCTCCTATATTGTAAAATTTGACGTAAATTTCAAAATATCACCTAAGATGGCCTATTTTCCCAAATATTGTTTGAGTTTATATTATGGGTAAAACTTTGATACATAGCCTGTGTAAAATTAATTTTACACAAGCCTGTGTATTTACACTATAAAAACCTAAATCTTAAATTCTTAACCCTAACCCTAAAAACTAAACCCCACACTCTAAACCCTAAACCCTAAATTCTAAACACTACAACCTAAACCCTAACCCCTAAAACTAAAAAGCACGTATAAACTAAAGTTTACACGGCCGGCGTATCAAAGTTTTTTCCTTATATTATTCCCCAAAATAACTCTTTCATTCGCATCTGATAGGATGCGTCTTTAAACATTACACAATAATATTATTTCCGTAAATAAATTAATTTAAGTTTTATTTTAATAAATAATTAAAATTAATATTATTTTGATAAAAATACCCGAAATTTAATGTTAATGTATAGTAATGGTGTGCGTGATCAACAGTTTAAGGCTCGAAAGGACAACTAAGAAAAGAAAAGAGTTCATTTAATTATGTCATAATGTTTGAAGATGGTGACGAATGAGGACGTCACCAGGCCGTAAAAACCATAGAATTAGGGTTAATTAATTATAACAGAATCTATAAATATTTAATGCATTAGCTATTTTACTGATTTAGTATAGTTTGATTGTCATTGCCGTTAATAAAATATACAATACGATTAGAATATAAGATTAAATATGCTGAAAATCTTAATATTCTTTTATTTGATTTAATTTAGATCAATTTACACTAAATATTCAAAAAAAAACTTTAACAATTTAATTCAGACCAATTTATTAAACTAATGGTAATTTACAAAATATTTTTTTTATAATTCAATAATTTTTTGTTTGTTGATATTATGGACTTCAATTCTACGCCGTTTATCCCATGTCTTAAATTTGTGTACGTTGTCCAATTATTACCTAAATTTAATATTATGATTCAAATAAATCATTTATCATCAGAATTTATTTGAACTGTATTTATCATTTAATTAGTTCATCTACCCTTATCATATTTTATTTGGGCCGAAGCATTGCTGTGGAGAAAGGCAAATAAAAATCCAATAACACTTCAAAAGGCAAGTACAAATTGAAATGAAAATCCAAAGCCGAATATATCGAAGTCCGACAATCTTCATCACTTGCATATAATATTTTCCAGTTTCCTGGACGTGATGTCAATCTCTCTCCATGGAACAATTCATCTATGCAGATTTCTTCTTCTTGATCACCTTCATCATATGAATCTTCCCTTCCAATTTTGAGTAACTCGTCAATGGCAGAACCCCCGAGCTAATATCACTCCCAATTCATTACAACTCGTATTCGATGGCAAACAGCTCGACCTCAACTTCGACAACAACGTCAACTATTTTGGTTCAACCTTTCTCGACCGTAGCCTCCCCGACCAGTTTGCCCATGTATGCTGTATGCAAAAGTCACGGTACTACATACTTGAAGTCACTGAAATTTGTGTTATTCATCGTGAGTTGCATGTTCATTCGCAGGTCGAACGGACGGGAAGATTTGGTTCCAACGTTAAATGCATCGTCGACGAATGATCCCGATTGAACATGGAACTTCGGGTTTTTCAACGCATGACCGTTAACGCGAAAACCAATATAATTCCGGTCAGGAACATGGCAAATAGTGCTTTATACAACAAGCACTTCATTCTGTTCCTTTCTTTAGATCTTTCGAGTTAGCGGATGCAGATTCTTGGTCCCTGTGCAAGGCCATTGCTTGGCGCCAATGGATATGGAGCATCACTGGTCTTTTCCTCCGCCATTATCTTTTCAGTACTGGTATTCCTCGCCAAAAACCCGAAGTTCAATACTAGTATACTACTGTGTTGATTGATCAATCAACGACCTTTCAACCAAATCAGCCTCGTTGCTTTCGATATTTTTCCGGTAGAGTAGTTCTCGATATTTCGATTTAAATAAAAATATCTGACTCATTACCATTCCTATCAAAGCAGATGATAAGGCTTAGAGAGAGAAAGAAAATGAAAATGTCACATTCTTCATTGCATAGCTTAAAAGTTCTGAAGGTTTTCACCATAATATAACTACAAAAACCCCAACAGAAACCTTAAAAACGAAGGGAGCTAACAAAAGTTCAAAGAAAATAATCCATCTACCTCAACTTGGGAACCAATTTAAACATTCAAGCACAGCTAATTTGACATAATGTAATATTGAAGAAACACACACAACATTGCAGTCGATTGAGAGAACAAAAAGCTCAGTACTCCCACTTCTTCAGTTCCATACCATCCGGAGGACTTCCTTCCACCTTCTTCACACCGACTTCCTTCCAGTTTGTCGAAAGAACAGTCCCATTTGATTCCACCTACAACGCACACAGCAGATAGATAGTTCAAGCCCTGTAACCGACAATTATTTTATCCTAAAGACTAGTAATGCATACAAACTCCTTGAGTAAAATATATCTTACGAAAGATTTCTGCATGGCCCTCCTTGCATCCTCATCAGCGTCTTGATAAATGTCCCGGAAAAATTTATTCAATGCCGCATCACCATCTAGCTGTTCGTCTTTCTCCTGAAAACCAGCCACAAAGGGTTGTGTTAATGGTGATTGTATCCCACAAAGGAAACAAATAAATTAAGATGTTTGATATACCTCATTCTTTACTTGAGCTTCGATTTTATCCCAATCAACCCTTTTCGGTTTGGAGGATGGGTATGCTGGTCTCTGATTTGCAGTAACTGTAACACAAGAATCCGTTATCGACTGCAAGTCGATAAAAGGATCCTCACAGTTTAATCGCTAATAAGAAACATGACATGCCGCGAGATCAACTTACCAGCAGATACGCTAATCCTTTGGGGAACAACAGTTTCCCTGCTATATTCAAGGGATGTCCAATGAATTGGTTCAGCTTTTGCTAGTCGAATTTCAATTTTCGTTGCCAAAACATCATACCTGCACTTGTCAGGTATTATCTGTTCAAACAAAGGCAATTGCCGCAGAAAAATTAGCATAGCAAAAGATTGAACAAAAAGCTTGCTTGTCACTAAAAGCCGATCTTATGTACCATACTAATCTTACTCTTACAAACAAGAATCTATGAATTTCATGCAATACCTTTCCGAATAAGCGAGGTTGGAAATGATAAGCATCTTTTTCAGGAGCATTAATGGCTACACTTAGCTGCACGGCAAAAAAGAAAGACAGCATATCTTTAGCCTATATGCTAATAATAAAACTCAACGCTACTCATTGAACACAGGGCACAGACACATGAAAGGCAAAAACGAAGACAGAATAATTATGCAACTTACAATTTGTTCACCATAATGAACTTTAGCACATTCACGCGGTATTCCCTTAGCAAAAATTGTGACAACCACTTCATCTGGCTTCTGGAAAAATTCATGCCTAAACAACAATTTTGACATAATCAACTGCAAATCACCCAATGTAAATAGCACTAACATAACAAAAAGAGCACATGGGCACAAACCTATAAGAATGTTTGACTGGCGCTGCCACAGTCACGGGATCAGGCAGACCCTTGTCAGACGGAAGTTCTTTCACAGGCACAACATTTGTTGTCACCTCTTCTGATGTCTGCATTGGTAACTCACCAGTTTCCGCTAAACAAACACACAAACTTATTAGTAAGATAATGGATGTTATCGGGACAATAATAGGATATCTTTAATTTTATAGTTTAGATAAATTCACCCCTCACTAAAAAAGCCATTCTTTAGGACTATATATCTGCAATGCGCTCTTCGCATTCTTTAATCAACTTGGAAAATCTCGACTCTCCCGGTGCCAAAGCGGCACCAGCCTCCAATGCAGTCTTAGCAGTTTGATGCTCCTCAAGCTTCATACACGCAGTACTGCAGACATATGTTTACGAATTATAGGCCTCAGAATCAACTATTAGAACTTTTTCCTATAATAATCTTCAGGAAAACAACTCTTGGAATTCCTTTAGTAATTAAAAAGTAGAAACAATTGATTTTACTGCAGAAAGCACCAAAATCGACCAAAATTATGAAATTAATGGAGGAAAATATAGTAGGCAATGGAAAATCAACTAACGCTTTGCGCAAGTAAGCTTTAGACATGGAAGGATCCAACTCGATTGCTTTGTTTGCATCCGCCACAGCCTCTGCGAGAACAAACTCGCAAAGCAACAAAAAGATTAGCAATTAAATCTTAAAATATACATATAATTTGATATAAATTGGGTAAATACCTGGAAGATTATTGAGTTTGATGTTGTCTTAAGCGCGGTCAGCGTAGAGCTCGGCCTGTTTAGGGTTTTGTTCGATGGCTTGCGAGTAAAAATCTAGGGCGAGCTCGAAGTGATCGTCGATGAATGCCTCTTTGGCTTTGGTTTCCAGAGCAGACGCCATTAGAAGTTCCGAAGTTCCCTGGGAGAACAAACACTACGGAGAGGTGAATTGAAGGAAGAATACGATTGACCCAATACTAACAGATTAAATAGTCTCCGATTATTTTTGTAGCCTTAAATGAAAAATAAGTGTAAAAGTATAATTTTTTTAAGCTTTAGGTGTTTGAAATATTTTTTTATAAAAATAGATATTTAAAATTTTAAAAGTTATAATTTTAAGTGTCTGGCAATTAATGGATGTTAAATTTTTTTAACTAATTAATGCTTGACACGTGACATATTTAATTAATTTATTTATTTTAATTAAAAAATATAAAAAACTTTTAGTTTTTCAAAAAATATAAAAATTTTAACGACGATGTGTTGGGAGAAATGACCGACTTGGTCCAGCGACCAAACTGGTGTACTCAGTGGCGGCGAAAGCTGCGGTAATTTGGGAATTTGGGTTTAGTTAATTTTAGGGATTTCGGGACTGTTTTGAATTTTTTTTAAAGTTTTGGGATTTTTTGAAAAATTGAAAGTTTTGGGTATTTTTCTTTAAAAATTTAAAAAATATGCCACATGTCAAGCATTGATTGGTTAAAAAAAATTTAACACACATTAACTGTCAGGCACCTAAAATTATAACTTTTGAAACTTTGGGCACCTACTTTTACAAAAAAAATACTTTAGGCACCTAAAATTCAAAAAGGTATACTTTGGGCACCTATTTTTCATTTAAGCCTATTTTTCAAACCGACGATTTGATTTTTTTAATTATAATTAAAATTAAGCAAATTGTCAATTCTACCCTCATGACTTTAGGGTTTGTTTTATGAAAAATACTATTCCACTGTGGTCATTGAGTTTAGTTCAATTGATATTGTTATTGATATAATATACAAGAGAATGAGTGAAAATGTAAGATCGAGTATACTTAAGCACAAACGAAGTCATACATAGTGTGGGAGGGATTATTGTCCCTCATAAAATCTTTGGCATAATAATATTTTATGTTATTTTTAGATTAAATATTAATAAAGGCTTTTGTTCCACCCAATATTTAAATTTAAAAATTTAATACTCTTGTCATTCGCTATGTTTGAACCTAATTCAGTCCATGTACTTAAGCATCCAATATTCATTCTTCTATTTATGTATATGAAGGAGTTTAAATAGTGCATGCATTGTACCAAAATTACATGTTAAAAAAATATAGTGGGATAGTATATTTAAAATAATTGGGTATTTCTCCAAAAAAATAATATATATAATTAGGTTTTTACCTTTTTTGTAATAATTAAGACTTTGTTAAAAATTTTCTTTTATCTCAACAAATATAAAGTCGAGAGTCAAAAAGGAGAAAAAAGTGCCCTTAATTTATTAAATTTAAAACAAAGTCCTTACATCTCAATCAAGAGCGCCACAATCATAAAAACACTTTTTTACCACACAGCCTCTGTAGCAACCAAGATACAACACAATAAAAAGAAACGTCTACCTCGCCCAACCAGGCAGCCGAATTATACCATTCCTACTCTGTTGTTACTTGGAGAGGGAGAACCATCATACTGTCCATTCCTTTTTTAGCCAACAAATCAACCTCACAATTGCATGCTCTTGGGATGTGTCTGATACAGATCCACCCATTCATGATACACCCCGCAATCCAACCAATTAAACGCGAGAAACACAAGTATTCAATCTATCACCACTTTGCAGTCACTTTCCAATACAAGTTTGAATTTACATTCCACTGTGAGGCTCGAAATACATCAATGTTGTGTTTGATTGCTAGAATCCCAGCCTAAATAGGTGGCCCTGCTCCAATACGAAATGAGAAAGTAAAAAGTTGCACCCCTGCTTCATTTCTCAGCACACCTCCAATTCCTCCTGCACTACTGTCGTCTTTCATTGCTCCATCAACGTTAAATTTGAGCCAGCCTAAGGGGTGGGCACTAACAGTAGGTGCATCTTCAATTGTCTTCCTCAATAAACCAGATTCAAAGTTTGCCGGATCAGCAATGAAATCATCCAACGATGTCTTTAATTCTTGGTATTTTACCTTAAACCACCAAGTCGATCTCGATTTTATAATAAAAAGTAATTGAAGTATGTCTATGGATTTTCCATTAAACAATATGTCATTTCGAAATAGCCACAGCGATCATATTACAGCAAACGGGACGATTTTTACTTATAATAAGTTTTATTTAAATGATAGTTTAGTTAAGAGTTGAATTTTAAAGTGTTGGTTTAAAGCGAACACAAATGGTGCAGTTGATTTAAGGGACAATACGGCGGATGTGGTGGTGTTATCCGAGATGATAATGGAAAATGGTGCGCTGAATTTTCATGAAGCTTGGGTATTTGCTCCGTACTTTATGGCTGAAGTGTGGGCAATCCACGATATCCTAAAGCATGCTTGGAGCCTTGGAGTTGCAAAAGTTGAGGTAAAAACGATAGTTCAGAGACTTTTTACATCCTTACAGGAGATTCAACAACGCTAAATAGAAATACTATAGTGGATTCTATTCGCGCACTACTAGCTCTTGAGTGGGAGGTTCGTCCTCGTCTTATAAGGATGACTCATAATAAAGTGGTTGACGCACTTGCAGGAATGAGTCGTGGTCAATTTATTGGCAAAATGATCTTTGAGATACCTCCGCACGCTGTGAGAAATTGCTACAACTAGAAAGTTAATTTGACTCTGTATTAGAAAAAAAAGCATCAGTTTATTCTATAAATGTAAATAATTTTTCAAAAATGATATATATATTAGGAAGAGAAAAAAGACCGTTGACTTGCATTCAAGGTTCTATGATAGAGCAAGCGTTTGATCAAAACCCAGTTATAGTCAACGGTTTGACTGATTTTACTCGAAATTTTATTTAACAGGTGAAACTTCTGTCTTGCCCATTGATAAGGGAACCCATGATACTCTTTCTTGGACAATGACGATCTCATGCAAGGATGGACCGGATGTTGCTAGTGGACAATCATTTTCCTAAAAATTTTAAATTCTCATATATTGTATCTATTTTTTATCGGTTATCTAAGTTGGCACTCCTTAAATTTTTTAATATAATTCCTTAACCCATTATATAAAATCTTACGTTCATCTCTGATCTCATGGTCATATGTTCCCTTGAAGACCCGATGCTATCACGCTCTTGACTTCTTGTTGGTGTTCTCAACTTGCGGTAAAGTAGTGGATCTTGGTCTTGAACATTTTCAATCCACGAGAGAAATACATGATGTAGCGCCACCGTCAGACCATGATGTTCACTTAATCAATACACGGGGACGAGGCAGCGCCTAGAGGAGGCTATGGAAGTGATGCAAACAATGCCCCATAGATCATATGCTTCGATCTACAAGACATTACGGCGAGCCTGCAAAGCACAAAGAAATATACCTCTATCCGAAGTTATGGCAAAATAAGGCCTTGAACTTGACCAACAGACTAGTACGAGGACTCCGGTCGGCGTGACCTAGCCCGAGCTGGGTGGACATTAGGAACAAAGCTCACCTCTTTGTTGCAGGGGAAAGATCAATCCTCAGGCAAATGAAATTTATGAGAAAATAGAATAGTTCCAGGCTTTGTTTAAGAATCTTGGATATCTATGTCTGATGGCGAGAAGTTAGCAGTTGCATTCGGTCTAGCTAAAGAAAAATAAATAGAAAGGATAAATTTATATAAATTCCTTAAGGGTGGAGAAAAATAGTTGATTTTTGGGACCCCAAAGCATATCACGATTATTAGCAGCTAAATGGTTCCAGCTTGTCTTTAGGGTTTAAACTCTGTTCCATCAAAGAAACAGGCACGATACAGGATCAAAAGAAACATAAACAAAAGGATGATTAGAGAAAAAGCCGGCAGACGATTTTAGGCACCAACCCATTATTCTCAGCCGATACCAAGTCAATTTCTATAATACTTCACCATCAAATTCATTCAAATTCCCAGGCCCATTGATTGATTATGGTTAAGCAATTCTAATACCTTGCCTTAGTTAAGCAAAGCAATGACCAGCTCTAATAGAACCAAATTTGCTTGAAGAAAGATTAAACCAATCATAAACAAAGAACGAACCCTAAAATGACATACAATTAAAACAAAATTTTAAATCAGTAAAAAATAGAGACGGAATGGGTACGAACCGATCATTTTACCAACGAGAGCGAGCTCGTCACGCGCTTCCTCGATGAGCTCCTCGACCTGGCCGCATCCGAGGCGCTTCTCGATCACTTCCCAGTCTTCTTCCTCTTAGCATACCTTCAGACGGTGGCGCGTGAAGCTCTCCACGGCCTTACGGTAGCCCTCGTCTTCGGGTACCGCCTGGATCTCCTTAAGGGTCTTGTTGTAAAGACCGATCAGGACTTCCCTGGCGTTGGGAACAACGTCTAATCCGACGATCCCCGTCGTCTCTTTCACCTTCGCCAACAACGGCCGCGCGACCAATCGCAGGAACATCTTTTAGTTTTATCTCTTTTTTTGTCGGATTCTGGCGGGCGGCGCACTGGATTACTTCTCTTACCTCAAGTGTTTTTCTTCTGTTGCGATGAACAAAGAACCAGAGCTCGGAGAGTGAGAGAATGTAATTGAGTTGAGTTGGTGGGGGTTGAATCGTATGTGGCGAATTCATAGGAAGAACGAATCTTAGCCGTTTAATTTTCGGGTGGGTCGAAGATCGAATGATTATGGGTCCTTTGTAGGCTCTTAATTTTGAAGACTCTTGGGCCAAGATTAGCCCATAATGATGAAAGGGAAAATAAATAAGTGGAGTCTACATAATTGCACTTTTGGGGTGTTTAAAACTAAGGATAAATTAAAGTAAAAAGAGATTATTTTATTTTAAATTACATGATATCTACAAGAATATATGATTGGTTAATGAATTATTATATTTAAGTGTTGTTTGATAAATAAAAAAATTAAATGTTAAATAATTAAGTGTGAGTGATTAGAGATGTTCATATTGTTCCATTTTATATTAGTTCGAATTTTGATGTTTTGTTTTGGGACTGTAATCATCTCTGTCTAACAAAAAAAATACGGGAGACATTGACTCTCTTTTCGTAAAAAAAAATTAATTTGTCGACTTCAAGCTCATAAAATGCGAGATGAATATGATGGCAGATAATTTGACAAAATTAGATTGACTAACACTTTTTCACGATTAGCCTCATTCTACTATATAAAGTATTGTTGATTGATATCTCTTTGGTCCACCATATCTTCATACTATTTAGTTGATTTTTCTTAGCTTGTATGGTTCCTTTTCTATTAAAAAAAACGTGTGACTTAAACCATTATCAATCATATAGTAGGAATACAAGTTAGGTTTCTTAAGTAATGACAATAGTTTGATTTTGACGTTGTGAATGGAAAAAAATCAGATTAAAAGTGTCACATTTATAATTAATTTATACCATATTATTTATAAATTAATTAACTTAGAAATTGAATAATGGTGATTATACAACTGTGACTAACTCTGGGATAGGGAATGATGCAATCCTCAATGAGCATTCTTTCAAAAAATTTATTTTTTATTAAATAAAAAGATATTATAATTTTAATGTAAATGTTTAAAGTTGAATTCATACAAAATAAAATAATATAACCGTTATTAATCAGTCGATCAATTAGTAAATCTCACATTTTTTTTTTCATTTTTTTGAAAGTGTATTTCGATTGGTCTCTTGACGTACTTGGGATTAGTAAGGTTGAGATTAACAAAACGATCTTAAAATTTAAAAAAATTAAATTGAAATAATCATTAAATTATTTTTTAATCCTCAAATAATATGTAATTTATTATTGCATGCTCTAGATTTAAAACTTTTCAAATGATCTTACGTTGAGTTCTATTGGTGCTCTTAATTATATGACACTAAATTTTCATTAAATTAACTTGTATATTTGACTTTTTTCCAAACTAGAACTTTCATTGTTTTTTAACTCAATACTCAAATATTTATTTTTTGGTTGTCTTTTCTGTTTGCAGGGTTTTGCTTTGACTAATAAAGACTGACATGCGTTGCATACCTAATTTTAGTGGGTGAGCTTCCCAGCCGAAATATTTTACATACACAACACCTCAAACTTGAGATCTGCCTAAACAATATCAAGTTGCTTACCACTTGGATCAGCCCTGTTGGTTATACTTAAATTTTAACTCAATCACCTATTATAATAATTCTATATAACGTGCTAAAAATGACATGGTAGTATCATGCAATTATATTCTAAAGTTTATACTATAAATAAATATCTAAATATATATCTTTTTTTTTCATTTAGATACTTAAAGTATTTTTCGTCAAAGTAGCTACCCAAAGTATAATACCTTTTTTTATTTACGTACTTAAAATATTTTGTCCTCAAAATAGATACATACATCGAGTATATTTTTTAGTCAAAGTAGATACATAAAGTATCTTTTAATCAATGTCACATGTCAAATTTTAAGAACTGTATAAAATATATATACTTTGAATATTTATTTTGACAACAAAATACTCTAAATATCTATTTTGATATTTTTTGATAAAAAAATAAATATCTATTTATTTTGATAAAAAAATATATTTTTTAACAATATCAACTTAATTAAAAGAAAATAAATATACATGGACAAACAGCCACAACAAGCATACAAAAAAAATACAAGCACAACAAATATACAATCAAACAACACAACAAAAAATAACCAAAAAGCATAGACAGAAAGACCTGGTAGAAACAAAACGCAAAAAACAAACATACAACAGAAAAAAAAATCAAAAACACATCAAGAGAACACCAAAAAAACATTGAAGAGAACAGAACGACGAAAATAAAAAAAGACAGCAAATCTTTAAAATCTGAGAAGAGAACCGAACACCAAACAAGATCAGCAAATAAATCTACAGCTACATGTCATTTCGGGGACGCAATAACATAAAATTTTTAAAATAATATAGTGAGAAAGAACTATCGGAGCTTCATCGCGAAAAGAGATCAGAGATCTATCGATAAAAGATGATCTGAAGAGATCTTCGGACAACTAATGAGAGAGAGGCAAAAGCCCAAACCGCCACCACATGAAGTAAAAAAATCAGTCACGAAACAAAAGACGCATCATCCGACGAAAAAAAATCAAAAGCAAAATTGCCTGAAGAAGGAGGAAAGAGGGAAACAATGACCCAAAAACTTTCATCTAACCTTTGCGACCCCAAACTACAAAGGGGTGCACGTCCTTCCTCGCAGAGCACAGACTTGATCTTGGACAAAAATTGTCGAGAATGAAAATATTCAACGAAAAAAACATAAAAAAACACCGAAAACAAACAAAATATGAGATAAAAAACTCACCACATTATTTAAGGAAAGAAAAATAAAGAAAGAGAAGGGAAAATCAACTGACTTCAACGGTAAAATAAAAAAGAGAGAAAAATTTTAGATTATTTAAATTTTTTTATCAAAACAAATATACTTTAAACACTTATTTTAACTTAAAAAATAATTTAAATATTTAAATAAAAAAAAACATATACGCTCAGAAACGCCTGATCTGACCATCAGTAACCTTCGACAATACAATCTCAAAGGCTAAATTGGGAAAACTACAGCAAAAACCCTGTCTTTTACGTTTCGGGATTTAAAAAACATTTACAAATCCCGAGAGCACGGCGTTACTCACATATATTTTTCCCTTTTTTTATTACACAGATTGGCGCCATCGTACACAAACAAAGTCGTCTCTGAAGCAGATCGCGATCTGAAATTTAATTTTCACAGGTTCAATTCATTTCCTTTAATCCTTTTCCTTTTCTTTTTATTTTATGCAAATATGTTGATCTTTTACTCTCTCTTTTTTTAATTTTTTAATAATCGCAAATGATTATTCGAATAGCAGCCAGATGTGTTAATCCGAATTTTAGTCTACTTCCTTCAAATTTCGTTCCAATCTCAGATGTTAGGATTTTCTACTTTTTTGTTTATTTTTTTGATCCAATATCCCAATTGGTTTGAGTTGGTAGTTGTTGGTCGAGTTTGGCGGTGCTAGCAGCTTTATTCTTTAGGTTTAATTTCTTTTACCTACCAGATTCATCAGTTTGTAATTAGGGTTTTTTAGTTTTCCCCCAATAATATGAGGATTTTCAAATATTTGTGTGTAATTGAATTTTCTTCTCAATATTTTCATTTAGTATAAATTATAGTAGAAGGAAATGTAGATTACGATAGAATTGCTGATTTTACTTGTGCTGTAACTGATTGGAATTTGTATAAGGTAGAAGGTCGCCATGGCTGCTTCAGAAGAGAACAGTGCATTGTTTCCGATTTTCATTTTAACAATAATGGCACTGCCCTTGGTCCCCTATACAATTCTCAAGTTGTGCCGAGCGGCATCCAAGAAAGCAAAGGTAACTCATTGTCAGTGCGCGGAATGTTCTCGTTCAGGGAAGTACCGCAAATCCATATTTAGGCGGGTAAGCCCTTTTGTTGTCTCATTAATTTTTAGTAAAATTTATTTAGTTTGTGACGAGTTTCTGCATTTAATTGGCATTATGGTATATGCTCATATTTGGAATGAGCTGGTTTTGGTCTTGCAGATCTCGAACTTCTCAACTGGTAGTAATTTGACTCTGGTGCTGCTCTGGGTCGTCATGATATTCTTGGTTTATTACATTAAAAGCGTTAGCCGAGAGGTAAATGGAATTAGCTGTTCCTGTTGTTTTATTCTGCTACTGTCATCATTTAGTATAAGTTCTTGCGATGCCTATGTTCTAGATCTCTATCATGAGTTGCACTAAGTGAACTACTCTGTTTTTCTTTTTTCATTCAGATTCAAGTTTTTGAGCCTTTCAGTATACTTGGGTTGGAGCCCGGAGCTTCAGATTCAGAAATAAAGAAAGCATATAGGAGACTTTCTGTTCAATACCATCCAGATAAAAATCCAGATCCAGGTTGGGTGTTTTAGTTTTTTAGTTGTATGAATTCCTGTAGCCTTGGAAAGAAAAAAAAAGCATTTTATTGATAGCATTTATTTATTAACAATTTTAGTATATTAATTTTTCAGAGGCTCACACATATTTTGTGGAGTACATAGCCAAGGCCTATCAAGCTCTTACAGACCCAATATCCCGTGAAAATTTTGAGAAATATGGGCATCCAGATGGAAGACAAGTAATTAATATCTTATCTTTTAGAACAATGAGTGGTTTATTTTAATGATTAAGATAATTAACCTTCTTTAAGACTTAAGACAATACCATATCTTTATGGCGCAGGGTTTTCAAATGGGCATTGCTCTTCCTCAGTTCTTGCTGGACATTGATGGAGCATCTGGTGGCCTTCACTTGCTCTGGATTGTTGGTGTTTGTATTCTCTTGCCATTGGTGATTGCTGTCATATATCTATCAAGGTCATCAAAGTATACCGGAAACTATGTCATGCATCAAACGCTATCCGCTTACTATTATTTCATGAAACCTTCTTTGGCCCCAAGGTACTCATCTCAATTAAAAAATATTTATAATCACTAATTACAAACTCTATAGTGAATCAATGAGTATCATATGAGGTGGCTGCCAAAAGAATGCAGTCAATGTTACCCATGTAGCAAGTACTCCCCCCCCCTTTTTTTTTTGAGGGTGGAGGCTATAATTAGTAAATTATGATGTCCCTCTTTCTTTCATGTCTAGTTACATATGCACTTGTTTTACTGAAGCTTTGGTTATAATTATGTTGTACTTTCTTTGCTGAATTCCTTGATTTTATGTTTCTTTTGAATCTCATACCTATAGTTTTAACCTTTTTAATCCCTTCAATGTTGGATTTGTGGAGTTGTTTGTATAATCTTTTGCAAAATGATTTGATTTGTTGTGGTACCTGGTTTACAGCAAAGTCTTGGAAGTCTTCACTAAGGCTGCTGAATACATGGAGATTCCAGTTCGTAGGACTGATGATGAACCTCTCCAGAAGCTGTTTATGTCAGTTAGGAGTGAGTTGAATCTGGATCTTAAGAACATTAAGCAAGAGCAAGCTAAATTTTGGAAGCAGCATCCAGCTATGGTGAAGGTACTTGTATGCTGACTGCTGAGATTTATCTGTAATGAGAAAATAGAATTAGTTATTCTGATTTCTGACAGGGTTTCTTTTGATTGTTTTTGTCATTTTCTATCCAGACTGAGTTGTTAATTCAAGCACAATTAACCCGTGAATCAGCTGCCTTATCTCCAGCTCTGCTTGGTGATTTCAAGCGCATGCTAGAACTTGCACCGCGACTGCTGGAAGAATTACTGAAGGTCAGATTACACCTGCCTATCATTTCTATCTGAGTAGACTTCTAGGACCGATCATGATACATTATAACGTCTCTATACTCAAGTAATTTCTGCAAACCCAATCCTCAAGTGCAAATATAAAGATGCAATTTGTGCTTCATCTGATTGCTATGTAGCCAAAACCAACTTCGTGTGTGGGTGCCATGGAAATCCTTAATTTTCAGGATAAGAGAGTGTAAGATCACTGTTACTAGTATTTGGCTTATAGAAACTACCGTCTGTTTAGTTTAATAATTTATACATAAGAAAATAATTAAGTTGAAATCATGTGTGGTTATGTGCACGACATTGTCATTTGAAAGGTCAAAACAATAGCCTTGCCCAGTCTTGGGGTTTTAGATATTTAGGACCCATGATTATATTTGAGAAAGTTAACTGAAATAGTGAGTCAGATGAGTGAACAGATTCTGGATCGGGGGATATACAAATGTATAAAGAAGCTATAAGAAAAACTGCTGCAAAAAAAATAGTATTACAAGAAATAAAATCCAATTATGAGTTTGTCTGAAAGATAAAAATGGGCATGCTTACTCATGGTACTAAGTTGTTGTGCTATAGCCTGCTAGCTTGTATTCTTGTATCCTTATGCCAGTTTCATTCTTCAGATTGATCTAAATTATATGTACCTATAATGTGGTATTTCTGTTATTAATTATGTATTCTCTATTGCAGATGGCACTTATACCTCGTACTGCCCAGGGTCATGGGTGGCTGAGACCAGCAGTAGGAGTTGTGGAGCTTTCTCAATGTATTATTCAGGTGCTTATTTTGGGAAATTTTGCAGCTTCTTATCTTTAGCCATATCTATGTTTCAATTCATGCATAGGCTAGTTCCATCTATTAAAATTCTGAATGCGATAAATATTCTAAAACAACTTTTGAAATAATTAAGGTTGGTCTATTTATGCCCTCCCCTTTTTGCTTTGAAAACATTTCCCTTATCCTCAATTCTCTAGATTTCCTTGATGTAAGCCTTATAATATTGTACCTTCTAAGGTTTCTAATTTACATGCTCGCACAAGTTATATAAGATAATAGTAAATAAATCCAAAATCTTTTTTAATCTTCGATTGGCCTTTTTCCCTTTCTCCATCTTTCTTGGTGATAGAAGTCTATAAGCTGCAATACCTTCGTTTTTGGTCCATATTAATGCTTGGTGTTATTTATTTTGATTGATGCAACACAGGCTGTTCCGCTCAGTGCAAGAAAGGCAACCGGAGTATCCTCTGAAGGCATTGCATCTTTCTTGCAGCTGCCACATTTTAGTGAGGCTGTTGTAAAAAAGATTGCTCGCAAGGTTAGTGAGAAAGTTTTTGCAAGAATGCACTCTTTAATATTTCACCTTCTATTTGTGAATGAAGGAGCTAGATCTCCATAGCATTCTATGTTGGAAATTTAATGTAATCAGCTTTAGTGCAGTCTTTTTCTCTATAGTTGAGATACTGCAAATAGATGTTGAAATTGGACTCGGGTAATATACCCAAAACTTCGATATAATTTGTGCTCTAGATTTGCCTTATGCCATATATGCCTTGGATCTGTCTCTGATTTATGGTACTAACTACAAGGGAAAGATTTTTAATGTTTATTCTATGTTGCAGAAGGTGAGAACGTTGCAAGACCTTCGAGACATGACTATGGAGGATCGTGCTCAACTTCTAACACAAACAGCTGGGTTTTCTCTTCCCGAAGTACAAGATTTTGAGATGGTAATGGAAATGATGCCTTCCCTAACAGTTGACATTACATGCGAGACCGAGGGTGAAGAAGGTATACAGGAGGGGGATGTTGTGACGATTCAAGCTTGGATAAAACTCGAGCGTGGCAATGGTTTGATCGGTGCTCTTCCCCATGCTCCTTATTTCCCCTTCCACAAGGAAGAAAATTTCTGGTTTTTGCTTGCAGACACTGTCCAAAACAATGTGTGGTTTTCCCATAAGGTGAGCTTCATGGATGAAGCTGCAGCGATAACCGCAGCCTCGAAAACAATTCAGGAGACAATGGAGGTTTCAGGAGCAAGTGCTAAGGAGACAAGCGAAGCTGTTAAAAAAACTATAGAGAAGGTTCGAGGTGGCTCCCGATTGGTGATGGGCAAATTCCCCGCCCCCACGGAAGGGAACTACAATTTGACTTGTTACTGCTTGTGTGACTCCTGGATAGGTTGCGATAAAAAGACAAACTTGAAGGTTAAAATTCTGAAAAGAACACGAACCGGCACCCGTGGTGGCCATCTACCGGAAGAAGGACCTCTTCTGGAGGATGGAATCGAAGAGGAAGAGGAGAATGAAGAGGACTATGATGACGATTACGAGAGCGAATACAGCGAAGACGAGGAAGATGAGAAAAAGAAGGGGCATGCAACTAATGGCAAGGTGCAAAATAAGAATAATAAAGGCTCAAGCTCAGAAGGTTCAGGCTCAGATGAGGAATGAAACAAATGATTGCATTCATCAATTAGAAGAATAATCCCCAGTTTTCTTTTTCCTAAAAGATTAGTGAATAACTTAATGAGGTAAACTTTCAATGTTTGTTCTTTAATTAGCAGAGATTCATGGTTTTGAGACAAATTAGCAGACATTCATTTATAGCACGTTAAACAGAACATGTTCCTTAGCTACACACACGACCAGAACAGATCAAACACAAACAAAAACATGTCTTTTAACCTCTGTTCATATAAGCTTCATACACCAATTGTGCAGCCAACACTCGAACCAACCGATTTAAACACAGTAATCTCTTCACAATCCCTCCTCCCGGTCTTCTACCCTTAGATCAACTCTCCCAAATCGCCACAGATGTCTTTTTTTCCCAATAACCCCTCTCTCAAAAGCACCCACCAATTCTCCGACCTCCACGAGAGCCGATGCATTGTCAACGTAAACCCTCCCTCTCTTTATCGCCTCTTCATCGTATGCTTAAACGAGCCCGCCAGATCCAAATGAGCCCGGGATTTCAATCTTTCCCCCTTAACGAGCGGTGCTTCAGAGTTCGTAGCATAGCTGACAATGTCACCCAATTGAATGATTTCTTCCAACGATTCACTGGTTTTGAAAAAAAAAAAGTGGGCTTTGATCAAATGAGGTGCCAAAGCGCCTGCACCGATCATTACGAGGACTTTGCTGTCGTTTCTGGCTAATATTTTCGAAGCCAAGCCTGATACACTAGCGGTTCTATAAAGGGTTAGAACGGTTTCGTCCATCGATGCTAAAGGCTGGTCGGTGGTTGAGTTGAAGATGACATAATTGGCGTGGACGTGAGTAAGTTTAGAGTGGAGTTTTGGGGGAAATAAGTGACGACCTTGACGCCTATGCAAGGGACAAGGGAGGGATGGGGATGAGGACCAGGAGGGCATGAGGAGGGAGGCGAAGGGTGAAACGGTGTAGCTTTGGCAGGTTGGGGTGGTGATGGCGGCAGAGACGGCGGGGAGTGAAGAGTGGAAGTGGTGGATTAAGGTGGTGTGGGCGAGCATCGAGTGTAGAGAGTCGGTGGGGGGGTAGTGAGAGCTTCGAAGGATTGGGAATTGGGAGAGGAGATGAAGACAGAGATGGTCGTTGAAACTTGGAAAATCCCAAACTGTGGACGATCAAGAAAATACGAGTTCAAATATTTTTTACGGTAAAGTATACAAATGGTCATTAAATCATTTTTAAAATATAAAATGATCATTAAAATTTCAAATATTATATATTAAGTATTAATTTTATTTTTTTTATAAAATGATTACTAGACCATTAACTGTCGTTAATTAGGTGACGTGACAGTTATAAAAATTTAAATAATATAACATTTAATTCTTCATATTAACACATTTAATTAAATTATTTTTAATTTAACCCTCATTATTGATGTCTAAATTAATTAAATGTATAAATATTGAAGATTAAATATATTATTATATAATTTTTTGTAACTGCCATGTCTCCTAATTAACGGCCCAGTGATCATTTTATAATAAAACCTAAAGTTTAATGATTATTATATAATTTTTAAAAGTTTGATGATCATTTTGTGTACTTTACCCTTTTTAATCATAGAAACTAACAAAAATTACTCGAATAAATCTAAATTACTACCTAACAAAAATTGACTAAATTGATCCCTGAATTTAACAAGTTTAATCAAAATAACCCTTAATCCCTTTTTTTAATCTAATTGACCCCTAAACTTGATAAATTCTTACAAAATGCTCAAGGACTACTTTGACTAAATCTGTCAAGTTCATAGCAGCTCTTATTAGGAAACCAAGTGTTGACAAAATTTCATTCGTACAACTGCGTGGATGGTGTAACATTCTAAATATGTACAATTACAATCAGCTTGTATACGAGTGAGCTATTCTATATTATGTTACTTGTACTCAACTGTGTTCGATACGAACATTTCATCAATCCGATCCAATCCTTAAATTAACCTAAGTGTGTAAGTTCGACCTGTTTTGCCGTCCTTTCCACTGCCATCCGCCAGTCATCATCTTCATCCTTCATGTTTTCCTGGTGCTAAATTTGAGGTAGTTTTAGAAAAACAAGTAAATAACATTCCTTCAATACCACAAGGTAGAAACTGTTTAAAGTTAAGATGTTTTAGGTAAACTAACCGTGCCATCGAGCATCAATCTTTCTGGCTTACTTTCAATAGTGTCTGCAACTTTTATAGCTTCGAGCCACCATGAATCTTTAGTAGAGAAGTCTAAATCACCTTTGTTACCGTAGAGCAAAACTCTACCCTCGCTGTTGTTGACAAATGGGTGTTCGAGATTGTTACTTGTTAACAACCCGTCATCATCAACCATTTGTGTTGAATTGAAGAAAAAAGAAGAACCGGGGACACAATCGGTCGGGATTGGATGCAGGGGAGATCGGTAACCTGTAATAATCAGTGATATTGGAAATTGTCATTCATGCATAGAAAGGGAAAACTAATGACAAGAATATGTAGTTTTTCAAACCTTTGCAATCTGGGTCATAACACTTCTGATAATAAGCTGCCCTCCTCATATCAACAACATACATCACTGAAGCAATACAACGGAGACGAATTTTGTCATCAACAGAAGACGCCAAATACATCAATTGCAGCATACTCTAGTAATTTCTCAATATTCTAAGGATTTGGCAGCACTCTACTCGACTCCAGGTATTGGAAGGTATGTTTGGTTAAGTTAAAATGTTCGAAGTATAGAACCAAGAACATAAGATTAAGACAAAATAAGCATACCATGATTGCTCTTATGCTCTCTACCAATTTGTTTGCAGTATCGATTTCTTGTCATGCTGTAGACAACTAATCCATACTCGGAGAACCAATACCAACAGCGTATTTTCCCTATAAACACAGCAAATTGATCGGGGTAGTCAGTATTTGATTTGTGATGAAAAATGATAACAAGTTTTTGTTATGCATTGAAAGCTGCGTATAAAACAATGGATGTTACTATAGAACTATGGGCTTTTAGTTAACAAGATGACATGGACGTATTAAAAGCCACAGTATATATGTTAAAACATGCTTGATTCAATTGCTATTTAAGTTAAATTGTGTAATACTACCTGGTATATTGCCGGTGGAGGCAATTGATATTATAAATTCATCCAAACAAGGGAAGGGAGACTTTCCTGTTTGGCATGTTGTAGAAACATCACTAATGCCAGTGTTTTCATGAGATTTGTGATATCTTCCAAAATTACTAGTCACCTGCATAGCAGAAGAATTCTGATGGTGAACGGATAACGTCTCAATACAAAAGTAAAAGATTCCTCTATTCTGTAAGAAAGAAAACATAGAAGATTCTGGCCTCCGGGCAAGGTAAATAACAATATTTAAAATGCTGATTGCTTTGAAGGTTAGCCTTCCTTTTGAAGCGAAAAATATTGGAAGTTCAAGTAAGCTAGCATAAAAAGTATACTAATGCAAAAAAAAAAAAAAAACTAAAATTTAGTTAAGTGAAGAAACCCAAAGGGAAAGTTCAAGACTACCTCTGTCTCGAAGTGCAGTGTCTTCACACAATCTAATTCCATTTTGCAGACCAAAAGCTTCTCACAATCAACATCCATTTTGCTAATTAGTGTTAATGAATGCAGATAAATAAAAACAGAATTGAAGTTTCTGCCTAAAAGGAAAAAACAGAATGCAGAAAAGAATGCAGAATTTTTCTGTTATTGCTCAATGATTTTTTACATCTCTCGATACAGACTTATATTGGCTCTAGGTCTTTTAGTACATTAAGAAGACCTTCTTAAGATAACTTCTAGTTCTAATCTACTAAGTTGATAGACTCTAACTACAATAAGGAGTCCTACATTATTTACAAAAACTGAAATTTCTCTCGGATAACTCACACTCCCCCTCAAGCTGGAGAATATACATTGTATAGTCCCAGCTTGAATAAGAACTTATCAAAGAGCGCTTTTGGCAGGGCTTTCGTAAGGATGTCTGCCACTTGTTCTTCTGTAGGAAGATAGGTTAAAGAAGCTACTCCACTTGTAAGCTTTTCTGCAATAAAGTGTCTGTCGATCTCAACATGCTCGGTCCTGTCATGTTGAATTGGATATCTGGCAATCTGAATTGTAGATTGGTTATCACAAAACACTTCAAACTTCTCGTTTTGAACCATGCCTAGCTCTTTTAGAAGCTCCATTAGCCATATTCCTTCACAAATTCCAAAAGCTAAAGCTCTGTATTCTGCTTCTGCACTACTCCTTGATACAACAGTTTGCTTTTTGCTCTTCCAAGTCACAATATTACCCCACACAAAAGAACAGTAACCACTTATTGACCTTCTATCAGTCAACTTACTTGCCCAGCTGGAGTCTGAATAAACCTTGACTGTTTTATCAAGGGTCTTTTTAAATATTAAACCATGTCCTGGTGTACCCTTTAGATACCTTAGTATCCTGGGTAGCCGCTTTCCATATGCTCTTGTCTCGGATTTGTCATGTCTTTGATGATATTCACAAAGAAAGGTTATATCTGGCCTGGTCAGGGATAGATAAATCAATTTTCCAACTAATCTCTGAAAAAGTCCCTTGTCTGCCTTTGGACTAGACCCATTTTTGCTAAACTTTAGGCATGTGTCCATGGGAGTATCAGTTGGTTTACAGCCCAACATTCCCGTCTCTGTGAGTAAATCAAGAACATACTTCCTTTGGTTGATTACCAAACCTTTGCTTGATCTAGCCACCTCCATGCCTAGGAAATATCTAAGCTTTCCTAGGTCCTTCATCTCGAATTCTTTATTCAAAGAGATTTTAAGTGGCTTATTTCTTCTTCTTCATCTCCTGTCACAATAATGTCATCCACGTATACTATCAAAAGAACTTTTCTGTTTTTGGCAGTTACCTTAGAAAACAAGGTATGATCTGGTAGAGACCGTTTGTATCCATTTTCCAGAATTACTCTAGTGAACCTATCAAACCAAGCTCATGGTGATTGCTTTAACCCATAAAGTGATATGTCCAGCTTGCAAACTTTCTGCCTATTCCCTTCAGACTCTAAACCAGGAGGAATCTTCATAAAAACTTCTTCTTCTAGTTTCCCATTAAGAAATGCATTCTTAATGTCAAGTTGATGAAGTTTCAAATCAATTAATAAAAAACTCAACAGACTCGATGGTGTTCAACTTAGCAACCGGAGCAAAAGTTTCCTTATAGTCTATTCCAAAGGTCCGTAAAAAACCCTTTGGCCGCCAATCTTGCTTTGTACCGTGCACACTCCCATCCGAATTGTATTTGATAGCAAACACCCATTTGCATCCCACCGGTTTCTTGCCTTGTGGAAGATCGGTTATGGTCTAAGTGCCATTTTTTTCTAGTGTTGTAATCTCCTCCTCAACACTTTCTTCCACTTGGAGTCTCTTAAGGCTTCTTCAATAATCTTGGGAATTTGTTCTTCATCTAGACAAGTCAGAAAAAGCTTTAAAAGAGGGCATCAAATTGCTATAAGCAACATATCTCTCAATATGATGCTTTGTACACTTATCTTACCCCTTTCGTTTTAGCAATAAGCGAACTTCAGGTTCAAGTAAATGAGGAGAAATTTCAACAACATCATTACCTCCTTTATCCTCACAGCAATGGACTAAAGTCCATTCTCGGCAGTGTCGATTGCAACACGCTCTGAATGGCTTTCTTTTTTTTCGGCATATACCAGAATCGGGTTAGTGGGATGAACAGTTGATTTAGGTGAATAATGAGGAGCGATAGGAGTAATATTAGGTGAAGTATGTAGAGGTGTAGTGTTAGAAACAGGGTATCGGGTTTTAAAAAATTCCGAGGCTTCACAAACAAAGGAGCAATAGGTAAAGAAGGTGAAAAAGAAGAAACTGATTGTTAGGAGACTGAAATCATCCCAACACTCCCCCTGATTTTCAGTCTTAGGAAAATAAGGTACATGTTCAAAAAAAGTGAGATCCAAAGAGATAAAAAAACTTACGAGAAGGAGGGTGATAACATTTGTAGCCCTTCTTAAGTGAAGAATATCCAACGAAAACACACTGCAAAGCCCTAGGATCTAGTTTGGAACTTGAAGGATCTGTGGATTTTAGAAAACAAGACACCCAAACGTCTTTAAGGGAAGATTAGATAACATAGGTTTAAAAGTAGGATAATTTTCCAAGAAAACATCTCTAGGAGTTCAAATGCAAGACTTTGCTAGGCATTCTATTTATAAGATATGTAGCCATAATAAGGCTTCCCCACAAATATTTTGGAACAAAGATGGGTGAATAATAAGGCTCGGATAACCTCTAATAAATGCTATTTTTACGTTCAGCAATCTCATTTTATTGTGGGGTATCTACACAAGAACTAAGATGTATTATACCTTTAGTCCGAAAAAAATCTCCTAAGGCAGTAGTGAAAAACTCTCCCCCATTGTCAGAGTGAAACATTTTTATTTTGCTATCAAACTGAGTAACCACCATTTCATAAAACCTTGCAAAAATAGGAGCAACGTCATATTTTTCTTTAAGAAGGTAGGTCCAAATAAGTCTGCTATGGTCATCAATAAAAGTCACAAACCACCTACTCCCTGTAATATTCTTCACTCGAGAAGGACCCCAAACATCACTATGAATGAGTGTGAATGGTTTAGAGGGTTTATGAACAGATGGTAAATATAAAGATTTGGTTTGTTTTGCAAGAGGACAGATATGCCATTTAAAAATTTTGGATCTTTATTAACAAACAAATCAGGAAACATTTTTCTAAGATAGTGAAAATTGGGGTGACCTAACCGAAAATGCCATAACATTATAGTATCTAATCGTCCTAAAGAAGTAAAGCAAGAAGGAGAATTTGAAATAGAAGATGGATATTTTCCATGAAGGATATAAAGACCATGTTGCAAGCTAGCACCGCCAATTATTTTCCTCGAATCCAAAGGCAAAAAAACATGTAGAATCAAGAAACCTTAAGGAGCAGTTCAAGTCTTTAGAAATTTTGCTCACGATATCAAGTTGCATGCGAGGTCGGGGACAAATAACACATCCTTAAGGATCAAATTACCATCTAACAAAACAGAGCTCGTCCCTTTGATGGGAGATAGAGAACCATCTGCAGTTTTTAATGGAAGCTTGAGAAGAAGACTTTTTAAAAACAGAGAATAAAGCCCTATTACTACATGTGGTCGGAGGCCCCTAAATCAATAATCCAATTTGTCGCAGAGTGGGTAGAAAACAAAAGCGATGGAAAAAAACATCTATATTACCCGCAGTTTTCACCATAGCCAAATTTCCTGCACTAAGAGAATTAAATCGACGAAACAACTTGTGAAGCTCGGTGAGTTGCAGATTAGTAAAGCTACTAGGGCCAACCTTTGGTGCGGCAAGAGGGTATGATGGCCTGATATCTTGGTCTGCCAGTAGGTTTCCATCTTTGGGTTGGTCGACCATGAATTTTCTAGCATGTATCCTTGGAATGACCGACCTTTTTGCAAAAAACACAGACTGGTTTACCTCTCCTCATCATTGGAGAAGAAGAAATTGGAGTAACCCGGGCAGAGGGGCATCGCACTGGAAGCCGAAGAAATCGCCACTAAAATTTGCTATTAGGATCGTATTTTAGACTAATACCATGTTAATGAATGCAGAAAAATAAAAAACAGAATTGAAGTTTCTGCCTAAAAGGAAAAAAAAGAATGCAGAATTTTTCTGTTATTGCTCAATGATTTTTTACATCTCTCGATACAGACTTATATAGGCTTTAGGTCTTTTAGTACATTAAGAAGGCCTTCTTAAGATAACTTCTAGTTCTAATCTACTAAGTTGATAGACTCTAACTACAATAAGGAATCCTACTCACAAAAACTGAAATTTCTCTCGGATAACTCACAATTAGGGATGCCATGAACATGTCCTCCTCACCCTGCTGTTCAACAAAATATATTTACTTAAAATCAATGTCAGAAGGCAGCCCTATCTCTTAAATGTTTAGCAATTAGCTTCTGATAAGGACATGAATATTTTGATTAGCGGTTTTTCATGGCATGTCATCCTACAGCACCAGTGTTCATTCAACATTTCCATGGGAGTAAGTTTCTGAACAATTTGGATTTTTGCATTGAACACTGGTAAAAGAAGACAAGCAAGGATAAAAATGGGAATCATATCTCTTTTAGTAAACAAAAAACTAAGCCCTGGTAAACTAATGGGACCTGTCATCATTAGTTGTTAATATCAAACAATTATGATTTATGCCCATTCTACTAGCATAAAAGGATAAAACATGCACTAAGATATAAATGGTCCCCGAGAAATTTTTTAGAAAAAATAAATAAATTTGCAAGTACTGTATATGAAGCACCTTTTCCAACATGCATGAATATATACACAAACACACACACAAAAAAGTAGAATTTCTAGTCATGAATTAAAGCCACTGCAATATAAGTTGAAAGACTCGAGCGAGAAAATTACCATACCATGTCCTTACATTTGAAACGCCTGGTAGGTAATAGGAAGGAATTCTTTCCTGCCTTAGATGATAGAGCCAGGCGAAAGCAACGATTTATTGAGTAGACAGCAGTGTCCACAAAAAGTTGACCAGGTGATTCTGCAGTTGAATCTTTTTTCACATATAACTTTTCAAACCTTTCATCCTTTTCCTTTGCACTTGCTATGCGTGAGCATATCTGATAAATGTCAACAACTAGTGATGATGGTAGATATTTTGATGCATAACAGCAAAAGGGAAAGAAGATTAACTACAGCAGTTTCCCCTGTTGGTGGCAACAACACAATGCTATATAAAAGCAGTCTAAGGCATACCTCTGAGACAAATGCTCCCACATGTGAGTTGTCCTTGAAAGCAATCTTTGGTATCCTCATTATCAAATGGCGAGAAAACTTCTCTGCATAAATGTGAATTATTTTAAGAACTTGAAAAAATTGATTTAGTGGACATTTCTATGATTTCCGCTGTTATTTTCAAACATACAAAGATATCAGAAATGCTAAGGGGAACAAATAATAGACACCCAGAACAGAACTGTACCTTCAGTAGAGGAATCAAGTTCCACCACCCAATCTTGATTTCCATTGATAGAGTATTTTTCAAGTAAGGCCTCTAGAATGACAATAATCAAGAGATCAGCCATTTCATCTTCATCCCTTCCCAAATTGTCTCTCTTACTGAACTCTAAATCAAAGTACAAGTGACATGGGAAACCCTAAAAACGATACAGCCACAATCAATAAAATAACGCCAATGACAAAAAAGAAGAGTCAAACATCTCCTCATAGGCGTTTCAAGTTTTACTACTCAAGCATGGACAAGTAGTATGAATAGAAATTGGCTAGAATGGAAACTGAAATATATACTATTACACCTGCACGTTCAATTGGGGAAAGATGTCTAGAGATTTCTACCTCTTGAATCACTTCATAGTGATGGCGAAGTTTCGATTCCAAGTGTTTGTACCTGGAATGACAGGATTGCAGAAAGCAACGAGTTTAACAGGATAATTTCTCATTAACTAATCAAATCTGAACAAGCAAGAAACAATAGTGAAGACCTCTTCCAGAACTCCTCATATGTTGAAGCAAGATATCTTCTTTGCCCACTATAGTGATCTTGATAACTAAAATCATGTGCATTTGCATGTCCTTTAGCAAACTTTACTGCTTCATCCTGTCTTGGAAATGTAGCCATACTTCTGTTCTAGAATATGAACAACAAGAGCCAAATCAAGAAAAAAGGACAGTAAGAAAAGAGAGAAAGAATGCTTTCAAATCAAAACAGTTGATATAATAGAATCCAAGAAGTCTTGAAATGAAGTCAGACGACTACCTTAAATTTGATTTATCTTGTTCACTAAGATCAATGGTCTTTTTGGAGGAATGCCATGTGGAGATCCATAAAATATAACTGGTGAGAATTGTTTCCCACGGCTAAATTTTCCAGGCTTAACTGTTGCTGAAGCAGACTAAAGGAAACATAAAATTAAGTCAATTTTTGCATTACCGTAGCCATGAAACAATGAATTGGTGACAAACAATCTAAAGAGACTAAATTACAGGATTCTGTTATTAACGAAAAGTGTCCCAATAAGCTTTAAACATAAATAAAACAAAAGCAATTTAAACCAAATACCTTTTCGCCAGAGAGTAGCGCACTGGTTGCAGTTTCCTTTCTTTGTTCCGATCGGGAAGGCGAACAAGGTGACACGGAGATCTTTCTTGTAGAATCTTCTATTTTCAGCTTGCTTTTACTTCTTTTTCTTTCCCTCACAGCAGATTCTAGGGGGTAAATCAAGACTCTTTATTATTCCATCTTTTTTTTCTCTTTAATTTGTACAACACATTAAATTCGCGTAAATTTGAAGTGGACTGGAATCAGTAGTAGCAACTAATAGACTAATTTGATATGAAAATGATGAAGATTGCAAAAAAAGAAAAAGAAACATAAATATAGTGCCCTAATTGAAACTTTTTTTACAAATAAAGTTCGAATTTCAGTGAAAGTTTTAATGAAACTCTCATAAACTATTTGAAGAAGTATCACGCTCCACGATTATCATCATCGATTACCCGATTTCAAAGTAATTTTGCAGTGCAATTCACTTAACAACAACAACAACAACAGCAACAGGATTGAGAAAAAAGCTAGAAGAGCATACGAGGAGGAGAGATGCCACATTTGAAGCATTCGAACAATCGATCAACGTCGTCCATTGTGCTTGCATTTCTCTTCTTCCCCATTCTCTTTCGATTTCGATTTCCCTCCACTACTCCCTCAGCGGGAATTTGATTTTTCAATCTTGCTACCGACGTTTTATTTTCAAAGGTAACATTCTTTTATTTTGGCAAAATGATAAAAGACTACCAACGTTTGCACATTTTATCATTTGACTCCCTATTATTTTTTTAGAGCAAACAACCTCAACGTTTTAATTTAGTCTAAATATGCCCATGTTGAGTTGAAACTGTCAGTCAACTGAAGGTCAACGGTTGATTATGACTGGACTTGCCACGCGTTAAGATCTACTGACGTGGCATATGTCACGTTAGATTTAAAAAATATATATTTTGTTATTGCCTTTTTTACGGTGACACATTACTGACTATCATGCTGACATGTGGCTGAACCGAATGGTGACATGTGGCAAATATGATGGTGACACATGGCGAATATGATGCTGACACGTCAACAGATCTTAACACGTGGTAAGTCCAGTCAACATCAGCTGTTGATCGTCAGTTAACTGGTAGTTTTCATCCAACAATGATATATTTGGACCAAATTAAAACGTTGGAAGTTGTTTGCTCAAAAAAAAAAGAATAAGGAGCCAAATGACAAAACATACAAACGTTGGGAGCATCTTTTGTCATTTTGCCTTTTATTTTCTATTCTTCACCTATTTTCCTTTAAAAACTTAAAAAACTTTTTTTTAAAATGTCTTCTGCAGTGTATTCGGAATAAGACTCACAATATTTGAAGCTTAAAATATATAGTTATATTATACACATATAAAGATTTTTAAATTTTATATTTATGATTTTAGTGAGTATGAATCTATATACTTAGATTTATTGAATATTAATAATTCATTTTAATGTAATTGTATATCATGATGAACCCAACAAATGATTTTTTTCAAAAAAAAATCTAACAAATGGTTCATTGAAAAAAAGAATGATGTTCATCCCGAAAGATCTGGGCTTGTACACTTGTGTGTACAATATGTGTGCACACCTCGTCAAAAGAATAAGAAAAAGACATGAACAATACTAACTTATAATCACACCTAATATATTAAAAATTTGTAAATAATTACATTTATGTAGTATGTTTAGATAACCATTGTAATTCAGTCTTACTAAACTGATATAATTGGAGCACTACTTACGCTCGTGCATTATTAGTTTTAACTAATTCATTATAAGAAAGATACATATCGCACCCGTAGTCGTTTTAGACAAACGAAATGAGAACAATCACACAAAGCCTAAAAATGAGTTAAATTAAATATTTGTAAGAGAAAAAACAAATATTATTTCTAGGCTAGTGAAAAACATACCAGAAAAATAAAATGTTGTATTTCATGGGTTTGAATTATGTTAGACTTATTTTTTATTCAAAAGTTTTACGATCACACACAAATTAAAAAATATTTATATTTTTAAAATTGATGACTAAATTTTTATTTAAAAGTATATGCGAATTTATATCATTGGTTAAAAAATGCATAAAATATATAAAAAATATAAAAATTTTACGAGAGTGTGATTCCTAATACTCATCGTTCTATCTCTGACCTGAATGCGAATATCTATTTTCTTTGTGTCTTAAAATGCGAGAACTCGACGATTTTGCTCGTTATTTTGTGGTACTCAACGCTCTATGCAGGAACTTTGCTGCCGACGATTAACATTTACCCATGTTTGATTGATTAGAACATATAAAATCACCTTGAAATGTTTAGCTTTGAGCTCATTTGTTCTTTTTATGCACAACTTCCCAATCTTGTTTTGTAATTCTACTCGTATTAGTAAAAAAAAAAATAGTATATGTTTAATTACGAGACTTAGGCTCCGTTCAGTAAGGATTGTGAAACGTTTATTGGCCTTCAACGTCTATTTTCAGAAAAGTTAAATTTTTTTTGCTGCGGTAAAACATTCGTTTGAGCATAAAATCAGGCGAGGAAACGTCTGCTGCTGGTACCCGTTTGACATTGTTTCTTCGCTGGGCACTCTAAGGCCCGTTGGAAAAATATTGTTGAACACACCCTTAAGTGAAATGATAAAGGTCTATCTTACTTTAATCAATGGTCAAGAGTTCGATTCTCGCGTTGAACATTGAGCGATTTTAAAATTTATGATCAACCCTTACCAATTATATGAGTCAACATAACGTAAAAAACTAATCATCGGCTCACCCCGATAAATATCTTTGAAAAAAACTATATTTTAGTGTAATGAAAGAGCAGATGTGCTCTTATGGCATGCCATTATTGACCACAATATTTAACTTTGTGTATTATGGTCAAGGGCTATAGATTTAAAAACTTTTGTTCAATATCCAACAAATTTTGCCGGGCATAAGTAGGGCTGTAAATGAGACGAGACAGATCGCGAGCCACTCGAGCTCGACTCGGTCAAAGCTCGACTCGATTGGACTCGACTCGAGCTCGAACTCGGCTCGAATTCTTAACGAGCCAAGCCGAGCTACTTGATACCCGACTCGAAAAGCTTGCGAGCTACTCGAAAATATAATATACTAAAATTTTTATTTATTTGTGATTTAGAATCTAAATTCCTAAACTTAAAACCCTAAAATATAAATCAAACATAAGTCTTGAACCCTAAAATATAAATCCTAAATTTTTAAACCCAACAATCTAAACCTCTAAAACCTAAACTAACACCTAAACCCTAAAATTAACAAGCTTGAGTTTACACAACTTGTGTATCAAAGTTTTTTCTTGATAGGGCTTTAAATGAGACCTGACAGATGACGAGATACTCGAGTCCGCCGCGGTCAAAGATCGGCCAACACTTGACTCAATTGGGCTCGAACTCAACTCGAGTTTTTAATGAGCCGAGTCGAGCTCAGATTTTATGGGCTCGTTAAAAATTGCTCAAGCACGAACTCGACTCAAAATCTTGACGAACTGGGTCGAGCTCAACACTACTCAAACTCGACTCGGCTCGTTTACACCCCTAGTCATAAGGATAGAGATTAATTGGGTCCCATAAAAGAAGCTTTCTTTTTTAGGGTTCCAAAAGAAAAAGAAAAGGAAAAAGTAGTTCAACCACGTGGGAACCGGCTGAGGTCAGCCGATTCGACCAATCAACATCCGGTTCGTTGGGTTTTAGTAATAATTATCCCTAAAGTAAATTACTATATTTTGCTAATGACTCGTTAGACTTTGGTCTGTCGGTTCTAAATTTCTAATTAATTTATTATAAACTGTTGTTTATTTATTTATTTATTTTTCTTTTCTTTCCTAGTCTTTGTAGGTTAATTTT
This sequence comes from Hibiscus mutabilis, assembly GCA_019671005.1. Taxonomy (NCBI): domain Eukaryota; kingdom Viridiplantae; phylum Streptophyta; class Magnoliopsida; order Malvales; family Malvaceae; genus Hibiscus; species Hibiscus mutabilis. The sequence continues at coordinate 41,024,174 of CM033749.1, forward strand.
TTTGACAACTCCTAAATCTAATTCTAATCCCACCTGTAATAACATGCCTACGAGTTTGACGCATTTTTTTAAAAAAATGGTTTTGAATGGAGTTACCACCAACCCTTTTAATTTATGTGAGATTGAATTACTTAAAAATTCGGTTATTTTAATAAAACTTAATTTTGTCATTTTTATTAAAACAACGAGTTTTTGTCTGCGAAGCTAGAAAAAATGAGTACGTGAGTCTGTTACGTGTGGGAAAGGGTGGGCACCCCCACAACGCCAAAAATTGGTACCTAGTCGATTACGTATTGTCTTAACGATAGGAATTACGAATTCGAATTTAATTTGGAAACTGTGATCCCCGAATGTATGAATTTTATCATGAAATTGTATTTTAAAGAATACTCTTTTATATGGGACTAACGAGAAACTCATACCTCTTTAAGTTCGAGACATAATTCCACGAGACCCCGAATAAAGGAATACTATTCTAAATATTATAATTTAGGATAAAAATGTATTTTTATATTAGAGATTAACGAGAAAGCGACACCCCTTTAAGTTCGAGGTATGTTTTTCCCGAGAATCCTTAATAAAAAAAAGTTTTTTTATTTAAAATGATTAAAACAAATAAATTCAGGATATATACGGATATATATGTATATTATTACATATATAAATATTAAGTAAATAATAATATTAGAAATAATAATAGCGGTAGTATAATAATAGGTAACGTTAAAATATATATGGTTAATAATAATAAAAATAACACTAATAATAATAATATATTAATTAATTAATAATAATAACAACAACAACAACAATATAATATATAATATAACAATAATAATAATAAAGTGACTAAATTGTAAAGAACATAAACTTAAAAAAACAAAAAATAGGACGGAATTACAAGGAAACATAAATTAAAAGGTAAAAATATAAAGGATACAAAGGTAGAGGGACCAGAATCTAATTTTCCCGTTTCATTCAATGAGGTGTGAATCTTTCCATTCGGGTAGGGTCGCCACACAAGTTACAGGATAAAACGACGTCATTTTAATCCTAAACAGTAACGCCCAAAATGACTTTTGTTTTGAAGAGTGTATGAATATTTTTTAGACAAAAAAATATTACTTTGTTTCTGATATTACAAAAAAGAATTTGAAAAGCTTTCCCAACTCCTCTCCCCTTCATCTATTCTAAACCTAGGGGCCGCTGAGCCTACCACCACCAACCGCCGTTTATTGGCGACGGCGAGCCACCGTCTCCGATGGCCAGAGCTCGTACAAAAAGATAAAATAATTTGATTTCTTTCTCTAAACACATATATGCCTTTTTTTAAATTAGTTTTTTATAGATCTACAAAAAAATCGAAGGGTCATATTTATTTTTATCTTTTTTTAATATTTTTTTTTTGCTTTCGATCTTCTCTGTTTTTTGTGTCTACAAAAATCTCTCTTTGGATTTGTAGGTGGTCGTTTTACAGGGGATGAGAGGATCGTCGGCCGCCCACGTGGATGATGACAATGCATGAGGTGGCAGCAAAGGGATTGTGTCAGATGGGCGGTTATCGCAGAGCAGGGTGATAATGGCGTCAGATTGGGCGGCAGCGGTGGCTGGCTGAAGTGTTATGATTAGGTTAGGTTAGATTTAGGTTATAATCTTGGGTTGGGTTTGATTGGGCCTGAGTATTATTTTGAGTATTGGGTATATGTGTATTTGAGTTATGGTATTTGTTGTAATGGGTATTTGTGGTTTATTAGATGATGGGCTTTAGGCCGGACATAATTGGGCTATTACACTACCTAGGGGAGAGGGAAATGGAGGACTAGAAGAAGGAAGAATAGTGCTTATAGTGGGTTTCAAACCTATGACTTACGAGAATATGAAAGAACAATAGTAAACAGTTTGACCAACCGACCAAATATACTTGCTCTTTTGATTTTGTTTTGATTTACATTCTCATATTTTACTAATTTCGTTTGCATTAATTTATAACACAAGTGAATTTGGACTGACAATATAGTAGCATTGGTTTATTAATGATATTGATAAAGTTCTATCATGTTCATGAATCCTTAGACTAATTTTTAAGATAAAGGATTATTTATCAGATAATAAATTAAATATTTATTAGTTTAGTATTTCGTTAATCAAATGTCTATAATTTAATTATTTTTTAGTTGTTTTTTTGCTTTCTCAAAGCTCTACTCTGACTATTTGGATCAACTCGCTTCGTACACCTGATTTTTATGGATGAGTCTTTCAGCTGATTTTTTTTTGCATACACAATACTTCGAATTTGAGACTTGCTTAAGCGATACTAAGTTGTTTACCACTTGAATCGATCCCTTTAGTAATTTAATTGATTATTTAATAAATAATTTTATTTTTTAAAAATCGAAAAACCTTCAGTAATATTACATAAAGAGTCAAGGAAAGAGTGAAGATAAGGATGAAAGAAGTGGAGAGAACATCGTAGTCTTAGCTACCATTTTCAATCTCTTTCATCAAAAGCGGGATGTATTTCGTTTTGCTTTTAACAGTTTTCAACGTGAATAAAAAAACAAATGGATATTTCCGAAAGGGAGAATAGTAGTTATATTCATTTTTTGAATTTTATAATATATAGTGATTACCAAGATTTTAGTTTAATAGTAATATTGAAATTTAAATTTTTTATATTTTAAGTTTAAATTTTTATTATGTAAACATTGGGTCTAAATTTAAGTACAAATTTATTTTTATTTAGATCTTATCATATGGTAAACTATATCTATATTTATTATAATTTAACTTTCAAATATATTTTCTTAATGATTAGATTGTTACGGTTGATTTTGATTATAATCATTGGGATGTTGTATTGTGATTGTAAATATACTTGCAATATAAAAATATGATCCACTTATATTGTATAAAAATTATTTCATTTTATATTAATTTTGGATCATTAGATGAATGTAAATGGTAGACATATATTAAAATTTTGCGCATTTATATTAATTACTTCTTTTTACTCGTAAAAATATTTTATTTTTAATTATTAATCTCAATCATTTATTTATCTTATATCAATATAAAACTAAAATATTGTTCACAGTGTATTCGGATCCTACTACTTTTTTTTTCTCTCTCTATATAAGATAAAATTAGTTGGCACAATGTAAAAAGATTTACTTTTATATGAAAATAAATGTATGAGATGGTCGGCAAAGTTGATGCGAGATGGTTCACTGGAGAGTTGCGTTTTTCACATAATGCCAACGCAGTAATCATATCTCTTTATATATACCCAAATTGGATTGTATGCATCCAAATATAAAATTTACTTTTGCATAAGGAATGAAACTAAAGCTTAAATTCAAACAAAACAATTGTTATTAAAATCATAAGAATTTCCAAAAAAGAAAAGAATATTTCGGCAAAAAAACTATTATATGAATTTTATTTTCCAATTACTTCCCAAAAGAAAATACAACACATGTATACCAAATAGGTTCGAAATTAAAAAAAAAAAACACACAGCAAAATTTCAAACTAAATAGACCCACCACATGCCGTACAAAATGAAAATTATATTAAAAAAACTGTAACCCAAAGCTAATTTCTTCTTCTTCTTCATTCAGAACTTCAACTATTCTGTATACGAAATTATTCTGATCTGTAAAGACCAAGATTTTAGCAGATAACACAACTAGCCGGATCTTCTTCAATACTTTTACCGTAAGTGTAAGAATCGGGTATCGGAGCATAGTATCGAGACACCGACGGGTGATATACGTACGGGTACGTTACTATAACCTCTTTCGGCTGCTCTTTCTTGGGTTCCTCCTTTTTCTCCTCTTTCTTCGGCTCTTCTTTCTTCTTCTCCGGCTCTTTCGCCGGTCCGACGGAAACGATCTCGGTGTGACACAGCTTCCTTAGTTTCCTCACTGCCTTGACAGGATCAATGTCTCCGGTCACCGTCAGTTTCTGGTCCTTGTCCATGGCAACCGATTCAACCCCTGAAATACCGGAGGCTGTCTTCATGACTTTCTGTCTGCATTTTTCATCGTGGAAATCCAATTTCAACACAACTTTCTGTGAAACAAACAAACAAACAAAAAGCAGCTTCTGTTAATGTTTCGATCAAAGCAAAACTGCAGAATTTAAAAAACAATAAGCGATTTTAATTCAGGAATTTCAAAGGAAATGGAAATCTAACCATCATTTCAGAGATTTGGGAATACAAAACTAAGCGAAAATGAGAGGAAATTAGTGTAAAAGCTTTGGTTGTGATGGAAATGCCAAAGCGTGTGGAATTTATAGAGGCAGCCAAGTCAAGTTATTACATACAGGAAGGGGGTCAGCCTTCTTTGGCAACTATACTTTTGAGGTTCGTGGAAGATACGTTCAATGTAAAACGACATCGCTTTTACACTATCACTTAAGAAATGATTTTCGAGGGAAATTTCTGTAAACCTTCCAATTCCGATTGACTTGGTCACCAGGATACTGCATCACGGAATCAGAATTCTAATTCGAAAGAGTAACATATAATTCTTTTGAAAATAGGGAAAAATTATAATTATATCATAAAATATTTAAATTTATTATATAAATTATATGTAAAAAAATTTGGGGTGAGGGCTACAATCTCTCCCAGTATAAAGATAGCTTCTTCGTCCCTGCGTGATTCTAATATTGTAACTTAAATCAATTGGTAGTTAGTTAAATAATTTTTTTTATATTAAAGTAATATTTTTATTTTTATTTAATTTAAACATATTTTTATGAGAGAAATTTTGACACACAAGGCGGTGTAAACTAATGTTTACACAAATTTGTTAAGTTTAAGATTTAGGAGTTTGGTTTAGGTTTTAGGGTTTATAATTTATAGTTCATGGTTATAGTTTAGAGTTTAAGAATTTAAATTTTAAATTGTATAAATTAAATTAAAAGTATTGTGTATTTTTTGTTACACAACTTATGTATCAAAATGTAACTCATAATTGTTATAAACGGAGACAAATAATTATCAAAATTCAGAACTCAGGTCTCCTACGCTTTTTTTTTAATTAAAAGATGTCATATATAGAGAGGGTAATAAGTTAGTCGACAAGTTGGCTAAGATTACAAAGCAAGGGACTCTGGATAATTAAGTCTTCCTAGTTTTATCATATATGGTTTTATCGATTCTTCGTGATAATTGCATGCCTGAATGATAACATTTTATGATGTATTTCAAGCTATATATTTACCAAAAGAAGATATTAAATGTTTAAATGCACCAAAAACTACGAAAGTACACTACATATTTCGTGAATGTTACATCGACAATTTTCTCATCGCTATTCGAACTAAAACTTAATAAGCTAATTAATATTCAAATATACTTAAACGTTACTTTCAAATATATATATATAAACGTTGAAAAATATCAAATATGCCATATTTTACTACCCATGAGACCTTTAATTTTAAAGGTGGCGATGGAGAGAGTGGGTGGATGGAAGAATGTTTTTCTCTTCTTACGTCTCCATGTCTTCTCTGGTGATATTGTTAAAAATGGTGTCGTCTCACGTGGGGTCAAGGCACGACTCAGTCACGTGACATATTATTCAACATTCATTTTCTCCATCCATCGTGAATTAGAGTTCATGATATTTCTTCCCGATGAAGTAATGGATTTTATACATTATAAGTAAATTTGATTATAATATGTTATCCCATATTTAAATTTATTTTTCGGAACTCAATGAGTGGTCCCAATGATAAAAATGACATGTTCTTTTAAATGATTTAAATTCGAACAACGTATTCTACAAATATGTATGAGGTTACTTAAATTTGAAACTAGGCTAAAAATACAACCTTAATATTGATTATTTACAAATATGTCAATTTTAAAGACATGAAAATAGAATGCAACATCATTCATGATCCAACAAGTGGTATGAAATATTGTGATTAACGGTGAAGATAATCGAATAAAAAGTCCTTTGTTCTTTTTGTGCCTCTTTATATGTCCTACACTAAACAACTAAACCTTGCCCTCTAAATTCTAAATCATAGACTGTAAACCCTAAAAATTAATTCATATACCTTAAACTCTAAACTCCAACTATAAACTCTAAAAATTAAATCATATACCTTAAACTCTAAACCCCAAACCTAAACTCTAAACTCCAACCCTAAACCCTAAACTTAAACCTTAATTTTAACGTGGAGCATGAATAAAAGCACCAAAAAAAGGTAAAAAAATCTTTGTTCAAGATATTCATATAATTTTGTTATACGCCCTTTCTAATGAATTTATGACTAAAGATAACTATAATCATACCTAATAGCATGATTGTAAAATAATCATAATTATAACAAGTTTATAATGTAAGTTCACAACGGCAAAAAACCATGGTTTAAATAGTAATAACTCAAGCTCAAAAATCGTAGTAATAAGAAAAATTATAATTGATATTCGAAATATATAATGTTACTGATAAATGTATTATAATTAATAACTAAGAAATAACATAAACTATTAGCACATGATAAAAATCAGTCCATTAGAACATATATTTACATAAACCAAATACGTAAATTTCAAACTTTAATATATATAGTAAATAGCTATATTAGAATATATATATATATATATATATATATATTAACATCTTCTTCTTCATTAAGCGTTGTCCAACAACTATTTTGTATATGATTTTTTTATAATCTATACGAACAGAAATTCAGCAGATAACGCAGCCAGCTGGATATTCCTCCACGTAAGTGTAACAACAGGGTACTGGAGGCGGAGGAATATAGTATTGTGTCATTGCCGGGTAACATACCAAAGTATGCGGGTTTGGTGGAGGGTTTTTGTTAGGATCCGGTTTCTTCTCCTGCTCTTTCGCCGGTCCGACGGAAACCATTTTGGTGCGACATAACTTCCTTAGTTTGTTCACTGCCACCACCGGATCAATGTTCCCTATCACCGTCAGTTTCTGGTCCTTGTCCATGGCAACTGACTCAACTCCTGCCAAAAGAAAAAAATATATATAGTATATTCGTCTCATTTATTTTGTCCATTATTGACTTTTCACACAGTTTTAGGAAAAAAAATTGTGTAAAAAATTTGATGTAAAATAATTGAATCAACAATTTTATCCTTGTCTTTAGTGGCGTTTTGAGGTATGTTTGTGATATTTAGTAGAGCTTTTATCCACAAACACCGCAATAGCCTGACTTTTAGTGGCATTTCATTTTACAAACGCCGCAATAGCATGACTTTAGTGGCATTTTATTTTTCAAACGTCGCTAAATTTAATTATAAGGAAAATAAAATTATAATAAAAATTAATTTTCACTGTTTTTATTTCGTCAAAAAAAGTAAATTATAGAGACAAAATATTTATTTCATCCCAAAAATATATTGTCACAATTAACTTAAAAAAATTGTTAAACAAAATATTTATTTCATTATAAAAAGTACATTTTGTCGCAATTTAATCCTCTCTAAATATTTCGTTCCTAAGCCTCTCTTTCCCGATCCACTACCTCTCGGTCACCACTACCGTTCGACCACCATCTTGAATCCCTATACCAAAAAAGTTAAATATGAGAAGTTAATAATAGTTTCAGACAATTAAAGCAATCAATATGCTTTCTACCATAATCAACTTTCAACTAAACTAAATTAAAATTGAACCCATTTGGTGGTCTACGTGGAAAAGAGAATGTTGTTATCACTAAGAGATTTTGTTTCGAGCGGTTTGTTTGTATGATATGTACCTTATCATAAGGTTCAGATTAATGAACATATATTATGTAATCACATCAAAATATTACAAAAAAAGCCAAATCAAATAGAATAAAAAAAGAAAGTGTGCTTTAACAACAAGCTGAATATGCAATTGCAACTATTGGTTTGTAAGTGGATCCATATAGCACAGATTGTTTTAATGGTTTACACCTATATTGCCCATGCATGCCACATTCAAATCAATTCAATTGCTCACACATGGTTTCACGTTCTTCAATTGGAATGGTGTGGAAAATGATATTTTGTTGTTATTGTTTAATAATATATACATAACGAAATAAGTAAAAATGTTTGAAACCAATTTACATCAAAAGAGTTCAAATTACTTGAAACTAACTACTACCATTAACAAATCTCACTTCACTTAACCTCCATGGAAAGAAAAAGCTAGTTGGAATTGAATACCATATGAGAATTTACCTTTCAAGAAAAAGATAGAAAGAATGACGATTATCAACAAGAATTATAAAATTAACCACACTAAAAGACACTATAAAACATTACTATGATTATTCTTTTTAAAACATTTTGGAATTTAAGAAAATAAGCAAATCCTAAGAAAATATAAATGGAACAAAAAACAAAATCAACAATCAGGTTTCAGTTGATAGTCAATACAAGACAAAGCCATGAACCAAATTTAACACAACAAACAGCAAAGCTGATAGCTAATATTAAATCTCAGTACCTGAATAAACCCTGTGTTTCCCTTTTGTCCAAAAGAGATTGATGGTCGCATAAGGCAAGAACCTATAGCAGAGGTATCCTAATTAGATTTTTTTTTCATTCACAACAACACAACTTTATGGTAATTAATATCTAGTAACAAAAAACACAACCTCTCGGAAAAAGGTTACCGGCTGCTGACCGAGAGACTGGGGATTTCCGATGTTGCAGTACAGAATCTGCAAAAGACGATTAGCAGTAGAGTGTCAAATTTAAAGTTCATCAACTTCACAAGTGTCCATTAAAAAAAACTTAAAGGAAGAAAACTATGTACCTCTTCAAAGGGATGAGCTGATGGCTTATCCTTTATCTCTTCTTGCAATTTCCGAGAGAGATATTAAGAAAATATCATAAAGAACTAGTTCAAATATTTTAAAAATAAATCCAGCTTCATATACCAAACTACCAGCAGCATTTATTTCAAAATTTCTAAAACACTCATACTGTAATTGTAATATCCCAATTTTTGATTAGTTACTAAAATGTAATTTTTGAAAGTTTAGGGGTTAAAGTATAAACTTTGGAAAAGTTTGGGGACTAAAGTATAAATTTCCCCAACAAGTAATTTTATTCAGTATAAGAGTGAATCGGATCAAAACAGATACCTTGATATCGGTTTTAAGAATTAAGATGCAGAAAAAAGTATCGAATTTGGATCGAATGAAATTGTTAAGCGTGCTCACGTTAGGGAAATACAAAGATGGGTGACCTCCGAGAAGGTCCTATAAAAGTGTTTTTAATCGATATTTTGGACTCAGTAAAAGAAAAGAATATTCGAATGGATTATCGATAAAGGATTTCTAAGAGAAATTTTATTCTATAGAGATTTTCGATAATTATCGGAATAGTATACTGAGTTAGGAGAATTCAGTCTAAGTTCTGGGAAAGTAAAACGATAATGGATTTCGTCAGTTGACGAATCTTAGAGGTCAAGAAATGACTCATAGTGGATATGATACAGTAAAATAAGCCTGAAAGTTAGTTCTTGTTTAGAATAAGTTATCTGCATATTAAAGAGATGATACAGTAATTATAAGATACTCATATACGAATGAGTAAGAAGAAGAAGTATCTTTACTTTAGAAATATATATGTTTGAAGATAACAATGTCAGTAGTTGCTGCAGATGTAATCTGACGATTTACTCAAGATAAGTTAAAGATTGAAGTTATGATGGAAATAACTCAATAGTATCTTATTATAAGATGTTTGTACTGTCAGTACATATAAGGGATAATTGAAAAGTTAAGTAATGATACTACTGAGATGATTAGAAAAGAAACTAAAAGGGAAATTGATATGTAAAGAGATTATATTTGAAGCTCAAAAAGAAGATGTTAGGTATGAATCAGTCAGAGTACTAAAAGTAGTAAACTATATTGCAAGGATAATCAAAACAAATATGGAAAGAGTTACAGTGTAGACTCCTCAAATGTTAGAAAAACTTCGAAAAGTCTTTAAATCAGACACAACCTATGTAAGAAGGATTATTTCTTTAAGGAGACATTGATATTATAAGATGTCAACTGTGAAGCCTGATAGATCAGGAAGGCAAAGAATCTGGAATAAAAGCATGATGAAAGTGATATTTGAGTACATACTGAACAAGATTGAAAGTCTATTATCGATAAAGTGTATTGAACTTGTAACTAAAAAGTATTCTGAGAAGTCAACTAAGAGGTTAATTCTACCTGAATAGTTGGCAACAGAACCTTATAAAGGTAGGGCTAAAGTGTAATGGATAAGTTAATATATCTTTTTCATAAAGGTTTTGATAAAGACAATCAGTAATATAAGATGATGAGTATGACAAGCATTAAAATAATGTGGATTGCTGGAAAAAGGGTTTTCTAATGATCTAAATGATCAAATACTAGAAGGCAATATGAAGGTATCATCTCGAGAATCTGAAGTGTAATTTAGATAAGTTGGTTATTTGTGCACAAGGTAGAAGTGATTATAAGAAGAAATGTTTAAATTTTTAAAAGGAATTAGTTCCTTAATGAAGTCAAAGGAAGTGTGTTTAGTTGATGATTGTTCCGACTAATTGAAATTTCTCTAGAAATGTTTCTAGACAAGAACAAGAGTCTCGGATTACAAGGGTTATAAAGATACCCGTAGCAGTAAAAATAAAATGAAGTATGAACTTTTTTTCGATTTTTGCCTAGATTGAGCTACTGGTGCAGTAGGGGGCTCAAGTACAAAAACAAAAAGTACCTAAAAGTTTGTAACCTTCGCCAATTGTATATAATAAAGCATTGGTTGTTTAAATGTTTAAGCTGTTGAGAGCCTTAAATGTCAGAGCAAAAAAGAAGTTATGATTTTTATTTGAAAATGAAGGATAATTTGTATAGGTCAAAAAGGGAAAAATTAGTTTCAGAATTGTTATACCTCAAGGAATCGTGAAAGAGTTGGACCAATAGTATATTAATGGGTCTTATCTCTAGAAGTGAGCTAAAGTCTATAGTATATGTACTTATGTTTTGGGGGCATTGACTAAATTATTTACATGTCAACACTCCTGAATAAATTGAGATGCAATTAGATTTGATACATGAAGAGGAGTTAGTAGAAATATTGGTTTATGGAATTAAATAATTAAGGAATAAGAAATTTCATTGACTAAAGTTTTGAGGAAAAATCACAAGGTCGAAGAAACCAATTGGGAGGCAGAGAAGAAAATAAGGAAGTAATATCCATAAATGTTTGGAACAAGTACACATTGAAAATTCGAGGATGAATTTTCTTAAGGGGGAGGAATTGTAATATCCCAAATTTTGATTAGTGACTAAAATGTAAATTTTGAAAGTTTAGGGGGTTAAAGTATAAACTTTGGAAAAGTTTGGGGACTAAAGTGTAAATTTCCCCCAACAAGTAATTTTATTTAGTATAAGAGTGAATCGGATTGAAATAGGTACCTTGATATCGGTTTTAAGAATTAAAATGCAGAAAAAGGTACCAAATTTGGATCGAATGAAATTATTAAGCGTGCTCAAGCCAGGGAAATACAAAATGGGTGACCTACGAGAAGGTCCCATAAAAGTGTTTCTAATCGATATTTTGGACTCAGTAAAAGTAAAGAATATCCGAATGTATTATCGATAAAGGATTTCTAAGAGAAATTTTATTCTATAGAGATTTTCGATAATTATCAGAATAGTAGACTTAGGAAAATTCAGTCTAAGTTCTGGGAAAGGAAGTTTTTATGAGATAATAGATTTTATTTCCCGAATATGGAAATATGGAATTTTTGGAATAAATCCGATAGTTCGGAAAAGGTAAAATCGCAGTAGAAGTATTTTACGAGTATCAGGAAATCGGATCGAACTAAAATTTCAGAGGCTGATCCAAAAGCCATGGAAAAGTCATAAAATACTATTTTATGAATATTTTATTATAGTTGGTTCGATTCCAACTAGACTTAGTTGAATTTTTACAAGAATGGCAAACTAGTAAATAAAAACTAGTTTGAGGGCAAATTGGTCATTTGACAAGGATAGAAATTTTGAAATATTAAGGGCGATTTTGGAAGGTGAATTACACTTGGATAAAATCATGGCCATTGATTTTTGATAAGATTAAGTATTGACCATTGGATTAAAAAGGCAAATTAGTAATTTCACTAATTAAATGAACTTTAAATTCATTTAATTTTAACATGTGGATTTAAATAAGTAAAATGTGAACCAAATTGTTCATCTTTTTGAAATATTTCGAACTAAGGGGAGAAAAAGGGAGAAATTTTTTCAAGCTCGATTCAATCCCCGAAACTCGATTTTCATGTAATATTTTCAACTGCAAAGTTGTTCTACTCTTCAAGCTCTATCTTTTGATGTCAATAATTCATGGAATGCATGCTTGATTGATGAGAATTTTGCATGAGAATAAATTAGGGATTATGGAAAAAGTTTGGGGCTTTTGGAATTTTATTATTTTATGATAAAATTCAAGTTGAAATCAAGCTAGTATAATGTTAAAATCATGTTATTGAGTTGCCCTACATATTTTAGTTTGTATGAAGAAGATTAGGGTTTATGGATTCAAGTTTGATTTAGGGTTTGTGATGTTGTATAAATATATAGTAAGCTTGAATTTGTTATTTGGAAGCAAAACCCTAAATTAAAGGTATAAGGACCATTCCGGAAATTATAAAAGTTTGAGGAATAATCTGATTTTTTTATGATTTGAAGTGTATTTATGTTATTTTTAATTTTGGAGATGTGAAATTGAAGTTAGAATGCAAAACCGATGTTAAATCGAGTTAGTGACCATTTTGGCAAATTGTCAAAGTTAAGTGACCAATTCGGAAATGAGGTTTTAGAGAATGACTAAATCTGATTTTAGTTGAAATAATAGAATTCAAGTAGTAATGTTGATTTGAGGACTAATTTGCAAAGTTAAGAAGTTTGAATCCTGCATTTTTAGTGACTATTTCGGAAAATACGAAACAAAATTAGAGGGAATTATTTTTGAAGAATTATTTGATGAAGAAAGTGATACATTAGTGGTTTGAATCAAGGGGACCAAATTGACAAATAGTAAAGTAAGGAGAAATTAGTATAAAGTTTGAAGTTATTTATGGAAGTTGTGTAGGAAAAGTGGATTTGGCAGTAAGTTAGAAAATTCACCATAAATTCTACAAAAAATGGTTAGATGATGAATTTTATATCGATATAAAGATTTATTTGTCTAGTTTCGTTTAAAATAAACGGTGATTGATTTCGATTCATATATCAAAAGATATGAACTTTTAAGTGATGAAAGGTCAGAAAATAGAATAGCAGTCTGTTCCGAAATTCAATACTGAAATTCGACTTTGAAAATTTGTCATAAATCGTACAAATTAAATGTGGGTTATTAGTTTATATGGTTGAAAATCTTATCGAATCTAGTTTCGTTTCTAACTAAAGGAAACTGATTTCGAGTTCCGAGTTAAAAGATATTAAATTTTAATCGAATAAAGGCCAAAAAAAATTACAAAACAGTGTCTGCCAGGACATCCCTGTAAACGGGAGTTTGATGAATTTTCATAATTTTTTAGATTTTATTAAATTATGTGGCTTATATCGTTAGAACCGTTATCGAATCTAGTTTCTATGGTATAAAGGAGATTAAGATTCAATATGTATTCTGCCCTGTAGAAGTAAATCTTTGATGGTAGTGCAAGTTGACAGAAAATGGAAATTGAGACAATTTGTGTCTAATGTTGGTTAGCAAGCTTGGAGGAATTATTTGAAGAACAAAAAGGTCATTCGGGGACCAAAAATGAGTTTGTGAACAGTATAAGGAAAGAAATTTATGGAAAATTTTTATGTTGAATGATTAAATAACTTAATTGAAATATTGTTAGAAGTGAATCTAACAAATGTTTATTTATATTAATGTGATAAATGAAGTTGGATCCGAATCAAAAGAAGGTTCGAGGTACTATAAAGGAAATGATTAATGGAGCTTAGTGGGGCATATTAATAAATGGCCAAGGTGAGTGCATTCATATGTTTTAAATTGCAATTAGGAAGACTAGCGAATAGTCGACCTTAATTTAAAAATAGTATTGCCTTTTATATATATATATATGTGTGTTGAGCTACTGTATGTTGCAATAAAGGTAGATTAAATGGAATGTGAAGTATGAATTATTATTATGAGAAATGGTGATGATTTATGTTTGCCATGACTATTTATGATGAAACATGAAACATGAAATGTTTATTTATATGATTAATTATTATGTTGAGTTGATGATGAAAGAAATGCCCAAGTATTGTGTATGAGAGTCCATGGTATAGTTGGCATGCCATAGTCTTTAGCAGTTGCACCCTCATGTTCATGTTATCAAACAAATATTGTGACAAAATGATTGTGTCACATGCACCCTGGGGATCCATGCCCACTGTGCCCGAGTGCATTGTCGAGGTGCTTCATGTTTATGTGGAGCAAAGAGTTCCCCCGAGTACGTACTCATCTTCACGTTCACGTTAGATACTACGGTGTCATTTCAAGATGACTCGCGTACCTCGATCTCCTATAGCGTACTTTGGGCAATGATAAACGAATCATGTCACGTAAACGAATCATGTTACGTATATGAATCATGTAATGAATATGAACCGTGCTATGTTTATGAAATATGTCATGTATATGAACCATGCCATGAATACAGAACATACCATGTATATGAATTAAATAACGTATATAAATCATGTTAGGTAAAAGAATCGTGTCAGGTAAAAGAATCATGTCATGTAAATGAATCAAGTTATGTATATGAATCATGTCACGTATATGAATCATATTCATGACACGTATACAAATTATGTTACGTATATGAATTATGCCATGCATATGAATTATGCCATGTTCACGTATCATGTTATGTATATGAATTAAGTCACGTATATGAATGATGTCACATATATGAGTTATGACGCGTAGATGGATTCTTTCATGTATATAATTCATGCCATATATGTGAATTATGTCATATATATAAATCATGTCATGCATGTGAATTATGTCATGTGTATGAAATATGTCATGTATATGATTTACTTGATAATGATGGAGTATTGGAAACTAGACTAAGTTAGAAAAAATTATGACTTACACATGAATATTGAATGACTAAAATGCTTGCATTACATCAAAAATGGCATTGCATTTCTCTATAATACGTGATATGATACATTGATCGACATGGAAAGCTTGGTGGAATACTAGGTACAAATTATTGTTTGCATAAATGATGACGCGTTATGCATACATGAAATATGGATAATGACAAGATTAAAATGAAACAAGATACACTCTAGGGATCCAAGCTCATAGTGTCAAGTGCACTAACGAGGTGTTTATATAAGGAGCAAAGAGCGTCCTTATATGAGGAGCAAAGAACGTCCTCTCAAGTACGTACTCTACATAACACTACGGTGCAGATAGGCTACGGGGTTTCCATGGGCCTCTAGCTAGACACGATGATAATAATAACAAGATGATTACACGGTAGATCATGAGCATGCAAATGACTGCATGATGATACATGATTCATATGATAGAAAATGACATATGATCTATAAGATAGATGCTACATGAAATTGATGATACTTGATTTATATGTTATGCAAATGATGGCATAATAAAACATGACCATGATAGAGCACATGATATGCAAATGATTGCATAATGAAAGCATGACCATGATAGAGTACATGATATGTAAATGATTGCATGATGAAAGCATGTCCATGATAGAGAATATATTATGCAATAATATCATGATTTATATGATAGTTATGATACATGGCATATGTACATTGTGATATACTTGCCATGTTATAGAGAAAATGAAATGCAATTTTATATATAACATATTGTATTACATTATTTCATGTTTCTAAAATAAATAAGTTTAACTGCCTCACTAAGTTCGTACTTAGCGTGTGATTGTTTCACACGTAGGTCAAGTTGGAGCACTCGAAGAGGAGTCACACATGTTGTTCAAGCTACAATATGCAGAACATCAGTAAAACATTTTAAATTATGACAATCACTAGTGGGCATGTAAACTATTTACTTACTGATAGTATATGATGCATTAAATTGAATTATAATGATAGTTTAAATAATCAGCTAGACGATGAATCACATAGGGAAAAAATTTAAGCTTAACTTTTAGTAGCATGTTTGAGTAACATCTATAATGTATATTCAACTACGAGTATACGTTATGGGTATTACAATAATCACCCATAATTCACCTTTTAGTCCAATTTTCTAGTTATACTCGAATATGAAATCAACTACAAAACAATAACTCCATAGTAATAAAATTGTTACAGGAATACATGAGATGATGCAAATTGACATACTACCTGTGCAAGGATGACGATCTCACCACGGACAACATACTCACATTCTATGACCCGGTGATAAAGATAGAATTAGTCATAAGGAAACAAATTGATTGCACAAAAAGGTATTGAACTAGCTAAAACTAGAATGAGAATATTCCATATATTGACATTGCGTTAAACTTTTAAATCTCTTGATTCAGCAAAAAAAACTACCTAAAGGACAAAATAAGAAGATTGATGTGAGTACAAAGGAAAGCATTCAATTCAGTACAAGTACTGAGGAGGAAAACTTGCTAAAAAAGGGAAAAAATTTAACAGAAACATGCACATCAATGGAGAAGCAAATGATAAACAAGCATTCCATGAAATAATCATACAAGTAAATAAAAAGACAAACACAAAGATGTAGACTTTTTGAAATAACAAGACAAATACTATACACAAAGCATAAAAAACTAGATTCATAAGCATCAATAAGTCAATAGCTAGCATCAAATTAAACACAAAATAAAAAGAAAAAAAACAAGAGAAATCCAGAGTCAGAGACAATCTAGAATGAAAGAAAAAAGGCAAAATAAAGTACCTTAAGGTTAATGCTATTAACAGTAACAGGAGGAGCCATTGTTGAAGAAGAAGAAGGGGAATCAGCTACAGAGATGGTTGAAACTAACCGGCAAATACCTCAAATAAATGTTCCCAAACACCACCGAAACACAAAACACTAAGCTCAAAGCCGATATCTTGAAGAACTAAACCTTAGATCGACGGGAAGGGAAGATTCGATGGAGAGTGAAAGCGAGAGAGAGGGGATGGTTACTCATGCTGCTGTTGCACCTTCCCTTTCCTTTTGACCACTTTTTCTCTAGTTACAGATTCACTAACAGGAGGATTTGAGAAAGGGCACTAGGGATTGTGAGTGTATATCTCTACAAATGAAACGATGACTTTTAAACACCTATTGCGGCGTTTCTTTATTCAAACGCCACTAAAAACTATACAATTGCGTCGTTTTACTAAAAAATGCCAATAAAAGTTTTACATTTGTTGCGTTTTTTAAAACAAACGCCACTAAAAGTCGTATTTGTTGCGGCGTTTTTCTTACAAACGCCGTTAACTTTTTTGTGGCGTTTTCTATATAAACGCCACTAAAATTTTTCTTACTCGAAAAACGCCACTAAAAATGCCGCTATATATCAAACTTAGTGCAGTGCCTCTATCTTCTATAGTAATTTCTATTCTCATTAGTCGAGATTTCATAGGTAATCTATCCAAAATGATCATTTATTTTTTATACTTAGAATAGAAGGAGTAATAAGTATTATAAATTGACAGTTTTAACGGGACAAATAAAATATTATATTTTAACATTTTTTGTTATAACAAAAATAATAACGGTTTGACTTGTTCAATAAAATTGTGTTATTTCTTTTTGTACTATTCATAAGATGTAGTAATTTCCATTATCAAATTTATCATTTTTCATCTATATGATTTAATCATATTATCTTACACCGTTTTGGGTTGTGATTGTAATTTTAGATTTGAGAAAATATATGATAAATTTAACAATACTAAATTTGTAAAAACAAATAGAATACAACATACGTGGACCAAAATACTGAATATGTTCGAAATTACTTCACCAAAAAATGCAAACTAAAAAAATCCATCATGCTCCACGCCTCCACGAAAAAGAAAAAAGAAAGCAAAAAAAAGTTTTGGATAAATGTAATTTTTGAATTTTAAAATTGTCAATTTTTTTAAATTGAGGGATTTGTTCTTAAACCTAGATTTTTTTTCTTTTAATTTTTAGTTATTTTAGACGACGTGATACAATATCACAACGACACGTCATCAAACTAAAATGATAGAAAATATCAAACTCGGCAACTAATATGTATAAAAATTCAGAGGTTAAATTGGAAAAAAAATATCCAATTTAGAAATTAAAAGTTGTCTTTTATATTTTCTTTGAAAAATTTATCCTAAAATTTCTAAACCACCGCACAGGGGAGAAGCTCCCTTGGGCCCAAATGCCTCCGGCCCCTGATGTAAAATCTAGTTATTTAATAATTTTGGTTTAAAAATAATTTAGCCCACGTAAAAAATATTTATTTAAATTAAAAATATGAAATTTTATTAAATATATAATTAAGTAGATGTTGAACTAGGGGTGTAAATGAACCGAGCTTGGATGAATAAGGTTTTGTTCGTGTTTGTTTATTTATATTTAAATGTAACACCATCGACCCAAATGTTACAATTGAGCATCAAGCCCAACTCAAAAACCATAAAATTCTTCAAACTGGGTTTAGCCCAAACAAATTATTTTTAAAACATTTAGAATCTAATAGTTGAAAATATAGATAAACAATTCAAATCGTTACAAAGGAGCTCCACTTTAATTTAAAAAATATTTAAACATTTCATTTGATTAATACAATTTCAAAAGTAACAATTACAGACTTGACCACGTAAGGTCCTATGAATACATAGCCCACTAAACACAAGTATTGTACTCTGAAAACCTCCACGTGTTGAAATCCCGTACTGATAGTGCTCTTCGATCTCACGATCCCACAATCAACCTACGCACGAAAACAACAATTTCGAGCGCTGGGCTTACAAAGCTCAGTGGTACATATCTACTATACTATACTTCAGGCTAATCATAAACATAAGCATGCAAGCTAGTACGAGTAATAAGGATAGATAAATAAACATACGGCGCTACCACTAGTCGCCTAAACACATGCTCACATCATAGCAAAACATCATACATGACCCACAAGGCCCAACTATACTCGGGATCTCACTAGATCATTCGAGCGAAAGCACACGTCATAACCACAAACCTGGAGTGAGGCCCAGTGCCACACAACTTTAGGAACATACACTATGAGTGAGACCCGATGCCACACAGCTTCGGAAACGTACACTCTTTGGGTGAGACCCGGTGGCACACAACTTTGGGATGTACACCCATGCTCAGAATCTCTCGTTGAGCATCTTCGAATGAGACCTGGTGCCACACAGGCCATAGCTTAAGGAACGTACATTCGATATCTCTAACAATGGTGTTGCAACACTTTCTCATTGGGTACCCGGATCCCATCAATCAAGAAGACTCAACCAACCAAATACCTACTCGGCACGCAAGCAACACGGTCCCGAGGATCCCCTATTGTTGCTAATTATCATCACATTAATTATTTTACATTACCGAATTGTTAATGCATTATGAAAAAAGTATATAATTAATCTCATTCATTGTCTTCATTAATCCATGTTATCTCGTTTATCATGGCATAACTCAATTATTAATATTCACATCAATTACCATTCTTAATT
The DNA here is from genome assembly GCA_019671005.1 of Hibiscus mutabilis. Taxonomy (NCBI): domain Eukaryota; kingdom Viridiplantae; phylum Streptophyta; class Magnoliopsida; order Malvales; family Malvaceae; genus Hibiscus; species Hibiscus mutabilis. Next base: position 41,043,896 of record CM033749.1, read on the forward strand.
TGCATTTATGGATTACTTAGCGCATCAGGTACCGATACTCGAACACGAGTATCGACACGGTACTCTCAAGTATCGATACTCACACGCGTATCGATACGAACCAAATACACCTCTATTCGTGTTCTTTCGTTTATTAAACGAACATAAAATTTGTTCATACTCGTTCTTTAGCTTAATAAACGAATGTTATACAAACGGTTCACTAACAATTTGTTGAACGCTCTGTTCATTTACACATCTAGGTTGAACTAAAGAAGAATGAGCATGTATCCTCAAATTTTTTGGTCCAATAACAAGTTAGGTCCTTATAAATTTAAATATTAAACAAATTAGGTCTTGCCTCATGAATTTTAAGTTTAAATACATAATAAACCATTGTATTTTTTAATTCAATATTTTGTCCCCTGCTAATATTTGATCCTGACTTCACCCTTGTATCCGCGTACAATTATACGAGGAATTACAACTTTGTTATATAAAGAACTAAATTTTTAGCAGATAACGCAATCAGCTGGGCCTTCTGCAACATTTTGATTGTTATGGTAACCATAGCAGTGTAGTGGCTGCTCCCAATCCCCTGTATACGGTCCGACCGAAACAATTTCAGTGCGACAAAACTTACTCAATTTCCTCACCGCAACCTCCGGATCAATGTCTCCAGTCATCGTCAGATTTTGGTCCTTGTCCATGGCAACTGAATCAACTCCTGAAATAAAAAATCGGCTTAGTTAGCTTTTTTTTTCTAGCTTCAAAGACCTGGGATTTCTATGTATGGATGGACCGAGGGTGTTAGGAGTGCGATCGCACTTATGAAATTTTTAAATATTTATATAGTTTATTTTTTATATTTTCTACTGATAATCTAATTTTACATCCATAAAATTTTATAATTCTGCACTTCTTTTTATAACATAACTCCTTAAACGTTCGCACCTCCTGAATTTTAAATATAATTCTGCAAAGGTTCACATCCTTAACTTAAAATCTTACGTATGTAATGTTTTTATGGTTAATGCTTTAATTAAGGTTCAATATATTATTTTCTTAATATTTTGGTGTGATTACATTGTAATATTTGTTCTTTGATTTTAGCCCTTTGGAAACACACACATCGTGCATACAAACTACTCGAACCTGGGTCTCCTAAGGATAATAAAACTCCTTTTTTTATTGGCATCACTCAATGGGGTTCAAATTTGTCCTTTTATAAATGTAGTGTATGTGTTTTTTAACCAATTTAATACATATAATTGTCAAACATGACATATTTGATACTTGTATTTATCAAACATTACACAAAATAATTTATATTAAATAATTTAAATGTAATAAATAAATAAAATTTGAATTAAATGATATAAGTTTTTATTATAACAAAACGTGACGTAAATCCATGTCATGCTTTTTAAAAAAAATTTACATTGATTTAATAAATACAAGTATTGATTGTGTAGTATTTGATAAAAATACGTATTAGATTGGATAAAAAGAAAACACAAATATCACATTTGTAAAAGTGAAACTCGGATACTAACTAAGGGTGTAGTGTTTGATAAATATGAGTATTAAACTGATTAAAAAATTAAACAAAATACAATATTTATAATAAGTGACAAATTCACGTACTAAATATTAAATCTTTTTGTTAATAATTTGGATGAAATATTTTATGCATTTATTTTCGATCTCTATTTAAAGCATTGTTTGGTAGAAAAAACGTAAAAGATGAAGGATGAAAAATTAATTAATTAAATAATTAAGATTTAAAGTAAAAAAGTGGTTATGAATCTTAACTATTTAATTAACGAATTTTTTATCATTCCTCTTATTCATCCTTTGTACTAAACAAGTCCTAAAGTTCTAACCCGAATCAGTTTCAAATATGACCAAAGATACAGAGTTCTCAGACCCAAAAAAAAAAATCCCAAGTTTGTTACCAACACATTACCTGAAAGACCAGAGGCTGTCTTCATGACTTTCTGTCTGCATTTGTTGTCGGGAAAATCCACTTTCAAAACAACTTTTCTGTAAGAAAAAACAAAACCAGCTTCTTTCAATATCTGGATCAAAGCAAGATCCCCAAAGTCTATAAACAATATCTAAAACTGTTTATGCATAGAATCATGAAGGATTGGAAATAAGATAGATTGAAAATTTTGTTAATCGAATGGTTAAAATTTATAATTACATTTTGTTTTAAATCTTAACCATTTAATTAATTGATTTTAGATCCATCCTCATCTTCATCCTTAGTGCCAAACAAAGCAACAAAATATGAAGTAAAATATTTAAATTGCACAAATCTAATCGTAAACAGCTACTACATGAATAATTTGAAACAACATATTAATAGTAATATTTATATTTGTCTTAAATTTTAATGACACCGTTTATATTTTTACGCATAAGATCAAAGCAATTAGATCGATAGACATACCGTTTTGTTCTTGTTCTGATACCCGTCGAGACCGATCTATTTTGGTGTACTGTTTCGGATTTATCGATGCACCCACATGGAAACCTAAGCTTCATTTGGAATACCTGTGCAGAAAAAATTCAAGAAAATGAGAAACGGAAGGAAAGTGATGTTTTTGTTGAAAATCTCTCTGCTTTGAGTTCATCAAGAAAATAAAATAAAAGATGGAAGAAGTGAAATGGAGAGCGCAACAACCAGCTGATTAGGGTTTGACGGAAAGATAAGCCTAGGAAATTTACAAAGAGACAAAAGACAACCCAAGTTATAATAATGGATGTTTGTCTTTTTTGTTCAATCAACGCCATTTATTATTATTTTTTTTAAATTTTAGGTGCCTAAAGTATTTTTTTTTGTAAAAATGTCTCTAAAGTTTTAACCGTTGTAAAAATACTTTAGGCACCTAAAATTATAACGGTAGAAGCTTTAGTGTTCATATCTAAACTCAAAACTGGCACTGAATTATAATAAGGATTTTTGCATATTCGGAGAGATGATACCGAATCTTGCAAGCTTCTAAACTGTTATTGTAGAATACATTTGATGATTTAGTGGAATTATACTTAATTTCACGTTGTTTGATTTTGCACGACTATGTATGTCGAAAAGGTTTTTCTGCTCTCACTTCTTGTTGTTTTATTGATTATTTTCAGATTTGATGGTGACTGGAAAAAGATCGAAGCATTTGTCGGGTCAAAGACTGTTATTCAGGTAAACTGAAATTCATCTAGCCTTTTTCCTTAGTCAAGTTTCGTTTTGCATGAGTAATGGAGGATACATTTTATGCTTTTCAATCATAGTTAGTAATCTCTCCCATGGATCCTACACTTTCTGCTGTTTCGGTAAGAGGCAACAGATTTGTGATGCTGTGAAAACCAGTGTAGTTTCTAATTAGAGCTTGTTTGTTTTAGCAATTATCTGTGGATAACAAAGCCTATGATGAACATTTAAAATGAAGTGTTTTCTTCTTCCTCCTGTAGATCCGTAGTCATGCCCAAAAGTATTTTCAAAAGGTTCAGAAGAATGGAACAAATGAACACCTACCTCCACCTCGACCTAAAAGGAAAGCAGCTCATCCATATCCTCAGAAAGCCTCCAAAAATGGTGGGAATATTTTATCCTAAATACGAGTAGTGATCTCAGAACAGACTCACCATAAGAAATCTTGTCTCTCTGAATCACATCTGGCAAAGTATCAGGGTCTTTTCAGTCATCAACTGCTTTAGTTGACACTGGCCGTGCTCTAAGACCTGATCCCTCACTGATGTTTATGGACCCTATTACTACTGCTGCATCATCTTCTTGGACAAACAATGAACAAACCATCAGTTTCTCACAAGCAAAAAAAAGGTTTCTTATTCTTCCTAATTCTATCGTTCTGACTTTGAACTCATTTATGGTGGTAGCAGACCCTTAGAAGTTAAGGTTTCAATTATGTGCCATATACTTTCAATTATAGGTCCTAGGATGGCCAGTAAGCCTTCTGGTAGCATCGATAGTACCTCAAAGACACGACAAACAGGGGAAATAACTAATCAGGGAAATCATGGTCATGCACTAAGAGGTCTGTATTAGTTCTAATCGAAAACTGTATTTGTTTATCTTATTTTATCGTTAGACCCTCTAAAATGACTTTTTGCTTAATGCAGTGTTGCCTGATTTTGCCGAAGTATACAAATTTATTGGTAGTGTTTTTGATCCAAACACTGCCGGTCACCTGCAGAGACTTAAAAAGATGGATCCCATAGACATTGAAACTGTAATTTTTTTTACCATGACATTTCGTACGATTTTACCTGATCATGCCTCCAATGTCTTTGCTTATATTTCTTTCTGCTATTCAGGTGCTGTTGTTGATGAGAAACCTCTCCATCAATCTGACAAGTCCCGATTTTGAGGACCATGTTAGTTTCTAGCTCTTATTAATGGTTACTTGTTCCTCCAGGGTGATAGATTAGTAGAAGTAGCGATGTTTCCAGGGTTATCTACTCATCATTTGGTAAAAGGTTTAGTTCCTTTTCTTATGCCGGGAGTCTTTTCATTGGTTTGTTTGACCCAACATAATTTCTAAAAACCATATGCAGAGAAAGCTGATTTCTTCATATGAGATTGACGCGGAGACCATTTATCATGGTGGTGCACGTAAAGCTGTTGGTACTTGATAATGACCGGTGTAGAAGAATTACGTATTTGCTTTGGTTTTCAATTTGTTCATACTCTTTCATATCATATATAAATATGGACTCCTTTTCATAGCGAGAAGGGCTAGAATCAAAAGAGTCCTAATACCATATGATGTTCCGTTGGTATATTTATTGTTGTTAGGAGCACCGGCTGCGAAATTTTCCGAATAATCTTCCTCATTCTGCTGTCATGTCTGTAAATAAAAGGAGAAGTATGTGCAGCCAGAATGAAAGGAGAAGGGTCACAAAGAGAGTGTTTTCTGTTTTCTGGGTGTATTTTGTACAATGCTTTGTTGGTATACGTACAAAATATTGTTTGTTGCATTGTATGGATGTTGACGGCATGTTTGTTCAACGACTTCTCAATTTAGTTTATTTTATTTGCAACGTTAAAATAATCTAATGACTCATCCATTAAATTAACTAATTATTGATTAAACTTAAATTGCCAATTTTGGTCCATTATTCTCATCTATTCAATTTGTCCTTGGGTCGTAGGTACATTTTATCTTACTAGGATGATAGTAAAAAAAGTAATTATTTTACCAATTATCTTATGTAACAAAAGCCGTGTTCTTTCCTTGATTTTTTAAAAAGAAAACTCTATTAAGACCCAACCAAGTTAATGGTATTAATATATAATATAATAATAATAATGGATACCCTACTAACATCGCAATATGCTCAATTGCTCATCAAGTTCATGATTACGCACCCTAATGGATGTTGCTGCTGCACATATTCGACATAAAAGATGAATTATTTTTCTCCCATTTCCTTTGTTTCTTCCTTTTACCATTTTAGGCCATGTCAACCTGTTCAACGGACCTAGGTGCGCTTTTAGGCCCCAACGCCACCGCCGTAGCCGACTACATTTGCAACAAGTTCAATGACGTTTCCTGCGCCATCGACAACACTTACCTTCTTTTCTCAGCCTACCTTAACTTCTTCATGCAACTCGGCTTCGCCATGCTTTGTGCCGGTTCAGTCCGCGCCAAAAACGCCATCAACGTCATGATCATTTCCGTCCTCGACTCCGCCATTGCTGGCCTGTTTTATTACCTTTTCGGATTTGCCTTTGCCTTTGGTTCGCCTTCTAATGGCGGCTTCATCGGTCGCCATCATTTTGGCTTACGATCCATTCCTTCCTCTTCCTTTGATTATAGCAATTTTCTCTATCACTGGGCTTTTGCTGTTTCAGCTGCTGGGATTGCCAGTGGCTCCCTGGCTGAAAGAACTCAATTCATTGCTCATCTTATATATTCACCGTTTTTTACCGGTTTTGTTTACCCAGTTGTTTCTCATTGGTTTTGGGCGAGTGACGGTTGGGCGAGTGCTTTCCGAACTGATGATAACTTCCTCTTAGGTAGTGGGGTTATTGACTTTGCCGGTTCTGGGGTTGTTCATATGGTTGGTGGTGTAGCCGGTTTATGGGGTGCACTTATTGAAGGACCAAGGATTGGCCGGTTCGACCGTTCGGGTAAGTCCGTTGCTTTACGGGGTCATAATGCAACTCTTGTGGTACTCGGAACTTTCATACTTTGGTTCGGTTGGTACGGGTTCAACCCCGGTTCATTTAACAGAATCTTGAATTTTTACACTTCCGGTAACTATTATGGGCAGTGGAGCGCGGTGGGGAGAACGGCGGTTACTACCACTCTAGCCGGATGCACGGGAGCATTGACTACTCTATTAGGGAAGAGGATTTTAACTAGTCATTGGAATGTAACCGATGTTTGCAGTGGTTTACTAGGTGGCTTTGCTGCTATTACTGCAGGCTGCTCTGTTGTTGAACCGTGGGCTGCCATTATCTGTGGATTTGTTGCGGCTTTGGTCTTGATCAGTTGCAACAAGTTGGCCGAGAAAGTCGAGTTCGATGATCCGTTAGAAGTGGCTCAATTACACGGATGATGTGGTGCTTGGGGAGTACTTTTCACCGGTTTATTCGCTTCCGATAAATACACAAGGGAGGTTTATCCCGGTAGGCCGCCCGGTCGATACGGGTTGCTCATGGGAGGTGGAGGAAGGCTTTTGGCTGCTCAGATTGTCCAGATTCTGGTCATTGTTGGGTGGGTGAGTGCTACAATGGGTACATTGTTTTATTTTCTTAATAAACTTGGGCTTCTGAGGATTTCAGCTGAGAATGAAATGATTGGCTTGGACTTAACAAGGCATGGGGGACTTGCTTATAGTAATTCTGATGAAGAAGAAAATGATGAATCAAATAAACATGGAACTCAGATAAGGAAAATTGAAGGCCATTAACGTAATATTGTAATGTAAATTTATGATTCATATACCTTTCTTGTTTAGTACAAAATCTGAATAATATTTCCACAAAACATTTAGATTTTAGACAGCTGATGAGATTTTCAGACATTTGTTTTTATGAACTTGGGAAAGAGAAGACAAGAACAGTTGCCTCCTAGGAACTCGACCTCTACCAAAACAGAACAATGAAACCACACAATTCATAGAGTTAATTCACCTGAAATTTTTCGTGTATGTTTTTAATCCACCTCCTCCATCTTGCTACCTTCAGCTTCATCTTCCTCGAGAGCAGGCATTTCGGCATCATCACCACCAGTTTCGTCCTCGTCTATGCTAAGTCCCAGCTTCAGCATTCTATGGATTCTAGCCGCGAACGTATTGGGATCATCCAAGCTGAACCCGGAGGTCAACAGAGCGGTCTCGAACAGCAACAGCACTAGATCCTTGACCGATTTATCGTTCTTGTCGGCTTCAGCCCTCTTCCTCAGTTCTTCCATGATTCCATTGTCGGGGTTGATCTCCATAGTTTTCTTGCTCGACATGTAAGAACTCATGTTGTTATCCCTCAGGGCCTGTGCTTTCATAATCCTTTCCATGTTTGCGGTCCAGCCATACTCCCCGGTGACCAGACAGCAAGGCGAGTCGACAATCCTGTCGGAGACAACCACCTTCTCCACTTTATCTCCTAAGATATCCTTAATTGTCTTGCAGAGATCCTCAAAAGACTTCTTTTTCTCCTCCTTTTTCTTTTTCTCTTCCTCAGTCTCGTCTTCGAGCTTCAAACCTTCCTTCGTGGCAGAAACGAGCTTCTTGCCATCATATTCCTTCAATTGTCCGACCGCATACTCATCAATGGCGTCGACCATGAAAAGAACTTCATATCCCTTCTTCTTCAGTTTCTCCAAGAACGGAGAGTTCTCCACTGCCTTCTTGCTCTCACCAGTGATGTAGTAAATGTCTTTTTGGCCTTCCTTCATTCTGGTGACATAGTCCTTCAGGCTTGTCAACTCATCACCGCTCTTGGTCGAGTGGTATCGGAGAAGATCAGCTAGCTTAGCCCTGTTTTGGCTATCTTCATGAATTCCCAGCTTCAGGTTCTTTGCAAAAGCTTCATAAAATTTGTTGTAGTCCTCCTTGTTCTCAGCAATCTCATTGAACATCTCAATGCACTTTTTCACAATATTTTTCCTAATCACCTTCAGAATCTTGTTCTGTTGCAGCATCTCACGAGAGATGTTGAGTGGCAGATCATCAGAATCGACAACACCTTTCACAAATCCAAGGTACTCTGGGATAAGCTCCTCGCAATTGTCCATAATGAACACCCTCCTAACATAGAGCTTGATGTTGTTCATCTTCTTCTTAGTGTCAAAGAGATCAAATGGAGCCCTCTTCGGCACAAAGAGAATGGCCTTGAACTCGAGCTGGCCTTCGACTGAGAAGTGCTTGACAGCAAGATGATCCTCCCAATCATTAGTCAAGCTCTTGTAGAATGAGGCGTACTCCTCCTTAGTGATCTCCTCCGGCTTACGCAACCAGATTGGTTTCTGCTTGTTGATAAGTTGCCACTCATGTGACACCTCCTTGATCTTCTTTTTCTTCTTTGATTTGTCCTCCTCCTCCACAACATCTTCGACATTTCCTTCCTCGTCTTTCTTGGGTTCATCATCTTCGTCGTCACTGATCTCTTTCTCGGTTGTCTTCTCGGTCCAGAGGTATATGGGGTAGCTAATGAACTCGGAGTGCTTCTTCACAAGGTCCTTGATCCTCCTCTCCTCCAAGTACTCCAGCTGCAAATACAATTTGCAAACAACAATTTAACTTTCCAAAATTATATAGATCAATTCAGGGATTCAAATATCACTCCACTATTGCAATAGAGACTGAAACAAAACAATGGTCCACAATGACCGCAATAGCATCTGTTATATCTGCAACCGTTAAATCACTGGATCAATGCTTATAAACTTTTGTCGAAAAAGAGCAAAATATTTACCTGATCTTCCTTAAGGAAGAGAGTAATCTTAGTTCCCCTACCAAGTTGCTCTCCATTGACATCCCGGGTGACCGTGAAAGATCCACCGGCTTGGGACTCCCAAATGTACTGCTCGTCGTCATTGTGTTTTGTGGTCACAATGACTTTCTCAGCAACGAGGTAAGCAGAGTAGAAACCTACACCGAATTGTCCAATCATGCTCACATCAGCCCCAGCTTGCAATGCCTCCATGAACTCTTTGGTCCCAGACCTTGCAATTGTACCCAAGTTGTTCACCAAATCTGCACATATACAATCAACAAAGCAATTAAGAAGCCATGTCAAGTGATTTGAACCTCAAATCAAAGCGAAAAAGATTGAATGTAAAGCAACATTACCTGCTTTAGTCATGCCAATACCACTGTCAATAATGGAGAGGGTTTTGTTGACCTTGTCTGGTACAAGCCTAATGAAAAGCTCTGGTTGAGCATCTAGCTTGCTCTTATCAGTCAGGCTCTCAAATCTGATTTTATCCAAAGCCTACAAAAACGTAACCAAAACAATCAGCATCCTCATTAATCCGCATTACCATTAAACTTATCGTTCAACCATTCCCCTTTGGCAATCACAAACAGATCTCCAGAAGAAAACGGCTAAAATTTTCCTACATAAGAAAATTCAACTATTTCTTGCTTTTTTTTAAAATTCAAATACTACACTAATCTCGAATTATCTATTATTAAAATCAGCTTTACTTACGTAATTTCAATAAGTAATATATGCATCCACTTCCACTTCGAATTCACTACGTAATATTCGAATAATAAATCGATTTTCTAGCCACAAAGCTAATCATTTAACAGCAAAAAGAGTGCTATCAAAGAGATAACTAGGAAAAAGTTCGTTTCAAGCATCAATCACAGAATCTAAACATCGGCTTATACATTTTCCTTCCACAACAACGCAAAAGAACATGGACGTGAGAAAAGCAATAACAGAGACAAAAAATACGTACGTCAGAGGCATTGCTGATGAGCTCACGAAGGAAGATCTCCTTATTGCTGTAAAAGGTATTTATGATCAAACTAAGAAGCTGATTGATCTCAGCCTGGAAGGCGAAGGTCTCCGCATCAACCATCTGCACGTCCGCCATTGCCTCGTACGCCAAAGAAACCAAACAGAGAATGCAGATTTGAAAATTTGGAATAAGGAAGCTGAGAATTTAACGTATTTGAACAGATACTTAGCTTACGAAGAGAAAACAATCTGATTTAAGGAGAATAAGTTTGAAGGTATTTATATATTGAAACAAGGTTCTAGTTCCTTCTTCTCCGATATATTTTAGCGAGGGAAAAACGAGTTGCCATGAGGTTCTGGATTGTTCCATGAAACGATGGCGATTTGGGTTGTTTTTCCTGTTTGTTCTGGAGTCAACGGTGGTCGTTTATGAATTTCTGCTGTTTATTCGGGAGGACTTGGGGATTCGAGAAAGTTCGTGCCAGCTATGACTGTCGCGAATGTTCCAATTGGGTAACCATTCGACGCTGACGTTAGGATGATAAAATTACTGGACCCGGTTCAGAGTGGCCCGTTCCTACCCGACTGGGTTTTCCCCCCTAAAATTTTAGGCAGGCGGGACGAGTTCGAGTTTGGATTCGGGTATAAGCTAAAAATTTCTTGCCTTGCCTTGGTATATTTATAAAAATATCACTGTATATAAACAATTTTATGAGTTTTAAACTCTTTTTTTTATTTGCGCTTATCGTAAAATTTTATTAGATATTGTTCAAGTTTTAATATATCTGATTCTCACTGTTAATGATTTAAATTTATTATTTTAAATATGTAATTTAACATGTAGGTAACTTAAAATTAATTTTATTTTATTTTTTACATAGATTTAAAGTCTCTTGAAACTATAATTTATGATTGCTGTGAAGGATTGGTCTAATCTAATTTTTATCGTCTACAGAAAATAAAATTTTAAAAAAAATTTGGGTCGAGGCGAGTAGATAGACTTCGCACGTGATATTATGGAGTCTACGCTACACTCATGCAAGTTTTTAATTTTTCTTGAGATTAGTCACGAATGATTGGATAAAAATATATTTAATTTGAAAAAAATAAACTCATCCTACCATAAAAGATGTTTTGGACGTCAATTTTAAATTAGAGAATACACACTTTTATATTTATTAAAACTATGTAATAATTTTAAAAATTTAAGTGTATAACATTAGATGTTTTATAAAGTACAATTGTCATGTTGCACCTCTCTATTTTATCTCTGAATCACATGAACTAAAAGATTATTAAAGGTTGCAACCGATAGTATAGGTCTTAAACTCCACATCTTCCATGGGCAGAGACGAAATTATGTATTAGTCGGGAATGATAAATCTTTCGGTAGCACTCGTCTTGACGTTGGTTGTCGACCGCCAGTAATTGTTTCTTTTCTCTATTTTATTTTTTCATATTTTCGTTTTTAATTTTAATAACTATGTCATTGTGACACGCTTTTTCTCTACCCTTTGGTACGTTTTCTCTGTCTTTTGACACGTTTTTATTTTTTATCGGTCGTTTGATTATTTTTTTCTTTAATTTCTTATTAGGGTTGGATTTGACATCGCGCAACTGATCAAGATGGCGCTTTTTAATTATCCTGTTGATCTTTATATTTTGGAACCTCGAACTGGATTCAGATACGAGCTCACAATTACCGTTCTTGTTTGCGATTGAGTTGTGGTAATGACTGTATTTTCAACGTGCCTTAATATTGTAATATGCAAATTTTTAATGTCATTTATTGTTGGGTTTTTTACCTTTCATCGTCGAGTGTTGGTGATGCTTGTATCTATTTTATTTCGAGCCTTTGAGTTAGAGTTTTATTATTTCTTTATATGACCCTGTTTATGATCTAGAGACGATAGTTTTTGTGTTTTAAGAATATGTCCATATCAAATTTATTTACCTGAATATTTTAAAATTTTCTCTTTTAATAAAATTAGTGTACTCACATTCAAAAAGAATACTCGTAAATTAATCGGTTCAATCGTAAATCAATCGCTTCATTTTAATGGACTGCCCATATATATATATACCGTATGAATTGGGCTTAATTTTAAAATCAGATTAAAATTGCCCTGATTGATTAATGGACAAACACGCTTCAATAGTAACCAACTCGTTATTTCAATTGCCGTTTATACCAGAAACTCGTAGAACCTTTTTCTCTTCAGTTAACGGAACCCATTATATAATCACCTTGTCCATTACAAAACAAAACAAAACGTGCTTATTTTCTTCTCGAGAATTCCACCCCCCTTCTGCAAGTAAGAACCAGAACCATGGCCTATACCCATGAAGTAGAGGTAACCCTCTCCTCCGCCAGGGACCTCAAGAACGTGAACTGGCGCCATGGTCCGATCAAGCCATACGTCGTTGTTTGGGTGGACCCGAGCTACAAGTATTCCACTCGAGCCGACGAGGAAGGTGACACGAATCCCACGTGGAACGAAACTCTTACGATTCCTCTTCACACTCCCATTGACGACGACACCACCCTGTTCGTTGACGTTGTCCACGCCGGCTCCGAGGAGGACACCAAGCCTCTCATCGGCTCGGCTGAGCTCAAGCTCCGTGAAGTCCTCGACGACGCCGGCTTCGGCGGAGTTCACACGAGAACGCTCCGGTTGAAACGACTATCCGGTAGGCCGCAAGGCAAAGTCGACGTCAAAGTTTTGATCAGAGAGTCACGCTGTCGCGCGCCAGATCCGTACCGAGCACCTCCCTACGGTGTCCCACCGCCGGCTTCGAGAGACTACCCGGCGGCTCCTCCACCTCCGCCGCCGCGATATCCTTACTACGCGGCTGGATACCCTTACAGTGCGTACAATTATAATGCTCGGCCGCCTTACATTCAGACTCCGTACGGCGAGGATAGTGGCGGTGGCGGGTATTATTACGGGCAAGGAGGGAGGACGAATAGGTTTGGAGGGATGGGGACGGGGATGGCCGTGGGTGCGGTTGCGGGGGCTTTGGGTGGACTCGCATTGGCGGAAGGCGTGGATGCGCTGGAAGATCATATCGCCGATGAGGTGGCCGAGAGGGTTGAAGATGATCTTGGATTTGATGACGTCGGTGGTGGCGATGATTTCTGATTTTCTAGACGGTTCTCCACGTTTCTACCATGCTAATTAATGTTAGTAAAATTAGATTGAATGTTGTAAGAAAGCAAGTGATGTAATCTTGTTTCTGATTGTTTGGTTTTCTTCTTGACGTTGTTGTTTTGAGTTGGTGGGCCAGGGGATTGTAACACGTGTTGACGTTGAAGACCGTAAGCTCATTGTATATTACATATGTGTGGATATGCGGATAATCGTTATTTCACCCAAGTAACATGTGTTTGAAAATTTTAATTTGTTATGAGTTGAGTCCGACGGATCTGAGGATGTATTTGCTTTTTAGATCTTGAAATTAAAACTTAAGAATGTATTTGATTTTAGATTTCAAAAAATAAAAATTGGAAAAAAATCAATTCAAAGAATATAAGAAAGTAAAGTTAGAAAAAAAAATTGAACTATTTGAGTTTTGATATTGAATATTAGAAATTGAGGCGTACTAGTTACATTTGATGTTGAGATTTTATAGAGGCTCCGTATTCTTTTTACAATACTATTTTTCTACCAAATTAAAACGGCATAAAGTTAAAAAAATATTTTTAACGTTTGATTGAATCGATATTCTGGCTTTTATTCTTTTTAGAGTAATTCAATCATTAATATTTTATTTTGAGTTAAAATAATTCTTATGTGAATAGAAATTGTTAGAAAATTGACAATAAATAATTTAAAATTACTTGATAGAATGATAAGTCAGTAGAAAAAATTATTTTATAAAATTTATAAAAAATTTTGACTGATGTAATATTTTTCAAGTCAACACATTTGTCTATATGATACTGTCAGCGAGCACTGCTATATAAGTTTGTCCAGTCATTTACCGTTATTTGACTGATAGTTTTTATTCGCATAAGGGTCATTTTGACCTAAAATAAAACGTTAAGGGTTGAATTGTTCTAAAAAATTAATGGACTTCAGTCAAACATTTGGATATTTTTTAGTTTTACGCCAATTGAAAAGGATAAAGTAGAGGGAATCTTACTATTGAACATTTGTTTTTGTACGTAGAAAAAACAACCATTGTTAGGGGTGTTTACGGTTAATCAAAATACTATAACGGTCAACTTATAAATTATATTTTTGTGCACAAATTATAGATTTTTAGTGCAATTAGAAGAGAAATGCATAGAGAATTTACCTAAGAATACATATAAAATTAGGGGCCCTTTCTTAATGCTTAACCAACGGTAAACTATAAACACCCCTAACCATTATTGGTCTTGAATGACATCAAACTTTCATGTATTATGTGAACTTTAAATGACATAAAACAATGTCATTGTCTGTGAATGACATAAAACTTTGCTATCCATTGTTTTTTAAAAGTATCTTGCAACTATCTTCTGTTCTCGACGCCAGTAGGATAAGATTTTTTATTTATTTATTTTTATTTGGATAATTGTGACAAATGTATTATAATCCGCATTTATTGATTTTGATTGATGATTATTGAGAACCTTTGTCTTCGTCATCTTTTGATTAGGAGTTCATTAAACTCAATATTTCTGCCATTAATTTTTTATATTCTTTTTTGTTCTTAGTTTGAGCCAATATTGTATTGACATTTGATTTACTTATAAGAATTTTGTTGTATCTTTGTCCGAAACAAGTGATGCAAAGACATTATGCCTTAAAACACTATAACGTACTACACGGCTGATGACACACACATTTAGTATCCTAAATGTCAGATATTTCCTCTTCGAAAATGTAAGATATGAAAAGAATATCTTGTCATGGAATTCGATTTAGACAAGTAAATGTTTCTCCTTCCATGGGATTTCATGTCTCGTTTTCGGGTGTTTATGGTTAACCAACGGTTAATCACTAAGAAAGAGTCACTAATTTTTTATGCATTTTTAGATACATTGTTATGCATTTCTCTTTTAATTGCACTAAGAACATATAACCGTTACACTATTTTGGTTAACCGTGAACATTTACAGCCATAATTTCTTTAGGAGTAGCTGCCACCAATTTACATGAATCACATTACAATAAGAAAATGATCTCAAAAAGAAGATGTTTGATTTTCGGATTCTAACAGGCTTTCTACATGAGGCAATGACCATGACCACCATAACTTGTCATTTGAAGCGCTGGTTTTGGAGTGGTGAGGTGTTCTTTCGGAGCTCAGCTGGTCAAGTCAAAAGGTTTTGGTGATCTAGTTCTAGGCTTGAGGACATGCCGGCCAATGTGTATATGGCTCAGTTTTCATGGTTGGGCCGAGTTAAGACTGAGTCCAGACTTGATTCAGGCAGTGACATGCGACAGAAATAAGAATTGGGCTTTCCCCAAGCTGTTAAATGGACAAATGACTTGACATTCAATAGCTTAAAACCTCTTTTTGTTCTCTTTATAAAATTTAAAAATTGAAGGGTAAAACTTTGATACACATGCTGTGTAAAATTAATTTTATACAAGTCTATGTATTTACACTATAAAAATCTAAAACCTAAATTTATAACCCTAACCCTAAAAAACTAAACCCTAAACATTAAACTCTATACACTAAATTCTAAACATTAACCTTAAATTCTAAACCCTGCAACCTAAACCCCTAAACTTTAAACCCTAAACTAAAACTATAACCCTTAAAACTAAAAGGCACGTGTAAACTTTTAGTTTACACGGACTGTGTATCAAAGTTTTTTCCAAAATTGAATTCATTTTTGATAATGGGTCGCAATCTGCTTTATTAATTATTCATAGAATTATACACCATCGACATATCAATTCTTCGTCTAAAATTTACTTTTTTTAATTCGAAATATTATTTAAGAGATATTAAGCTCTTTTCTACTCGAATAAAAAAATGTTAAATACTTTTATTTATTAAACTATTTATTGAGGTTCACCTAATTACATGTATATTTATTAAACTTTTCTACTCAAATTATAGAGGAATAACGGAAGTATGAGAAAATTTTAATACACTTGATGTTGTTGTGTAGTCGTAATTCTTTTTATTTTGAGTTAAAATTTGAGTTTAATGTTTAAAGATTAGAGGTTCAATTGTATAGATTATAATTTAGGGTCTAAGGTTAAAAGAATTAGTCTGAATATTTAAGATTTTATTTTTGAATAATAAATACATAAATCTATATAATTTGTGTATCAAAAAATTAATCGTATAATGATAGTGGAATTTTTGTAATGTGAGATGGGAATGGGATTGATTTTATTAAGAAAATGGATGGAAGTCTTTCACCTACTTTTATGGCTTCTACATGTGGTAATCCTGTTTAGCTTTAGCCTTGTAGGCCCATCACCACATGCATCCACCCAATTTGCGGGGCAGTTTCTAAAATATCCATTGCTTGCGCTCTCCTACTTGGACCCATCTTTTACAAAGAAGAAGACTTCATTTGCTCAATTATTTATTGCAAATTAGAATTACATATATAAATAAAGAATTGTTCATAATAAAAAGACAAGTAATAAATATAAATATTTTAAAGTGTGTTTGAATTCTTTTTTTTTTTGAACGATTCCTATTTAAAGGAAGAAAAATTTGCTCATAATGAGTATGAACCCACAACTTAGGGGAGATTAGAGGGTGTCAACGGAGAGCTTTTAACCACGTGCTCTAGAGATTGTTGACTCGAATCCCATTTTGTATGGGTTCTAATCTCATCATTTTACATTGAGAATGTAATATATTTCTATTTAATCGAAAAAAGTTTATTTTTTTACTGAAGGATATAGGTATCAACCAGTGACATAACTCAACGTCATTTATTAAGTGGCCGTTTAAAAATATTTGAATTTAGGGGGCGATAATATAAATGATATGTTTTTAGAGGGATAAAATAAAATTGTATCATTACCCTATTTTTTCAATTTTTAAAAATTTGGGGCGCCGATCCCTATTAGCCTATTAGGTATTGCCCCTGATATTTACTTGAGAGATTATTACATTGCTTACTACGTCGTTTATAGTCCAAGCCAATAAAATCCATCAATCTCAAAGTAAATTTTAAATAACTACCCGCTCTTTATTTATATGCAAGAAAAATGTGAATATTCACTTTTAAAAAAATTAAATGAATGGACCTTATTGATTGGAACTACGAATGACGTGAACGTGGTGAGCCAGATACATTAAATAATTTTTCAACCGAAGACTTGAACAGTTGAGCATGAGTTTTTTTAATATTATTTATCATTCTTAGTATCGTATAGTCGAAAAAGTCCTATTTTCATTAATATAAATTTGAAGTCCATGTTTGGTTTCAAAAGTATGTAAAGATATTACCATATTCGATGTTTCGGCTAGATGACAATTGCAACATACTTATTAAACGAAGGAATTTTGTTAAATCCATAATCAGAAATTTCCATTAAACCTATTAAACAATTATCAAAAACAAAGGAAGACTTGTTAACAATAGATTTATTATCATCAGGTACACAATAAATGATTTTTTATTGATAATGTTAAAATAATAACAAATTACCTGTTCATTAAGAAATTTAAATACACATAAACGACAATAAATATAACTTTGTGCGTGTTTTTTTTACATTGATGATGTATCGAATAATATTTCGAATTTCTCAAATTATTATCAACTTTTATCTATGGACTACTTTAGGTAACATCTTTTTCATATTGGGTAGTAACAAAATCTTTTGTTAGTTGTGATTGAATCAATGTAGCTTTTCACCTTTTTCATATCCTACACGAGTGGGAAACTATGAAAGTGAATCATCGTAATTTGGAACGTTATAACCCATTGTGAAAATAAATAAATATTAGAAGTTGGTATATGAATCATTGCCTCATGCAATCCACCTTTTCTCCCATCACCATCATCTTATAGTATGGGTAAAAAGCTAAATAGAATCAATGTAAAAAAAGGTAATAATCAAACAATTATTTCTTAACCATTCAAGAATAGGGTCAGTTTAACTACTCTTTATAGTCATAGAGCCAATAGAAGATAATTGAAGGTTTAATTGCAGCAAACATTCTTAACTTATTGTTCAGTCTAATATGAACATACTTTAAAAGATGTGTGTTCCTATTGCAGTTGCAATTTATATTTTGTGTCTAAAATATGCAGTGTAGATAAAATTTAAGAAAATTACTTATTTTTTTTTAAAAAAGATCCATGTTGTCCGTGCCGTAAGTATTGTATGTGTTTTTTTTTAAATAATGTATTGTACGAGTTTACAATTTAATTCATGTGTTTTAAATACGTTATACTTTAAATTTGAATTAACATTCAACATTCAAACTAATGGTTACAGTAACATAACGATATAATTAATTAATAATTTTTGATATTTTAATGACTTAATTATAGTACTTTTTTAATATACTAATATGATTACAAAGTAATATCTATTCAATTTTTTTAGTTTTTAATAACGCACACACACCATGTATATATAGTGCTCGAACTTGGATCATATGAATGAAATACAAGTCCTTAACTATAATATTTTAAAATTTAAGAATCGATTTAGATCTCAGATATGGTTTAAAGAGGTCTAATGCAGTTAACTATGGTAACTAGTGTCATAGTCGAAAAATATTTGATGAATAAATAATAATAATAAAGAATGGGTGGGAGAAAGAGCCAAAAGAGGATGGGAGTTGAGATATCATTATCAAAAAGGAG
Source organism: Hibiscus mutabilis (assembly GCA_019671005.1). Lineage (NCBI taxonomy): Eukaryota > Viridiplantae > Streptophyta > Magnoliopsida > Malvales > Malvaceae > Hibiscus > Hibiscus mutabilis. The sequence continues at coordinate 41,062,609 of CM033749.1, forward strand.
GCAAAAAGGTAACGGGGGTAACCAAGGCAACCGTGCAAAGGCATAGTGTAGAGAAACGGGGTGAGTTTGCGTGAGAAACGAGAGGGAGACGGGGGTCGTTGTCCCACGTAATTCACGAAAGCACACATGATCCCGACAACTGGATGACCACACGAGCGCGGCTTTGACAACAAGACTTCCCCTTGTTCCAATGTAAACAACAAATAAAAGGATAATAATAATTTAAAATGGAACGAAAATTACTTACTATTAGTTGTTTTAGTGAAACTAGATATTAGGTTTATGAATGAATATGAGTCTGGTAAGGTTAAATTTTTGATCGACCAAAAAATTTAAAATTTTTGCTCGATTCAACTTGACATGTGATGATTTTTCATTTAACCCGACTAGCATTTTAAGATTGAAACTTGTTCCACCCTGATCCAAAACAAGTAATATATATATATTTATACTTCTCTCTTGTATTAAAAAAATAGGGGAATATAGGAAAGAAAACAAAAGGAAATATTTATAGTAACTATTTTTGTTTTTTTTGATAAAATTGAGGTAATTGAAAAAAATATAAAGAGAACTATATTATAGTAATTGTCCATAGAATGTAAGAGAATTGTATTATTATTTCAGGTCATATCTTTTCATTTTAAAATCAAACTCGTCTTGACATTTAATAATTTATCACTCGACTTGATCTGACCTAATTTCAATTTAAAAAAAAAACTTAATCTTATTAGATCGGGTCGAAACTAGTCGAATCAGAGTCTTATGTCTGTCCCTAGTTAGATTTTTTAAGTAAATTTAATAGTTTGAATCACGATGTTATAAACCAAGGATGGACGCAAGACTTTATACAGGGGAACCTATAAAATTCCATAAGGTGAACTTATAAAATTTTAAGGGGCGAAAATTAATTTTTAATAAAATATACATAAAAATTAAAAAATATATATATAAAAATTTAATTTACAGGACAAAACACCTCCTATAAGCCTCATCCGTTTATCTCTATCGTGAATAAATAAATTAAATTGAAAATATCATTCTCGTAATTAACCTTTACAATAATGACAAATTTAGCCGATGTCTTTTGTCCCCGTTTGACGTTTGTAAGACTTAACTCGGCTAACTTAAAATAAACGTTCGAACAGGTTACCGGCATTAGCGACAAATGGCAAACGCAACACAGCAACAAACAGCACATTACATTACAAAAAGTCACGAGTTTCTCACACATTTCTGGCTTCTTTTGCCATAACTGCGTGGCATCATCGGAAATTTTGAATAAAATGGAAGGGCGATCCCGTCAAACCATTAGCTACGAAATAAAATTTGCTAACCGTTATCTTGTTCGGGGACTCTTGTAAGCATACTTGTGGTTGTGGGACCATTTCATATTAAAAATGGATAAAATATACAAATAGTCACTGAACTATAAAAATGGTCGTTTTGGTCACGAATCTTTTAAAAGGTACCAAAATTTATAGAATTATTATATAATAATCATTGAAAGTTATAAAATGGTGTAAAAATTGACTAATTTAATAAACATTTTGTAACAATTTGATAATTTTTAATGATTAATTTATAATTTTGGAAAGATCAATGACCAAAACGATCAATTTTCTAAAATTCTGTGACTTCTTGTGTACTTAAATTATTACCAAGATTTTAGTTTGCTTTTTATATAATTTTTGCTTTTATTATACTTATATGTATACGTCCATAAATAATTATATTTGTTTAATTCATATTTTTCATTTATGTAAATTGTGTTTATTATTTTTGAGTAAATTAAAAAATACATGATTTGTTTTTTTTTTCAAAGTACAATTTGTTCAATATATAAAAAAATCACTCGTCAAATGTTTGGTTACATTAGTTCATCCTCTTATTGAGAGTGTGACATGTTTTATTACTTCATCCATCATTTTTTGACAAATAAATACAATTTTAATTACAACAAACAATTATTTGAAAACATTTAATATTTTTATAATATGTGTAAATATATTTAAAAATGCACCCAATTGCGATAAATTATATAAAATACAAGGTAAATTGAAACAATAAAATATGATATAAGAAGATTAATATACGAAAAAAAGCATTTAAATGAAACAAATATATGATTCTTTTGGTCTATTTACATAATACAAATAGAAATATTCATTTAAATAACATGGACCAACTCACAAGTGAATGTATATAATTATTCATTTGAATATGTTGTTTAAATATTTAATGTAACTATTCAATTGCATTAAACGAATACTGATAAAATGTTTAATTTTTTCATATTATATGTAAATAAATTTAAAATCACATTTTAATAATTAGTAAATTATGTAAAATACAATATAGTGAAATACAATAAATGAATGATATGGGGAAATTAAACCGAGGCATTAGGCACTACAAAAACAAGTATATAATTAGTAAAATCACTAAACAATGTGGTACAATCCCAAGAAATAAAACAATTTAGAGAATGTAAGCTGAAAATTAATATTACAATAATTCCCAAATATTGTAGCTGAAAACCCCCAAATATTGCGGTTCCTTTTTATTTTTCAATTTACTGCACCTTAAAGTTAAACAATGTTATTAAAAGTCGGATTGATATCAACTTTAATGTTAATTTTAGAAGTCAGATGAAATACACGTCACCTTTATCTTTCTTAGGTCACTTTCTGGCGTAGCAAAAATATTAACTTTCTACATTATCAGTAGAAGTTGAATAAAACACATATTAGTTTTAGTGTTAATTTTAAAAGTAAGATAAAAGCATACCGACTTTAATTTTTTTATTTAAAGAATTATAGATTAGAAAATTAGCCCAAATAATACATGTTATTAAAATAATAAAAATAGATATTATATTATATTCATTTTGTGATTGGTTAGAGCTTCATTCATGAACTTTCCAAATGAGTCCATAAATTATTACATTAAAAGGCAAAATATATTTATTATTATTATTTCTTATATAAATTTTCATCCAAAAAAAGAAAGCAAAATACAACAGAACAGATAGCAACAAATGAAAAAGGAAAAACTAAAAGCAGTGGGTCCCCATCATCTTGTACGATGACGTGGCTATAACTCGGTGCAAAATGGATGAAAACTGGAGGAAAACGACTGGATGGGAACTGAACCGGAGGTGAAGGCAAAAGGAAAATCAGAGCTCCAGCTGATCTGTATGAATTGTTGTTAGAGATCTGTTGAATCTTGAGAGTTAAGAAAAGATTTCAAGTTTACATGAAGTTGATGTTATTAACGCATCGTTTTAAGCTTGTAAATCGAAGATGAGAAGTGTAAACGACAGCGTTGAAACCGTGAACGCCGCTGCAACCGCCATCGTCTCCGCCGAGTCCAGAGTCCAGCCTACCACCATTCAGGTATATCCACTTTTGTTAGTAGTATTTGTAAAAAATAAAATTTTTTTTCCCGATTGGTTGCCGAGAAACGTACAGGAAATTCGTGATCTTCTGATTACTTAAGCTCTCTTTTGAATTGAGAATCCGAAAGTGGGGAGAAGAGCTCGGAGAGTTGAGTTTTTGGAAGAAAAAAATGTTTTGTTTATGTTGTTTATTTGCTTTTCTCGATGTTGAAAAGTCTGAAATTTATGTGTGATCTGATTTCAGTATTGAACTTTAATTTTCTTCGTTATCTGTTTGGTTGCCGAGAAATTGAGGGAAAACTGAAAGTAGTTGAAATTTAGATCTTGAGTTCTAAACTTTAGCTGAGCTAGAGTCAACTAAAGCATCTAGTTTTACCTTTTTTTGCTTTTCATGCTTCTTAAGAATAAACATCAAAAATGAAAATCTTATAATTGGAATTCAATTAAAAAAAGAAAAAGAAATAAAAAGATCGCTTTACTTTAGGGAGCAGATTTGAGTTTAGAAAGTTAATTTTGTTCTTTTTAAGTAAAAAAAGAATCTTTCTGATAGTTTCAAGTTTGTTGGGTCAGATTTCTACAATTCCTTCACGGTTTGGGTGGTTGGGGCAGCTCCTCTATTCATTCTAGTGTCCTTCTATGGAAGAACTCTCTGATATCGGGTTGCGGTGGAAAACTAGTCGATTTGGTTTACTCAATGTAAAAGAAATGGACCTTAATTTATATGAATGATCTATGTTTTTTAGTCATTTTTGCCATCTTATTGAGCTGCCTATGAAATCATATTCTAGGAAGAATGTAATTTGATCAGCCATAATTGTTGACCGATCCATCGTATAATCTCAGACTAAAAGTTATATTAAAAAAATGTGTTCTTCGCAGTCTAATATGTGGTCTTCCTTGGAACACTGAAACAGTAATTAAAGTCGAGAGTAAATGCTTGCTCAAATTGCCTTTTTGGTAACAGTTTTGGCTTGATTTTTATAGTCAGCGCTGTCACAATACATTCATACGTCCATTGAGCCCTGTTTCTGCTTTTTGTGTGTGTATTTTATGCTGTGCAGTTTTTTTGTTTATTTATTACCACATTGTACGTGCCAAGTTAGCAAAGGAATGTGGAAACTGGAGTTCTATAAACATATTGCAACAAAAAGATCCAGGCAGAGAAGATTTTATCGATTCTTTATGCGGAATTAGTCATTGTGATGTACTCATTATCGTGTTGCAAGTTGAATCAATTTACTTATATTGCTCACCGCCTTATTCTAGCAGTTGAGAGTTGAATCAATTTTGAGGATGAAAATAACTTATTTTCTTTATGGAATACCGACTCACACTCTTTTATTTAACGACAGAAGAAAAGATGGGGAAGTTGCTGGAGCTTTTACTGGTGTTTTGGATCTCATAAGAACAATAAACGAATTGGCCATGCTGTCCTTGTCCCTGAACCAGTGGTACCTGGAGCTGCAGTCTCATCTGCTGAAAATGTAAGCAGTCCAACCGGCATTGTAATGCCCTTTATCGCCCCTCCCTCATCTCCTGCATCATTCCTGCAATCGGATCCTCCATCTGCCGCCCAAACCCCGTCTGGATTGCTATCCCTAACTGCCCTTTCCGTTAACGCCTACTCTCCCCGCGGACCTGCATCCTTTTTTTCCATAGGCCCTTATGCACATGAAACCCAGTTAGTCACACCACCGGTATTCTCTACCATGACAACTGAACCATCCACTGCTCCTTTTACACCCCCTCCAGAATCTGTTCAACTGACTACTCCTTCATCTCCTGAAGTACCGTTTGCTCAATTGCTGACATCTTCCTTGGAGCGTGCTCGGAGAAGCAGTGGGATCAACCAGAAATTTGGATTGTCCCATTATGAATTCCAGTCTTATCAAATATATCCTGGGAGCCCTGGTGGTAATCTCATATCGCCTGGGTCGGTAATCTCTAATTCAGGCACATCCTCACCTTTCCCTGATAGACGTCCAATCCTTGAGTTCCGCATGGGGGAGGCTCCCAAAATCATAGGATTTGAGCATTTTACTACTCGGAAATGGGGTTCTAGGCTAGGATCTGGATCGTTAACACCAGACGGAATGGGACAAGGTTCACGACTAGGTTCTGGATGTGTGACTCCAGATGGTCTGGGTTTGGGTTCAGGATCATTGACACCTGATGGTTTGGGTCCTGCCTTAAGAGACGGTCTTCTCGTGGGGAGTCAGATTTCCGAGGTAGCTTTGCTCTCTAACCCGACAAATGGACCTAAAAACGATGAGATTATAGTTGATCACAGGGTCTCTTTTGAATTGAGTGGCGAAGATGTCGCACGTTGCCTCAAAAACAAGTCACTGGCATCAAGCAGAACCATGCCAGAGTATGAATACCCGAAGGATTTGGTGGCCCAGGGCGGGATAGAAAAAGATGGACTAACAAAGGATCTAGAAAGTTCTTGTGAGCTGTATATTAGAGAAACATCCAAAGAAACAGATGAAAAGGTTTCAGGAGAAGCTGAAGAGGACCATTGTTATCAAAAGCATCGCTCCGTCACTCTCGGGTCAATTAAAGAGTTCAACTTTGACAACAGAAAAGGAGAAGCTTCTGATAAGCCCACCGTTAGTTCCGAATGGTGGGCGAACAAAAAGGTTGCCGGAAAGGAAGCTAGGCCCAGTAACAACTGGAGTTTCTTCCCTATGTTGCAGCCAGAGGTCAGCTGAATTTTGTAAACTATGCAACTTAGTTTCACCTCCATGCATAAAGTCATAAAACTTGTTTAAATAGATTTGCAACACTAAAACACTAGCCCTTCAGTAGTCGTGGTATAATTAGAAGGTGAAGTGAACTAAAAGGCTAGTTTTCGGAACTCCGAAGAGTCTTTATTCCTTGTGACCTAGAAGATGATCCAGTGAGGGAATAGTTCATAGGGATAAACTGTGTGGGTACTGATAGAGCATTCTTTTAATATTTCTTTACCTAGTGTTATACCAAAAAAAAAGTATTCACATCTAGTGTTGTATTATTATTACTTTCTTTTAAATATGTAATAGTAAGAAGGATAATTTATTTTCATGCTAGTAATCTGTACTCCGCAGCTCATTTGGTGATTTTTGTGGTTAATCTATACATTTTAACCTTGTTTGGTTGTGTCTTGATGTCCTGATTAATTGCATCTAGTTAAGCTAGTTATCCATACTTCTCGTTTTTCTTCACCTATATTTGGATATAGGTACGAGAATACGATCTTCGTATCTTTTATAAAAATGTGTATCCCGAGCCCGGATAACACGGTAGTTAACTACAAGAGCTCTGCATAGCATTGAAGCCATGGAAAACATGTTTGGGGCAGTAGTTGTTGATAAGTCTATATGATTTGAGTAGACAAATTTTGGTAGGGCATAGATCATTAAAGCAATGGAGTTCATAAAATGATGGCCATGTATGGTTGATGCCAGACATACTTGTGCTGGCTAAGGATAAGCAGAACAATGTTTGGTTAGGTAGCAGCCAAAGCTTAATGTCTCTGTCCACAGAAATCAAAGACAGAAAAGATGGATCAGGTTGTGCGCAACATAAATGGGCTCTGATTCTTCTCCATCACATAATCATATAAAGATTAATGGGGGGATTTTCAGGGTTCACTTTTATGCTCTGTTGCTTTTCTCAATTCCTGGTTTTACTGAGCAGAAGCTTCGAATTTGATGTTTTTTTTTATAGAGATTTTCCTTTCCCATGAGATGTTGTAAGATTATTATTTGTCAAATTTGGGTAATGTTCTTTCATAAGTAAAAACCAATGTCTAAAATGATGGATTGGGATGAATTCAATCAGTGGTCACAGTAGAAAAGCATATGATGTTCATCGTAGGAGACACATGTTCAACCGTATTATCTGCAAGGTGTGTGCATTATTAAAATGTTATAAAAAAAAGATGGACGGGGATGGAAAAGTAAAACAAATAAGTGTAGTTGATAATGAAGTGAAAAATGACTTTTTTACACCCGTAAAACCAAATCAAAGGAAAATTATAGTGTTTATAATATTTGTTTAAGTAAAGCTTTAAATTCAAAGTCTTGTAGATAAAAAAAAAAACAATTCAAACAAACTTTTACTCTTATTTAAGAATTTGATTTGACTTTTCAAATATAATTTGACTTAAGTGGCCATGTCTGTGACCAATGGAAATCTAATGATTCTAATCCTTTGAATCATTCTAAAATGTGGAATCACATGGCCCTTCACTCCGTTTTAACAACTGTCACTCTGTTTTAATAACTGATAAAGATCATAACAAATAGTACTTTTTTGTATTCATAGGGCATTTCAAGATATTGACAATGTTTGACAATTAGCGGATAGTTAATAACTGATAACGAATTATATTGATTGATAGCTGATTGTATTAACTGATATGACTAGCGGATTGTATTAGCCGATTGTATAAAAGTGTTTGATAAAATTAACTGATAACTTATAGCTGTATGATTATTCAAACAAGCAAAATGACATATAAAGACGTGATTATATTCGATACTTGTTTGAATAGTTTATTAGTTATCGATATTTAGTATCTATTAATATTAATTAGATTATAAAAAATATTTTTTAATATAACATTATTAGGATATTTGAAGATTCTATATATTAATTTATTATTTATATAATTATTTTTAATACAATTTAAGTAATTATTAAATTTAAATACAAATATAAATGTGTAAAAATAAAAATATATATATTACTTTACAAATGTCACAATGTAAATACGCGAAGATGAAGAACTAAAATAAAAAATGTTAAATTTAGGTTATTTGAAGATTTTTTATAATTGTTAGCGTAAAAGTATGTTTATAACTCTAATGTCAAAACTTCTAATATCAAAAAGCTCTTATTAGTAATATTTTTAAAATTAGAGATTTTATTTCAATTCGCTATTTACCAAACATTTATATTAGCAGATTTGACCGATCAAAACTTTAATTTTAGCTTAAACTGTTTACCTAATAAAATCATTATATTATTTTTTTAATCAGAAAAAGATAAAGAACATGTACTGCAATTTCTGGCTCTCCTTTGAATCAATAATTTAGAGGACAGTTATGTGAACTTCGGCTTGATGTGGCGGCTGCTATCACCTGAACCTCAATCTGACCGGGCCTGCCCACAATTGGGACAGACCTTGCCGGGTCCCTGAAGTTTCAGAAACTAGTAATTTTAGTAAACCTACGAGGGTATATAGGCTGAAGACAAATTACTTGTGTTCTTTCTTTTATTTTAACTAATTATAAAATTCATACCTTTATTATATCAGTCCACCAAAACTAAGAAACCGGTCAAATTGTTGGAAATCATATATGAACTTGAAAATTGAGTTTAGCTTATTTATTACATATAAATTGTCACGCTACAGATTTTCAGATTAGTAATTTAATGATAAAGTTTAATAGTACCATTTCAAGTGGACTAACTTCTTAATTTGCAAGTATAAAGACTAAATTCTAATAAATTAAACTAGATGAAACTAACTTTTCAATTGAATAAAAGTTGAGAGAAACTAAAATTTCTAAATAAAAAATAACATGGGAGCTTTTTTTATAAAAAAATATGAGATTTAAATATTAAATTTTAAATTAATAAGAAAACCTTATCATATTTTTAAAAATTAAGTTTTTAATTTTGGATGTAGGTTTCTTCTTGTGTAGCATGTGAACCGGACTGAAAAAAAAATCAGTCCTTTATCGGGCCAAGGATTGACTACAAATTATAATCGTTTTTTAAGATTAGTATTGTTATTATTTTCATTTTTATTTAATCCTGACATATTAATTAAAATTAAAGGAATTCATAATCAAAATTACTTTCAAAAATTATTGAAGAATGTGATTTGAATAAATAAAAGATTTAATTTAAGATTAGTTAACCAAAAAGATTAAAGATTATTCATAGCGAAACCTTTAAGGGACTAAGGGCCATTCCCCTAAAAATTTTAAAAAATTTAATGTGGTCACTCAATTTTTTAAAAATTTATATTAAACTTTAAATTTTTAAATATTTTTAATTAAGTTCCCTCTTAATTTAAAAAAAATTATAATTAAATATCTCAAAATTATTAAAAATTTAGTTAAACCCACAAAACTTTTAGAAATTTTCATTTAAACTTAACCCCAAACTCTAACTTCAAGTTCCGCCACTGAAAAATCGACTCGTCCACCGATCCAAATCAATCAATTGATAACATGGTTATATTAAAAAATATTTCAGTAACAAGAATTTTAATATCAATTCTTGATTATTATATAGTTCATTCTTGCAGCGAATGCCAATACTTCTTTAACTTATAAAGAATAGTAAGATGAAGTGACACGTTTAATTCAACATATATTTCTATAAAGAAGAATAATAAGTGAAACGTTTGATTCAGAAATGACATTGTAATCCCTTGAGCTTTACATCAGAGTATGAGTAAGGTATATATACTTTTGATTCGTTCCGGTGGTCGAAGGTATGGTAATACGATCCGTACGGGCAGATGTACAGCAAACGAAAAGCGAGATAAAGTATCAATGTTGTTGTTGCCACTCTTGAATTGCCTGATGAAGAGCATAATTAGGGACCAGGTTGCAGTGATCGAGCGTAAGATTTGTCATCGGAGATGTGTCATGCCCACTTTCAATCCATCCTCTAATAGCATCAGCTTCATACGTGAAGCCGTCGGCTGCTACGAGTGGATCCTTCATAACATCCTGCAAATTCAAAAGATAGCCACCGCCGAAATAAGAATCACATTAAGAACATTCTTTTCAGCCGGATGAAAACTATATTTGCTAGAAAAATCGAACCGGGAGGATCTTCATGTGCTAAATGCATACGTGACCATGAAAATCACTAAAAAAGAATGTATATGCACACGTATAGGTATTGATTCACATGTTCAAGAGATACAAGGGGTTCGCGGAATCGAACACCAACTTCCTTCTACTTGGTTCCTTTAGAAGTTTCTTTTCTAAGTGGCAGGCAGAAGTTCTACTACAAAGAACTGTTATTGGATGTTACCTGAAAAACTGGGCAGACAAAATGAGGAGGAGCACGACAAAGCTCCTTAGCTTCCAAGCATGGTGCTGAGTTGATACATGAGTCCCTCACTGGTCTGAGCAGATTCCAGATTTCTGACATGTCTGGTTGATTCAACGGCTGCATGTCGCAACACCTTAATGCCAACTGAGCCAAGAGCTGGGCGTCTTCAAGTGGCCATTTCCCAGCTGTCCAGTCCAACACCGTGTTAAAGTTTTCTGTCTCTAATGCACATTCGCCATCTTTCAAGATCCCCAAAGCTGGTCTCCCAGTCAAAAGTCGTAACAGTATCATTCCAAACGAGTACACATCAGATTCTCGGGTAACTTCTCTGTTCTCGAGATACACCGGATCTGTATAAACAGATGCAACCTCAGGGTTAGACTTTGTACGTGATGAAGCAGAAATATCTGTATTTTCACCTCGTGGGATCAAGCGGTAGATGCCACTGTCAATGAGCTTTGATACAAAATTGGAATCGAGAAGGACCTTAGAAGGTTTTAAGTTCCCATGGGGGATACAAGGCTTGTTAGAGTGGAGAAAGATAAGAGCAGAACATATCTCGGAAGCAATGCGAATTCGAGTTTGCCATGGAAGTGGTGGAGTTCTATTTTTGCAGGCAAGGCGCTCTTCTAGACTGCCATTCCTGAGGTACTCAAAGACCAATGACCTGGATTCCGGGCAAGTTCCAATTATTGTTACCAGATTTGGATGTCTAACCCGGCATAATATCTCTACCTGAAATAAATTATCAGAAAATAAACCATTACTGGAAAACTTAATGGTCGTATTAATGGGTAACAGAAATTTAACTAAGAAGACAAGTTTTTGAACCATAGAAAGGGCAGCTAAAGAACATAAATATATGAGAAGCACCACATGAATATATCAAACTACTTTCAGAAAGCACCTCAGATTTCTTAATCAATAAATCTGGAAGCTAGCAGGATATGCAAACACTGAAATGGTACACTGAAAACATATTTCGATGTTAAAGTAGCAACTCAGCGATGATGATTCTAGAAGGAGGAAAAGGGGAAAAAACTAACGACAACAATTTCTTTCGATGCTGTAGAAATGTAAGAGATGTTTGGATATATCTTACCTCATTTTCAAATTCCAAGAGGCTTTGAGAGCCATATGAAGGCAACATTTTTACAGAAACATGCAAATGGCGAAGGAAACCCTTGTATACACTTCCATATCTTCCTTCTCCAATCTTCCAAGATGGATCAAAGTCACGAGTGGCATTGTTAATCTCCATGAAAGAAAATTCAAGGATTTGCGTTCCTGGAAAGCTTGCATCTCCGCCCTTTGCCACTTTACTTAATTTTTTCAGCACCTCATGGCATTTCCATGCTCGATTCTCATGTCATCCCGTTTTTTCTTAAAACTAATCAAAAGTTCCACAGCTGAGAACATCTTGTCCTCCAACTGCTTCGCCATGCATCGGGACTCCGCAATTTGGCTCTCAAGTATCACCCTTTGGTCCTTAACCTTCTGTAGTTCTTTAATAAATCCATCAAGCTGATCCTCCATCTTTTGTACTTCTTGCTTTTCTATTTCAAGAAATTCCTCGGCCTCTTTCCTTTTGCTCATCTCCTTCACACATAAGCTCTCTAAAGCCTTTGCCTGAAAAGAAAGTATCATGAGCAGGAAGTTATTTATTTATTTTTGAGAGGAGAAAAGGGGAGGGGTCAGTGCAAATGGTACGATTTACTTCGTCTTCTACCAAATTACACAGGCAAGATGTTTTAGAAGTTTCATTCGGTCCCAAATAGAATTCAGAATCTTGTCAACCAAGCAATAAGGAAAGAAAAGAAGTAATTTTCACCTTGGATATAGCCTCCATGGCATCATTCTCCTCCTTCCGTCGCCTCATTGTCTCTGCTAAGGCTTCCTGCTTTAAGTTAAGATCATCTATAGCAGACACTTCTACTTGTTCATCAGTTTCATCACTGGCTTGCCCTTGATGTTCTTCTTCCTGAAAATCAGCAAATCATTGCAGTATAATCTGGTTGTTTAGTGTGATAAAAATAGCTTCCAAGCTAAGAAGAAGATTAAGCAAGTATAACAAAATTTACCAACCAGAAACCGTGATGTTTTCTTTAACAGAAAAGTATATTTATATTCAGGACACAATCGGACTTAATGGAATCCAAACTCTGGTTCATAAAATCTTCATGAATTCAACAGTAAAAACCATAATCCATTTGATTTTCTTTTCTTCTGTTCTCTAAATGCAAAGTTCAAAAGGAACAGCTAGAATAGCTTACAACCTTACCAGAAAATAACTTCAATTATCTTGGCAATGATACCAACAAGTTAAAAATTAAAGCATCTTTTCTCACCTCATCCGTTTGCACCAGAGTTGATCCGTCAGTGTCAACCACTCCATCGCTAGACGAGTTTGGATGTTCTAAACGCCATGAAGTAGACCTTAAATTTCCTCTCACAGTGTCAATATCTACCTTTAGTTCTGCATGGCTCAACAACAAAGTTATTCCTTGGGGGAAAACATCTGCCTGGAACTTTATACATGGAAGTCAACAGACAAGATCTAAGATGAGATATTGATCTGGAGCAGGGAATTACCTTGAAGTCTCTTCTTAAGCACGGATTCTGACAGCAAGATCTCCGATTGCGCTGCACTTACGGGTGAATCCGGTGGTGGTGATGGAGTTGTAATCTCTCTACTAGATCCTTCTTTTCTGCCTACTCCATTGCTACACAAGTTTGGATCTTCTGAACGCATGGAAGTATGTCTTAAATTTCCCCTCATTACATCAGTCTCTACCTCTAGTTCTGCATGGCTCAGCAACAAAGTTATTCCTAGGGTAAAACATCTGCCTGGAACTTTATACATGAAAGTCAACAGAAAAGATCTAAAATAAGATCTTGATCTGGAGCAGGGAGTTTACCTCGAAGTCTCTTCCTAAGCACAGCTTCTGACAGCAAGATCTCTGATTGCTCTATTCCTAAGTGTGAATCGGGTGGTGGTGATGGAGTTGCAACCTCTCTACTAGATCTTTCTTTTCTGCCTACTCTGTTTCATATTAAGTCCAACTAGTAAAAAATCATTTAAGTTCTCGGTGCAAAACTCAACAAAGATAACTTGAAAATGCTAATCCACTAGTTTAGAGCTAGCCAACTCCCACCCTTCAAACAAATTAATTCTAAGACACACACCTAACAGCTAAATAGCCACGGGGCATATGATGCTGAGAGGAGAAGTTCAGATAATAATAAGGGTAAATCTATCATCTTAAATTAATGGCATTCCTGATCCAATGGACCAAAAACCAGTGAAAGAGGCATCAATGTCTCTCCCAACCTAAAAGAATGCCAAGCAACCATTTTTACAATTTCAAGCATTACCTAGTATAGATGAGGCAGCCCTTGCAAACAAACCAGATATGGCAAGAAACTGGTGCATTTTGAAGTACAAAGATTGCTTTCTTGGACTTCAGCTCCACTAGTTTCCTGCAATCTCAAAGAGAATTTAAATTCAGAAATTGAGTACCAAACCAATAGAATTGCAAATACAATATAAATTGGAGGCTTGCACCACCACCGTAACCAGCAAGCTAGGTTTGTTAAGAAGAATTCATAATACCAAATATACATTCATGATGATACCACATTAGTATAACAAAAGCTTTTCATATCTCCTTAATAGGATTTTGATAAGAGATTTATACATAGAGTAATATTTATCTGCTGCTGCTCCCATGACAAGCCATCTAATATTTTCCCGTGCTATAATTTCTGCGATTCCCTTTTCAACACTGTCCATCTCTATCCATACTGCATCTGCCTGTACCTGGATAATGTACACATCGTTATGCCATTAGTTAATAGGAATATCAAACAAACAGCAGGGACCCTGTCTCTAGAAAGAACCCTGACATGTAAAGCGAACCAACATAAGAGTCTCTTCCTCAGGTTAAAAATAACTCAAGGGCAGTGTAATGTTGGTCATATCAGTGACAGAACTAAACCAGAAAAGAGTTAAAATAAATACTACCCCAGAATGGTCAAGAATAAGAAGGTATTCATCTAAGCATTCGCGCAATTTTTGTCTTTCAAGTTTCTGGAATGCCTCTACTGCATGCTGTTTCAGTTTACCAGGTCCGAGCTTTCCGTCTGCTGTTTATATTACAAAATTAAAGATATAAGAAAAATCATAAAATCTGTACCATATGATCAAAGCAATCAAGCTACAAATATGCATAATAATCATTACTCATTGTCAATTTATGAACATACACTAAAGTGCAACGTAAAGTAGGATTTCTGATCAATAACTCCACAAACTTTCTATCATCGGTCAAATGCAGTGAATCAAATACTAAATAAAACAATGTTACTTACAAATTCTGTCCAATTATGAACATCCATTGAAGTGCTATATAAACTCCATATAAAGTGTGATTTCTGATCAATAACTCCACAAGTTTTCTATTTTCAGTCAAATGCACTGGACTCTTAAATCAAATACCAAACATAAACAGGTGATTCCCCCTTTCTGTTTGTTCATATTGAAACCAGTTTACATTATTCAACGTCATAAAGCAAACCATTGTGTCTGTCTGTCTGTCTATCTTTTGTGAGGTTGGGCATCTTCGAATCAAATTTTCGGCAAATTTATCGGAATTGCAGCAATATACACTAGCAATCCAGAAGTCTTGGAAAAAATCAATCCTAGTTCATTCGATATTGAATTATTCAAAAGATCAGCTCAAGATTGTTTTTATTTTGTTTTCAAATCTAATAAGCTAATGATAAAAACAGGAACAAACAAACAATTGCTCTCTTTTCATTTTGATTTTTTTAACAAAAAGAGCAGGCGTCAGCAGTAAATCACAAAAACAACTTTCAAAATTCCCTTTCTTTTTCCTTCAACTTTCTCAGCAACCAAACAGTACATCAACAACCACTGCACAAACTCCAAAATTCAATAACGAAAGAAAAAGAACTCACTCAATGCAAGTACATGAGTTGGCCGGTGAACGTGAAGCACGCACATCTTTTTCCCGGGAAAGTTGTCAACCGCCCAATTAAGCGTCGTTTTGCTCTTCTCAACATTCCTCCCCACCGCAACAAAAACAACCTCCTCAGCACCGGATTCTCTATCACCTTCAATATCTCCCACCACACTCCCCATCTATCCACAGATTCTTCTTCTTTTTTTCTTTATTTTAAGAATATGCTGTTCAACGGAAATTATGATTAGGAGATAGGACCACTTTCAACTTCCCAAACTGACTCGGTGAGTGAGTCAATCACCGAGTTAAAAGTTGGCCTTTTCTTCTTCTTTCCAGCATTAGATCTGTGTCATTGTTCTAAGTCTAACCCACCTTTTGGACAAAACAAAGAAAAAAAGGGAGAGACGGTCGCTTGAAATTTACGACGAGATTTAAACGGTAATAAATAAATAAATCAAAAGTAGATAAAAGGAATAAAGGACCAAATGGCAAGTGTGAATTGGAAAAGGAGTTAGGAAAACGACGGGAAGGTGGAGTTTTGTGTTATTGGTACAATGATAAATATAATCCTTACTATTTATATAATTTGTCATTTTAGTCTTTATTATTTGAATTAAATTTTAGAATAAATAAAGAATTCACTTTTTCAACATAAACTTTAACTAAAATATTATTTTTTAACAGTGTTGATGTTACAATTCAAATGATTATTTATGTATACTTTATTTTTTTATTTTTATAAATTTTAGTTTTATTTATTGACATGATATATAAAATAAATAGTGTCATGTTAATATGAAATGCATGTTGACTTTCATCGGGAATGGAATCACAATTCTTCTTAATTTTTTAGTATAATAATATTTTAGGTTCTTTTTAATTTAAATATTTTATCTTCCCCGATTTTTAGATTTAAGTATTTAATTGATTTTTAGCCCTCTCCTAATATTTAACCATAGCTCCGTCCCTGACTGCATATCAATATTGTTAGAAATTAATGTTTTAGTGAACATTCTTGTTAAAAATAAAGACAATTTGACTCTTTTAGAAAAAAAATGTGAGCTAAATTTAACCTAAAAGAAATAAAATTAAATTGACAAAACATATAACAATTAAAGATTGAAATAATGATTAGACCTATTTGTTTCACTATTTTTTAATCTTATTTAAGAAAGTATATTAAAATGGAATCAAATTATTAGATTATTCTATCCTTTTGGGATAAAATTACAAATTGTCCCAAATTTTTATTTTTTTAAATTTAATCTTTAAACTTTTTTGTTGTATCAGTACAAAATATGATTTTTCTAATTCACATTTCATCTATATTTTTAATGTATATATAAGTTTTTAAAAATGTATAGAAATTCAAAATATATAAGTAAAAATAATTATAGTTTTTGAACTTTATATATTTTAAGATTTTTCCTATTTAAAAATAAATAAATGACGTTTCGAATACAATTTCAGAGTATCAAATTTTCATGGTGTAAAGAAAATATTAAAATATGTGTCATAATCCAAGTATAAAAATTTGTAGGGATCGAATTAAAAAAATTATTAAATTAAGGATTGAATGTTGCTTTATCCTTTTCTTTTTTTTCAACCGGTGGAAAGTTCGCCGCACTGATTTTAGTTTGAATATTTTATTATTTTTAATGTTTTCAGAAAGCTTGAGCATTGTCCTTTACACTTTTATATTGCTTTCTATTTCCATCTTGGAGAATCCTTTTCGATTAAAATTTGTTTGATTATGATTGAATTATTCTTTACTATAATTAAAAATTATCTTCATATTTTAATTAATTAATAATAAATTTTTAAATTGAATTTCACTAAGTTTAAAATTAATTTTATGACAATCATTTATTAATGTTTTATACATTACAAAATTGTACTATTTAAATGAAATAAAATAAATAAATTTAAGGAATAATTTACATTTTATCTATTACGAAATTTAAAATGGAATAAAAATTTAAATTTAATTTTTTAAAAAATAAAAGATGATTCGGTGAAAACATTTTAATGTTTATATTTTTATGGGATAATATTTTTTTTAGAGAAAAAATAAAATTTTGAAGAGTTATGGGATAATATTTTAAAAGTTAACTCCATAATAAGAATGTATATGAATTTTTTTTAAGTATGCCCTATATATAAAAATAACTTTAAAAATCGAGATTACACAAATATGTTAAATATATCTGGTAAAAGTCGACCTCAAAATAAATAATTAAACTTTCTTATCTCTAACATTAAAAAATTCTCTATAGTCGCTCACCATCTTTTCACCACAACTTTTTTTCACTTTGATTAGTGGTCGAAAACTAATCTTAATATTGATTGTTGATCACCGATTTTTTTTTAATAAGAATCTCTGCCTTTATGGCACACATTTCATCTGTCCTTGTGACACACATTTTCTTCTGTCCTTGTGACATGTTTTTTGTTTTGTTTTGTGGTTTTTTTCATCTGTTCTTATGGCATGATTCAACATACTCTAGCGGTCATTTGTTTCTCGCACAGAGATTTTAATCGGTTCTAGTTTCTGATTATGATTTTGTCGGTGGTCATGCAAAGATAGATCCCCACTCGGTTGATGGATGTTTGTCGATATAATCAATCATGGGTAGCAGAACATTCTGCATGATAGTTTGGATCGCTCACCTCTCCTCTTTCATCTGTTACGCGTCTCGATTGGATATAGACAAAGATATTCAGGAAGCTTCTGAATTTTGATGGTATACTTATCTCCATTGAAGTTTTTCACTTTTCTTTGTTTTTTGGGTTGTAAGAAATTTTGGGTAGATTAGTCCCATTATTTTCCTTAATGGATGTGTTGTAATTGTGATATCTTCTATGGTTATATAGAAAATTCAGTGGCTATATTAAAAAAAGTTTACCTCAAAATAAATATAAATATTTTGTAATTATATTATTTAAGTGTTATATTTTGATACATAAGTTGCGTAAAAAAATTTACAAAACTCTACTATAAAATTTAAAATACAAACATTAAATCCTAAACCCTAAACTCTAAATTCTAATAGTAAACCTTAAATTCTACACTATACACATTAAACCCATAATCCCTAAACAATAACCTAAAACACTAAACCCTGAAATTGAAAAGCTTGTGTAAACAAGCTTGTGTATCAAAGTATTTTCTATTATTTAAAGGGTTATATTTTGATACACAAGTTGTGTAAAAAAAACTATGTAACCCTTCATATTTAAACTATAAAATCCAAAGCTTAAATATCTAACCCTAACACTCTAAAACCTCAACACTAAACTCTAAACTTTAAATTTTAATCATAAATCTTAAATTCTACACCCTACAACATAAACTTCTAAATCCTAAACTATAACTTAAATTCATATACACAAGCTTGTGTATCAAAGTATTTTCTTATTTAAAATGAGTTATGTTTTGATACACAAAGCGTGTAAAAAAATTTACACAATCTTCATAATTAAGCTATAAAATCTAAAACCTAAATCCTTAGCTCTAACACTCTAAAACTTAAACCTTAAACCCTAAACTCTAAAATATAACCATAAACCTTAAATTGTACACCTTACAACCTAAACCCCTAAACCCTAAACCACAACCTAAATATCTAAACCCTAAAATTAAAAGGCTTGTATAAATTTTAGTTTACAAAATCTTGTGTATCGAAGTATTTTCCATTTAAAATAGTTTAAGTTTCAACCTAGTAAGTGGTCCATTTGAAAAGGAAATGATATTCATCTTAGGAGACTCGGATTGAAATCACTTTGTCTGTAAGATGTATATACATTGTCAAAATGTTAAAAATATATATAAACAAATACATACTTGTAATCAGTATTCATAAAAAATAGCTGAAAGTTTAGCTCATTCTGGTGCTACTTAGTCCTTACGTATGTAAATTAGTTACTATGACGATGATAATATTGTTACTTTTTTTATTAATTAGAGATTATATTTTCAAGGTGAATGTCAAGATATGAATCTCATACAAGATAGAATAATATGAATATTTTTGACTACCTAGCCAACTAGTGGATCTCTGATAATATTGTTCCTTTAAGTACTATCAATCTTACATAAATTAACTCAAATTTCCGTGAACATAATATATTCTTTTGTGATAAAAGAAGTGTTGATGGTCTAAATGAAAGATGGTAGATTATGGTCATGGAAAGAGCTAAAATTAAATTATGAGAATGTAAGTTATTTAATTTTAAAATGAGTACGGAAATTAAACTATAAGATTATAGTAGATAAGGTTTTATTATTTCTAATTTTGAAATTAAAATATAAATAAAAAAATTAAGAGTCAAAGGCTGAATTTTATTAATATTAAAATTAACATTTTCTAATATCATTAATTTAAGAAGATGTTTGGATTTGTTGGTAGGAGTTAAGACCTAGGAGGGGATCAATTTTCTTTTAATACGTAAGCTGAAGCACTTTTGTTGGCCTCAGCAAGTTCCGAAAATGAATATCACTAGCAACACAAATAGTAGGAGGGGATCAATTTTCTTAATTTTGTTTTTCGTTATTTAAACAAGCGAAAAACAAACAAAAAATTATATAGAAAGATTAACATTTTAAAAACAATACAAACATCAAATTTCATGGTCACACCATTGTGTATAGAGGAGAACATTTTAAAGTTGCAAATCATACAATTCGGCAACTTTAAGTTGCCTATCGAAAGCTATCACACTTTCTCTTTAGATATATAGAATTTGAATCCATCCTTTGAAAGGCTAATTGAATAGTCCTCCCATTTCCTTTTTCATAATTCCTTTGATCTGAATATGAAATAAAACAACCGATTAAAAAAATCTGAGCAAACAAAAATTTAGAACAAAACAAACATCTAAGCTTATATAGGATAGGGAAAAAGAAAAAGAAAAATACCTGCTTTTCTGACATTCCAATTTCCTTCAAATCATCAAGCTGTAAAATAATTTTAGCTATTAGAGTAAATAAATTGAAAAAAAATAAACATTGAAAATATAACAAACAAACCATAAACCAGTCAGGCAACCAATTAAACTAAATAAATTGATTCAATGATATTGATGTTGTCGCTTACATCCTTAAAAGGCTCTGGAGATTCTTCACGAAGCTCAAGAATATACGTAGCTCTCTTCTCTCCAATCCCCTTGAATAAAAAGACTCATATTTAATTTAATTTAATTATAATAATAGCAAAACAAATTAAGATTATTAGTTAAATGATCTCTCACCTTTAATCTTTTCAAGTCCTCTCTGTTGGTGGAAAATGAGTAAAAAGAAAAACACATTAGTTTATCAATAATGTATTGAAATTGTTTTCAAATAATATATTTGAAAGACTTAATAGTTATTTTAAGAATCAAAAAAAAAGATAATCAATAAAAAATTAAATAATTAAATAAGATTTTAGTACGTTACTTCTACAACTAGCAGTATTTAAGAATCTGAGATATTCTACAATTTCTGATTTGTCATAATCCGGTAATCTTGTAATACAAAAGAAAATAATCAATAAAACAGTTAAACAATTAAATAATTAGTAATATTTTAATATTTTAGAATCTACCTTCATTCTAGAACTACGAGCACTGAATGCTTTCCAAGAACTGCAACTATTATCTATTCAATTTTTTAAGAAATTTGTCATAATCCAGTAATCTTGGTTTTAGGTTAGGGCTTAGGAGTTTTTGATGTAGTTTAAGGTTTATGGTTCCAAAATTTCTGATTTTAGAGACTAGACCAAATCAATTGAATATCAGTTTTGATTGAATTTCTACACACGATGGAGTTTATAAAAAAAACAAATTTCAGATTATTAGACAAAATTTTTAATTAATATATTATTTATGTTTGGAAAGAGAGAAATTATTGATTGTTCACGAGAGTAGTTAGATTCATCACTAAACTAGATAATTATAATAAATCACTAAATTTAATATTTTCTTCCATGTTGATTTTTTTCCTAACAATCCCATGTTGATTTTGAAACTTACATTTTATTCTAATTTTATGATGAATTTAAATTTTTTGAAATATATATGTATTATAAAATTTCAGACAATGACTAACATAAACCCAGAGCGTCATGTTTCAAGTTCAAAAATTAAGTTGAAAAAAATGTTAAATTTCAGAACTAATCTAGACCACACAAAAGTTTGAGATCAAGTTGAGAAAACTAGTCAAAGTTAATAAATTAGATGTTGCTTTATCAATAAGAAAAATATTAGATTTTAAAAATTCAAAGAGTATAAGGACTAAGGAAGAATTAAACAAAACTTATAGTCCAGGCCTCTCCTTTTAGGCTAATATACTAAATAAGCCCTTCTAACTTTTCTAACATAAGCCCAGTTTCATTTTCCCCCAATTCTTCTTCTTGAGTTTCCACAGCTTTCTTAACCTAGAAACGGGGGATTTTGATTGAGAAGATGGGCGAGAAAGGAGATAACAACGGTGTGATGAAGATTCAGTCACCATGCGGCGTCGAGGCTTTGAAGAAGTGTTTGCAAGAAAACAATGGAGATTACGTCAAATATCAATCTCAGATCGAAGCTTTCAAGTCTTCTTGTTCGTTGAAGAAACCAGCTCCTTCTGCGGATTCTACAAAGTAGCAGCCGAAGCATTCAGATCACTAATTCGATGAGATGCAAATCCCTTAATTTTGAATTGGTTCAGAGTTATTTATTTAAGAAAAGATGTAGTTTTCGCTTTGTAATTTAAGAAATTCTGGAACTGGGCAAGAACCCAGTTTGATACTGTCAGGCTTTAGCCATAACGATGAAATTTGCAATAATAATTCTCCAATTTTCATTATAAATCATGGTTTAATTCTGCTTCGCTTCGAGCCCTTCGTTTTGAATTGACCTGCGACAATCATAATCGGATTGAAAATTGAGTATAAATGAATCAATGAATGTTGTTGTTGATTATAAACATCATAATGCTTTAAGATTCTATCGATGTATATTCCTGAAGTTTATATCACCAATGATTCGTAAGTGATTTCTTGAGCACCCTGTGCCTAGATTCATCTTTTTCAAATAGACGTTCGATCAATTCGTTCCAGCTTTCTTTGTTCTTGCTTTTCCCCGATGATCCGACAGACCACTCGCTGCTCGATTCCGGTGAGTTCTTCTCTCCGTCCTCGGACTCGTCGAAAGTTCCATATTTGGAAGGTGAATAAGCATGGGGCACTGATAATGAAACAGCCCTTTGTAGTGCGGCTTTGTACTCTTGACTCTTTTCTTTTGCCAATGTCTCCTGTCGTTCCATTCTCTGTTTTGCTGGGATCTCCATGATCCGATCTTTCTCCAGCATTAACTGAAAGAAAAATCGAGACAAAGATGTTCGAGTTTATTTTCGAAGACACATTAAGGAATGAACACAAAAGCAGCTTTAAACTTACATCCATAGCTCCCGTGCTTCTCTCTCGATCCATATTATGGCATGGTCCGAGGTGGCATTACAAGAAAGAATTATGTGCTCGAACCTTCCATCCACGGGCACTGCGGTCCTCACAACCGAGGGAAATCTTCCTAATCTGCAAGAGAAAGAAAAGTTCTTATGCATGTACCGAGCACAGCCTTGCAAGGCAGTTTTTTCGGTTTACACGATGAGTCGATGATACTGCCGTAGTTAAGGGGGAAAAATGAATTGAGCAAGCAATAAGGAGATATATACGAGAAAGAGATCTCGGTTGTGCCTCATTATACCTGAAAGGTTTTCGCTCAACGATGTGATAGAGGCGACTAGGTGCATATAGCCTCCTCGGATCTTTAAGCTTCTTTTCCTCTGGTATAAAGTATCCTTCATGCATCTCAGGCATAGTAGGCATGGCAAACTGTTTAAATCGAGAAAGAAAACAAGTAAGCATACTTCGACTTGCAAATGGAGCTACATAACTCGCCT
The DNA here is from genome assembly GCA_019671005.1 of Hibiscus mutabilis. Classification (NCBI taxonomy): domain Eukaryota; kingdom Viridiplantae; phylum Streptophyta; class Magnoliopsida; order Malvales; family Malvaceae; genus Hibiscus; species Hibiscus mutabilis. Next base: position 41,085,980 of record CM033749.1, read on the forward strand.
TTTGTTTTCAATGTCATGTGCCGATAAACGTTGTGTGCTGGGAGAAACCTAGAGGACGAGGCATGCGACTGGCTTTAGAAAGGATGTTAGGACAGGCTCTACAAGCCTAGAAATGGGTGATAAAGTGCAACTATACCAGAAAAGTGACTTGAAAATGTCTTCCAAAGGCGTGGCTGTTCGCAGCAAGAAGTCATCCTGATGCAGCACTAGCCCCAATTAAAAAAGCATAATCCATATGACTACTTTCAGTTTTATTTTCGGCGAAACATAAGGCCAAACATTCAAGGGGGGGAGGAAAGAACTTGCCTGAAGAACCACAGAATTGATGACATCTGCATATCGGACTGCTAAATTCAGCGACATGCACCTTGCAGGCGCAATAGCATAGCACCTGATCCTCCTCCTGTCGATGTTTCCCAGTTTATCCTGATTCCGGACAACCACCAATGCTAACATTGCTGCTACACCTGACCCGAGAGAATGTCCTGCAAATGTCAAAGTACAATTCGGATACTCCTCCACGAGGTCCTTTAAAACTTCACACTCTGCATCCATAACCCATCCGGCAGCTTTCAAGAGCCCATTGTGAACATAGCCACCGTCGAATTTCCTTTTACCCAGCTTATTATCCAAAAGCACTTGGTAATCACTTTCTTTCGCCAAATTAAGACCTCTAATTGCAAGGACGATATCGGCATGCTCATGATCAAGATATAATATGTATGAAGGAGCCCGTCCTTGAGTGTCTTCGTAAGTTTTTCTGAGAATTAACCAATCAGGGTTGATCCCATATCCCCCGGGGGGATCCCAAAGGGGATGCCGAATATCATCTTCGTAAACAGCTAGAATATAGCGACACAATCTAGGAACAGGCTCAAATTCTTCAGCAGTTGCAAGACCCCATGTTTCACTGTCATGACCGGCAGTATGCAGGCATCGTTTCCACGCCCAGCGTGCACAGGCCAGACAGTAAACACATTAGAGTAGCGGCAGGCCGCATATAATCGACATCGATGCCTACCCTCTAAGAGTAACAATGAAAAACAGAAAACATGGATTCCACAGGCAACCGTATAGAAACAAGTGGTCCACCGATGTAAGAAATACCAGATAAGAACCTAGAATATGGAACTTTGATTAGTGATTTGAGAAACGGACGAGATACCAAATTCACATCTGTGATTTCAACAGTTCCCCTAGGGTACGCTATCAGCTTAATATACCAAAAGATACAAATGCATACATACATACATATAATGAGTACAAAGCAGTAAAAACAGTCAATAAATTAGAAACACGTGAAGGGTAAAAAACCAAAACACTCACCAGTCAGCAGAGAGAGCAAATGATGGCTGTAGAAAGAACTGCAACTCGTGGTGGCTCGTAAACCGATAGCTGTATGAAGAAACCAATCTGGGTTTTTCCAGCATTAGGGATTCAATTACATAAGCTACTGAGTGATCAAAATTTCATCACTGAATTTGAAAAAGAAGAACAACCCGGAGCTAGAGCAGAAAAAACAAGAAAGACCCAAAGTACCAAATTTCTGTCTGATCAATATTAAAAATTCTAGAGCAAAGAGAAGACGACCTGTTAGACTACAAAAAAATACATGGACTTTAATTTATGGGAGGTTTAGGTGAGACTGGGGTAATGCTGAGTTGTAATTGTATTATAAAGATTTAAATTGAGTGGCAAAGAAAGTGTAGTAAGACAAGGGTCATCATTTGTCGGTTTTGTACTGGTTAACATAATATAATAATAACTTTCTGTTTATTTCTAAAAAAGTTTAAATTAATTACTATTTTCCATTAAGTATTGGTTGTTTTTGAGAAACTGTGTGTGAAGGTGAAGGTGAAGGTGAAGCACGTTACTCTTGCTAATCATCCATGAACGATCAACCTTATAATTCTGGGAAATTTTAATCGTTCTTCACGTTGCTAATGCTTGCTTTTTGTGTTCTGTTTTTCATCTTCTGTTGTTTTTTCTGGGTTCTTATGGAGCATTATTCTAACCGTTTTTACCTACGAAGCAGAGATACTTCAATCTAATGTCCTAGCACGTATTTTATACGTTCTTGTAACAAAGGCATATTGAGTACGCTTTGGGTATTTCTCAGTATTTCATCTCCTTAATTTTTCTTATTTTTCTATTATCTCACACTCTGTCTTTTTCTTGATTTTTTTTTCGACACTATTTCGCTCGCATGAATTAATTATAAGTATTTAAGTATATATGATGTCATGCTCACATGCTTTTTGTATAGCTTTTTATTTTTACATTTTCTTAAAATATAAATTTTATTTTATATTTACCGTACTATACCCTACCTATGCCCATACTTTGTAATTTTAAAAATTATCGTTTCTCATTCATTTTTATACTTGTCCTTGTATCTGAATCCGTATCAGTGCAACATAGTTTTTTACTAAGAAGTGGAGAACGTGAAATTTGGGGAACAAGACTACAAGAGTTTTTCTTTTTCTACCCAATTAAGGCAAAAATTTAGGGCGAGTATTTGATCGAGGATGAAATGTTGAGTTTATCCAATTTAGGTAGGTCTGTAAACGAACCGAACGAACACGAACAAGGGATGTTTATGTTCGTCCGTTTAATTTTAACCGAACAAATAAACGAACACGAATAACTAAACAAACATAATTTTTTTCTTGTTCGTTTGTTAAGAAATGTAGCTTGTTTGTGTTCGTTCATGTTCGTTCGTATGAACACAAACGAACGAACATAAAAGGACATATGTGAATAAAATTAAACGAACATAAACGAGCGAACATATGTGAATACATTTATTTTTTTTAAAATATAATACTTTTGTTATAAAAAATAATAAATATAAATAGACATATGTGAATAAATTTAAACGAACATAAACAAACGGATTACCGAACGTTCACGAAAGTAAATGAACGAACGAGCTCTTTGCTCATGTTTGTTCATTTAATTAAACGAACATAAAATTTTGTTCATGTTCGTCTGTATAATAAATAAACGAACATAAGCGAACTTCTTGCCAAATGGTTCGCTGAACGTTGGGTTTGTTTACAACCCTAAGTAGTTTAGGAGTCTAATTTTATAATTTAAATTTATTTAATTTTTTGAATTTATAAAATTTGAGTCAAAGTCGAGTTGTTTGAGTTTATCTTCAAATTTAATTATAAATATTTATAATGTTATGCTACTAATTAGGGGTGAGCAACGAAACCGAGAAAACCGACTCGAACCGGGCTATGCAGTTCAGTTCGGTTCGGGCTTGCATGTTGAGGTTCGGTTCGGTTTAAAACTCAAGCTTCTCAATTCGGCTCGGTTTCGGGTTTTCCATGTGGAACTCGTTTATTCCATATCAACCCGAATTAAAAAATACATTATGATTCATATCAAATATATTTTAAAGATAGTCTCTTAAAATATTTTGATTTGTTTTTAAGACATTTTCTTGGAATATTTGGATCTATTTTTATAATATTAAGTTGATTGAATATTGTGTTTCAAATTGGAATATGTTTTTATAATATTTACTATTCGAGAGTTGTTTTACTATGTTGAATATTTGAGTTTGGTTTTAATCAAACAATATATTAGACTACATATTTTTGTTCTAAGTTGGTGATGTAGAATCATTGAATTGATATTAATTAAATGAATATTTTATGTGATTTATTTTTAGATAGATTGTCTGTTTTGTAATCATCGTTATTTTTTAATTCATTTTTATTTGAAATCTTAGATTTGTCAAGAGCTCAAGACATGTGTTTTCTTGTTTTTAATGGCAAAATAAATTGATATTGGAATGTCTAATGATAAATTAAAATATGTTATGTCTTTTGCTTACTTTTTTTGAATTTGAAAAAAAACCCTTTAAAACCGCGGTTTTTAACCGAACCACAAAATTCGGTTTTTTTACCATTCGGTTTCAGTTTCCGTTTTAAAAAACCGCAGACTGTTGTTCGGTTCATATTTTGCTAAAAAATCGAATCGAACCGAACACACCCCTACTACTAATTGGATCTAATTTAAATATTTGTCTATAATATATACGATATACTTATATATTTTTTCATATTTTTTTATATGTGATGTACATGTATTAAGCAAAGTCGAGGGGTTCGACTCGAACTTGAAAACCGATTTACTAAATACTAAAAAATTTGAGTTATTCAAGCTTATTATTTGTTATCAAAGATAGTGTCATTTTGTAACTGACTTTAATTAAATTTTTTAGTCGAGTTTATAAAATTATAATTCGAGTTAAGTTGAGATTTTTCACGCCGAGTGAAGCTTTTCACACATCTACAAAAAAGTATGAATAATTAAATTATATATATTACTAATTAACCATCGGTTGGCCGGGCAGTATGAGATATTAAGTTTCTTAAATAATGTCAATGGTTCAAATTATGATGCAGTAAAATAAATTGAATTAGAGAATAGTTTTAAATCTCACACACATTTATGTAGATACCTTTTTTATTCTCTATATTTAAATTTCTTTTTATCAATTTGATCCTTAAAAATTAAAAAATTATAGTGTTTAATTAATGGTAGAATTTCATTTATTTTTAATGATTTAAGGTAAAATTGATAAAAGTTACAAACGTAGTAACAGAAAGCTATATTGCCTTTTTAAATAGCTACCGTGCCATCATTAATAAAATTGAATAGAAGTTAGAAGAGTGACCAAGATTTTAAAATAAAAAATAGTACATAAACTCAATATCATAAAATTAAAGTATATGGATTAAATTTTAAATTATGAATAGTACAGGGACCCTGACATATTTAAGCCACCAAAGCTAATCTTATAAAAGTAATTGGGCTTTAATAGATTTTGGGTTGGGTCTATCCTCGAGCAATTATCTTCCTCTTCATGGTTTGGTTTTTCGGCTCAGAACCCATTTTACAAACCCTAAAAACCTAGAGTTAGCAGTCAATATATTTGTTATATCACGTTTCCAAAACCCTATTTTCTTTTAACTCCGCCTCAGATATCCGTCACCACAGGTACATCTTCACGATCTCTCCGAGCCCCTTCACACTTTTTTAGTATCTTATTATTTCTGAGTATTTTGCTCTATTTAATTGCCTGGGAAGCGAAATTGTAAGCTGAAAACCTAGAAATTTTGTGTGCTGTGTTCATTATCTGCTGTTTGTTGACTGGTGGGTTTGTTTTAGCTGAAATGATGACATTAGCAGTTCTGATATCGTCTTACAAGCTTTGGTTTTTGTGATGTTTTTATGTGTCATAATTAGTTTTGAAGCCCATTTTTTTGCCATTTTATCTAAATGTAGATATTGGTGTTGAGATGTTTGGAGATTAATATGCAGCTGTATTTTGTATTTGAGTAATTGTTGATGCAATTATATTTTGTGGAATTTGACTTGTTTATGAATGCAAGTACAATGAATGAAGGGTTTGATTCCTTAGTTAAAACAATTTATCAATTGTTTCTGAATTCATGTTTGAATCAGGAGTTGATAATCAGAATGATCCGTAATTCAAATACGAAAGCTTCTTGAAATGTTGCTTGAATTTATTGTTTTTCATTTGTTTTATGTAGTTTGTTTTCTTGTTTCTGAAGCAGGCATGGCTACCAAGCAGCCAAATACTGGCCTTTTGTAGGACTGAACAAGGGTCATCTTGTGACCAAGAAGGAGTTGGCTCCACGTCCCTCTATTCGGAAAGGAGTAAGTACATCTATACTCATTTATGTAGATAATTTGTAATTGTGTATGACTGATAGAAATAGACACGTGGCTTGGATTCAGGTGGTAGTATTAGATATTGGAATTTGTTTGATGCTTTCATGTTGAACTTTTCTAAATGTGTTTGGGTTATAGGTTATAGCCCTGTATTCCTGTTTTAATATGCATTGGACATGGGTACATAAAAAATAGTCAGAGCAACATAGGAAAAGAGGATGCTAGTAAATATCTATGTTAGATATGTTGTTATTCTTTGTATCTAACTTTTTGAAGGGCTTGATTTGGCCTACAAGTTATGGTCCTGATTACTTTATTTTATTCAGAAAACAAGCAAGAGAGTCCATTTCGTGAGGAGCTTGATCAGGGAAGTTTCTGGTTTTGCACCTTATGAGAAGAGGATCACTGAGCTTCTGAAAGTCGGTAAGGACAAGCGAGCTCTCAAGGTAGCTAAAAGAAAGTTGGGTACTCACAAATGGGCAAAGAAGAAGCGTGAAGAGATGTCCAGCGTTCTCCGCAAGATGAGGTAATATCATATTATATCTCAGACAAGAAAGAAAGTATATATTTCCTTATGTTTTGAGGGAGCATTTGCCATCCGGAAATGGTAATAAATATTGTTCTTCGTGTTATGTTCTTTGCAGGGCCCATAGTGGAGGTGCAGAAAAGAAGAAATAAACCTTAATTTTCTTGGTTTCTCTCTGCACTTGTGTATGAGCAGTTAGAGAGGTTTGTTTTTGTTGTTTGAGACTGAAATCTGTGTTTCGAAAACTTGTTTATTCAAATTAGATATGAGAAATTCGAATTTTAAATTTATGTCTTTCTGAATTTATATTTATCGCCATCATTGATCTACATGCATGGAAGTTATCTCTTAACCTGCATAAACTGATGCATTTGGTTTTCTTTATCCCCAGACATTTTGCATTTAAAAAAAAAGTGCACTAATATTGATACTAACAGTTGATTAAGAAGTCGAAGCCATCGATTGACTAAGTAGGAGAGAGGGTTCTCGTTGTATACTCCACAGAGTGGGGTTACCTTAACCGTCGTCCCCATTTCTAACTCGAAATTTTGTGGAATGGCGCCGTTTTAAATCCTTTTAAAAATTATTTACATTCTTTTATATAGATGGAGTTAGAACACTATTACATGCATTATATACTTATTTAAAAAAATATATTAATTAAGGATATATAGATTGTTTAAATCCTTTTAAAAATTAAAATATTTCATACTTAATACTATGTTTGATAAATATAATCATTATTTTTATAAGTTTTAAAAGACCAGTGACCAAAATAATCATTTTTCATAGCTTAATTACTATTAGCATACTTTACCCAAATTTTTAGTACATGGTAATCTATATTTACATTAGAAAAAAATATAATTGATGTATTGTCAGTGTAAACTTTAGAAAGTTTAGTTAGCAGACTTATTTTAGAGGTTAAATGTGTAGCTTAGAGTTGAGTGATTAAAATTTAATGTTTAAGATTTATGGTTTTTGAGAATTAGATTTTAAGTTTTAAAGCATGCTTGTCTGGAAAATGATTAAAATTAAAAAAAAATGTCTTCATATAGAGGATGAAAGGCTCTCTAATATTCAAACCTTAATGCAGAGCAGGTTGTCTTCACCGAATTTCGATCGAGTAAACATGGAGAATAGAAATGATCAGAATGAATACATCATATTTGCAAAAACTCATGCTAAATATAAGGGGTCAACAAATTTCAATAAGCTGTGATGACAAAATACCAGATAAAGGAGAGCAGGTTGAGGTGAGTGAGTCAAAATGCCAGCCGCAAGTGCAGTTACTAGTCCAACGGCATACCCGGGAAGGGCATACCATATATATTTGTGCCCCTTAAAGGAATGAAAATCTAAAAGATTTACCGTTTCCCTACTCTTTGATGATCAAAACAGAGGACCAATGCCAGCAGCATTGCAGGAATAACCTACATGAACCCAAGAAAAGAAAAATGTCAGAAACTCTAATGATTGAATAAACTTCTCACGCTGGAAACTGAAATGACGATTTAAGACCTACACCTTGAAGATATGAACAGAGCTAGTCCGGTAACAAAGAGTGTGGCTGCATGATATATAGCACAGGCATATAAAATTCAACTTTAAAAAAATAGTGCTGCAACCAGTAAACTTGCCCGAGTAGCTACTCCTCGAGCAACATAGGGAGCAAGATCTGAATGTTCATGTTCGTTCAAAAAAGAACATAGATCAAAATCAAGTGAAATGTAATGTAATGAGGACCGCCGATCATAAAATAAGACACCTTCAAAAGTTGACAAAAACTATTTTTTCATATACTGAAGAGGAAAGACTCATACCATATCACCAAGACCAAGCATCATGAAGTCAGCTGAATTCCCACCAGGGGATGCACCACCCAACAAACTCCTTGGAAAAACAATCTTTACAGGCAATTCTAGTTTTTTCGTGATCAATTGTAATCCGGGAAGACTCAAACTATTAGCAACCGTGTGAACTGGGTTTGAAGCTTGTTGTGTTGCTACTGACACCATGACATTGGCCCCGAAAAAACTTTCAGAGAAGAAAACCCAGAATATGTCATACACGAACAAACATACTAGAAGCATCGCACATATTTTGATGTTTGGAAAGCGCACATGACTGACAAATGCAATACAGATGGAGATACCTAACAGATTGTTCAAAATCCAATGCCCTGAAACAAGCCATGTTGCAACCGTAAAGGTGCACGCCAATAACAATAAGCCTTGCAGTCTGGTAAATGACTTTGAACAGCACCGAGACACAAATGGGTCAGCCAAACCAACTTGTGATTTCAAATAGGCAACGTGAGGGGATAGACAGAAGAATAGGGATGAAACTGAGATAATAGCTGTGAATGCAGTCAGGAGTTGTGAGACCGAAGAAAACAGGTAAAACATCAAAAGCAAGCTGCAGGAGCTCATTACCGGGATCATTAGTGCTTGGGACCTATCTAGAGTAATTGATGCTTCTGACATGTCATGATTCCGCTCCATTTCTTTCCCATAATTCAGAGCACGGAAGGCAGATCCAAATGTCACAGCCACTGCTGTAACAATGAGAGTAAGTGGAGCAGGTTCAAGCAAATATAAAAGTTTCCACAAAGAATCCATGACTAAGCACGCAACTCTTTTGGATCAATTATCTGAAGTACGTCTTTTATGCACCTAAAGCAAATATAACACGATGAATCTCGAGAACAAGGTTGCACTGTTTCTCTAATGAACACTATTAGCAGAGAAATCCATGCAACCTGCAAAACAATTACACCAAACAGGTTCTAATAAAATACATAATAAAACAGGAGAAACATCAGTAGCTAGATCAAGGAAAACTGAAGCAACTCTATCCCCTAGATATAATAAATCATGTTTTACTTAAAAAAAAAACTAATTACATAACTTTTCAATTTCATTACAGTGTTGTACATTCAAAACCACAATTCTCCAATGAAAAACTTGAAGTCATATATATATATACATTCAAAACCACAATTCTCCAATGAAAAACTTGAAGTCATATATATATATATATATATATATAAACATATATTGAACAAAAGTGAGCTCCAAAATCGAAAAATGAGCGACCCATTTCTTTAGTTGTGTAACCCTAGCTTCCCCATCTTCTAGTTAACCTAACAGTTAAATTTACATTTCATGTCTATTTCCCGTCAATTTATTCACAATTACCTCAAAAAATCAATTTCCATATAAATAAAAAAATCCCGGCAAGCAAACAAAAGCTGAGATGAAATGCAAAATCTTCATCAAGTTCACAGCTCATATCGCACAAGGAAGAACTCCAAAAATGGCTAACAATCTAGGGCGTAAAAAATATACTAAAAACAGCTATATTCATAAACAATATTCGGTGGGAAATAAGTAGAGATAAGATTTGATCTACATACAGGCGATGAGTAAAGATCTGATCAAAGGAAAAGTAAGCATTAATTAAGGAAAGAGATATTTTGGAGAGGACTAACCTTGGACTTCGTACAGTTTGAGAGGCCTTATCGCTCTGATGATGACCACTCTCTAGTGCGAGGCAAAGGAAATGATATTTTGAATTAATTTACAGAAAGCCCCCCATTATTTTCAAGTATTGGGATTTGAACCAACGTTCTTTTGGGATTTCGCTTGAAAACAAAACAGGGAAGCACGGCCCACGGGTGAGCATTAATTAGGCCCAACTCATTTGAATTTGAACAGTCACGTTAGCTTCGGGAAATTTAAAATTAAAGCTGGTTAAATTATATAAATAAAATAATATATAATAAATTGTTTGGACAAAAAAAATATAACTTAGAATTTAATACAATGATTATATTATCTAAATTTCTCTTCATCTATAGGAGGATAAATATATATTGTACTGACTAAGGATTAAGGGTGTGTAAAACTGGGTTCGGTTAACTGGTAAGTTCGGGTCATTCAATTATCGGTTCTAAATTGTAATCATTCAACCAATTAACCGTTTATTCGGTTAACTGAAATATTTAGTTCGGTTCGTGTTACATTTTTTTTACTATATGTATTAAAAATATAAATTTTAATACTATGTTAAAAAAATATATACTTTTAAAAATCGACATATGATATTAGATCTTTTTTAATGCTAGCAATTTAAACACTTAAATTTTATAAAATGAAACTAGAGTTTTACGTTTAGGGAATGAGAATAAGAAAAAATCATCTTTTTAATATAAAATATTAAAAAGACATATAATATAATAGCATATATTATATAACCGGTCGGTTCAGTCACCTATTTTTTTCAAAATCGTAAACTGTCACCGAACCAATTTTTTAGTTCAGTTTTTTCGAGTTTCGAGATCGATTTTGGTTTTGTATATATATATATATATATATATATATATATATATATATATATATATATATATATACACACGTGTGCGTGTATGCATATGCTAATTATTCTTTGATGATATAAACTGATATTAAAATCCAAATCTTTCACCAGGTTTGAGGCGTGATATGATTTCGGCTCTTTACTCATTTTACAGAAATTCAGGAAGAGGAGGAATGTTTATAAATTCATGCTTTGCTCATTGTCAAAGTGAGTCACAGGACACATGGTTTGCTGTTGATTCTCCGAGAATACACAATAAGGCAAGTAACTTTTATTTTTCTCAATGCATGTGTTTTGAGTTGTGAACACTGAACATCATGAGTTTTGGTGCAACATATTTATTTTTCTCCTTGATATTGTCTATGTTATTTGGACCGTTATTTTCTTTTAAGTTATTCGAATAAGTCCGGATACAAATTCGAACATGGGTATTCATATCCGATACTCACTTCGACAGGTAACAAAAACTACATATTTCTAGAAGCATTTGCCCTAGTTTTTATCCCAGTTTCTTACATGAGGAAACTTGATTATACATGGTGTTTGATACTTGAATCTTTATTATACATGTGTTTGTCCTGGTTTTTTTTCTAACATGTGGAAACATGAAAATGCCATTACAGACCATTGCAGAAGCAGTTGGAGATTGGTACTTTGGTAGAAATATAACCAAAGAGATTGATTGCCCATATCCATGTGATAGAACATGTCACAACCTTATACCGGCACAACAGGTAATGTCTCCGTACACCTATGATCTTGTTAACAGGGCTTCTACTTGGTGAAAATAACACTGTCATCGCCATTGAAATGCATTTGCAGGTTTCACTGAGATAGATGATTCTTTCTTTACTTGCACCAAATTATTCAGTATAGGACTTCACACAGATGAAAAAATCGGACCGGTGGTTGAACCGGTCACACCATTAATTCTTGGTTTAATCGGTTGAAACATTGGTTTGACACTAATTGAATAAAGCATTTCAAAACTAGTTCAACCAGTAGAATCACTGGTTTTGTTACCTTAGATTTTGGTTTTTTAATGGTTCACATAAATTTTAGGTTACACCACCAGTTCAATCAGCCGGATCACCGATCCCAAACTCAACCGGTCGATCCGATCCGGTTCTAGCAACCATTCTTCTTACCATATTGAACCTTGTCGTTGGCATGTCGTAGCCTTTTATCAAAGGAAATGATGATGAAAGGACGTCCAGGTATGATATATAATTTTTGAATAGTACTTGTAATTGTAATTGAAAATTATTTTCTATTCGCAGAAGAAATGAATTGTATATTAATTCTCTAATTTTCATAATCAATTATTTCTCTTTATTTTAAAAGTATATTTATTTGCTTCATTGACAAACGGAATTAAAATAATGATATTTTTCCTAACTGATATTTTAAAAATAAAAATAATCATTTTTTAACTTGAGAAAATTAATCAATGTATATTAATTTCGCTTGTAAAATTATAGAATTCTAGGGTTAGTATATCAAATAATAATCATTTCTTAAATTCAAAAAATTAATCAATGTGTATATCAATATATTATTACTATATTAACTAAATTACACTATGTTTGATTGATGCCTTTTTTACTTGTAATTTCTCAATAAAAATGAATTGTTAGAAATAAAAAGGATAGTAAAGAATAATTACTATATCATAAACCAAATATATCTTACTTCATAAGAGATATGTAATTATGTCTCGTAAGCTTTACCATAAAATACAAAATATTGTCTGAATTTCGCCGTTGGCTTATCTATCTTCAATATTAAATTTTAGTTTGACACATTTGTGAGTTCGAATGTGTTTATAATTATTTTTAATTTAAAAAATTTGAAGATTTATAAATAGTTTAAGTATTGTAAAAAGTATGATTAAAATGACAAAATGAAAAAAAATAAAATTTACATTTATTAAATTTCATTTGTGGGGGTCAAATGTGTAAAGCATGTGCACAAAGAAATAACAAAGTTTAAGGTTCAATCTCACTTTTGTAATCTAAAAAGAAAGAATAAATAAGAGCTAAAGAGGTTAAACTAGAAGGGGCAATCCATATCTAGGCCTTAGGGAAAGCAAAATAGAAGGTGAATGACACTCGGTGAAAATTGGGAAGAAATAAAATGTTAATGATACTTTGTATTTTATTCGTGTGTGAGGGAAGAATTTAACAAAGATGTAGACCCACCCTTTCTCCCAACCCGAACGAAAAAAAAAACCCATCTTGTGCTCGCAAACAAATACTCCAAATAAGATGTGCAATTATGGTGATGAATGATGATTACTTTCTTAGACTAAAATATTGTTGAGGCCAGATTTTACATTTCAATTTAAAATTTAATAGTTTAGATAGAGTCGTCTAGGGTCCTTAGCTAAGTGGTAGAGCATTTGACTGCAGATCAAGAGGTCACCGGTTTGAACACGGTAGTAGGGTCCTTCTTTTTAAAAAGTCTCCTTGTGGTAACTCTTTCCTTATTAACGGACAAGCTTTGAATATTAATTCTGGTCCTTAATGGACAATGATCTGTCTGATCCTTTGTGGCCTATGGGCTACAAAATCGGCTCATAGGCAGAAAACCTGCTTACACTGTAAAGTCCATTACAAAATTTCTATGGCTAAGGGCGTTGATACATTTTCCACCCTTAAAACCACAAACAACTTGTATCAAATTGCATTTCTGCTTCGGTTTGTCGATAGTAGGCCAAAGATAACGAGTGATAGAAATTTGGTGTGTTGTTTATTTTTTTTCCCAACATAAAACCCTAAATCTTGAGATTTTTATTTCAATGTCACAACTCTTAAAGCTTCCTTTTACAGCACATCTTTAAAAGCATTTGGATCCTTTCCTCCTTTATTACGCCACTTCCGAAGCCCCTTTCCCACTCTTAGGTTAAGTCAACTTTTCATTTCATAAAAGCTAAAGCTAATTTACTAATTCTACTCTCAAAGTCTCAACTAAGTGTTGTCGTTTTGCAGTAGGGACAGCTTTGCAATACCATTGAGTACTTCACGGACAAAAAAAACGGCACTATTTATCGCATGATCATGTATATTTATGTCTACTAGGGTGTAAAAGTGTCGAGCCGAGCTCAAGTATTGTTAAGTTCATCTCAAACTCGAAATATTTAAGGTTAAGTTCGACTCGACTTGAAAGCTCGCAAGCTTAAAATTATCAAGTTTAAATTCAAGTTCGAGCTCGACTCAAAAGCTCATGAACTCAAATTTATCAAGCTCGAATCAAACACGAAAACAAAAATTAGAGATTGAGCTCGAAAAGAACTAAACCTTAATTTGTTAATCCTTATTTCCCAAAAACCTATCAACTATTGTTAACCTAGCCTAACCCTAAATCTCAAACCAGACTCTAAACCCTAAATTAAACCCTAATTAACCAATATAATATATTATATTTCCGAGTAGCTCACGAGCTTTTCGAGTCGGGTATTGAGTAATTCATCTCGTACTTGTTAAAAACTTGAGTCGAATTTTGACTGAGCTTTGACCGAGTCAAACTCGAATAGCTCGCGATTTGTCTCGTCTCATTTACACCTCTACATGTGTTGTTTCAGTTGATTGAATATGCATTAGTATGACAAACATTAGGATTTGAATCTCATCGTCAGTCTCTCAAATTTTATTCCTTTACGAAGTGGAACTATTCAATCAACTGAATTTAGTGATCTCAATCTCCGCACCTAAACTTGATTCTAACTATTAAAAATGGCATCCTTTATGTCTAGCCTTTGGATTTATCATTTTATTTCACCAGAACTTTAACAACTCTTACCTACACACATACGACACCAATCATACAAATATATGAACAGTTGAGATATGATCATCCTCAATCTCTACAAAGACCGATTCCTTTGCTCCGTCCCTACCTTATAATCAATAATATTCGATTCATTAGTCGACTAATTTATATTGGATATTACATATATTTATTATGGAGTGGTTTTTTTTAACTCAACTTACTTCATACACAATACTAAAATTTGAATCTTAAATGTTTTTAATAATATGGCAGATAACAACCAACAAAAATGGGTTTTTGACTTAACAAATTAAATTCCTATCATTACAATGCGAAATGCGAATGCATTTAATATACTGGTGTGATAATATGATAATATTTGTTCATATTTTTTTAATTCTTTGACAAAGAACTTACAATTTTCACACATACAAATGTTCGAACACAAATATCTTAAGATGAACATCATATTCTTTTTCACTAAAGTGACTAGTTGATGTCGAAATGTAAATAATAATTAAAACGAGAAAGAAAATATGATCATTAACGTGGACAACCTAGTAAAGCAGAGTGGGGAGAATGAAAAATATAAAGTTTTTCTTTAATTAAAAAATAATAAAGTTTTAATTGTCAATTCAGTAGTAAAGATGGTAGAACATAGAGACCCCCACAGGTAAAGGATCGGGGGAACACATCGATGTAAGTGTATCAGCGGGAGATCGTGCGGGGCCATGTGCCTGTGCTGTGGACCGGGGCTGAGCGTGATGTTGCCTCCTCTATGGCTTCGGTTGCAGCTAGCTTCGAGTCTTTGACCTCAGCACCACCTTACCACCGCCGCATGCGGCAAGCAACTCACATTAGAATTCATTGTTTCTTGTTATACTCCTTTCTTTTTGACCGTCATCAACTCCTTCACAACATTTTCTTCGCACAACATTCTTCTGTGTTCTTTCATCCAAACATAGAATTTAAGAAATTTTTAAAAACACTAACGATCAATTTTATTAAAAAATTATAATACATTTGACAAGATAACTGCCAAGTTTATCTCACTTATCAACCTAACTCTAATAATTGATAATCAAATTTATATTGTCGCACTCGTCACATCCTACAGAACTTAAACTTACACTCTCGTCAAAACTCCACTAATATAATCTCGAGGTGAGATCCAGAACTCAAAATAAAAAATTAAAACTCATTTCCCATCTTCTTTAACTATCACAGACCATGGTCATGGGCGGAACATCGGATGGGCTTAAAGAGACATAAACCACCTCACTTTTTATGGTTTAATTATATTTTTAACACTTTAAAGTTTTAAAACTCTTAAAGTTAAGTTATGGTCCCTCTCAAATTTTTTTCTTGTTTAATTTTGTTAAGACCCTATTAGTTTTGAAGTTAATAAAATTTAATTTTGTCAAATTTTCTAGTTTAATTATTTTTAGGATATTTTTAATTTTTGAAATTAGTACAATTAAACATCAATCTTTTATTTTTAAGGTTATCTTTTATGGGCTTATTAATTTCAAAGATAAGCAACTTGATATCTTATCATCCTAATTTCGGCCTCTCCCATAATTTCATCATAATTCTATCTCTGACCACAATTTTACTCATCTGCATTTATTATGAAATTATTAATTATATATAGTTAGGTTTTGAATCGGGAAATTAAACTTAAGTACGAAATAGTATCAGTTCTTTACTCAGTTAATTATAATAGATTCGACCTAACTAGGTAAGCCTGTTTTTCCCCTTTTTTTCGTTAGCACATAGCAGATTGTACAGAATACTAATATATACACACACATACTGACATACATACAAACAAGAATGTGAAAGAATCAGAGATTGATCTCTCCTTCAAGAAAAGTTGATAATCACTTGATGAAAACTTTCAAAATGACACGATTTGGAAGCCTATGATATCCCCACTCTCAAATGTTTCAACAAAAAGTTGGTGTGAAAACTTTTGATGCTAAGTTGTCGTATAAATTCCGACTATATTCAGAATTAAATTATATTAGATTTTTTTAAATAAAGTTAAAATTTAAATTATATCATAATTAAAGTTGGTTTAGTGGGATGAGACGTTAGATTTTTTAAGTAGGTTAGATGTAACGACCCGAGTTTTGAGAACCCGAGTGTCGGGCTAACCCAGGGCACGAGCCTCGTGTTTGAGCTATGTTGTTGGGCCTATTAAACCCTTTTTGGGCTTGAATTAGTGGGCTTGAGTTGGAAAGATGGCTTGGGGGCATGGGGGTAATTACCTTGTGAGTGAAAAAAAGGGGAGGGAGAGTTAATTTTCTGCATAATGCAGAAGATGGTGAGATCACCATCCTTGTCCCCTCTTCTTCTTTTCTAAAACTCCTTTTTTTCTCCACTCAAAATCACCACATCAAAGATTAAATCTTTGGAGTTTGCTGTGGGAATCTCGTTTTGCACCTTAAGGGAGTTGTTTCTAGCTTTGGGAAATCTATCATTCAAGGTAAGTAATGTGGGAAATGGTGGAGGTTGAGGTTTAGTGGGGGTTTTAGGGTGAGCACGTGAATGGTGTTTTTAATCCCATTTCTAGTTGTTGAATCGTCCTTTGAACTTCTTTTAACCTCTTATCAACGTTGTAACTTGTTTACAACATTTTATTGTAGTTCAAGAGGTTGGGGAGCATTCAAAGGCCCAAGGGAAGAAGAATGCTTGAGGTGGAGTTTGAGGTTTCTTTTTAGCTTGTAGATCGAGATTAGTACACTTCTAACTTTCATGTGTTCATGTGCATCATCATTTTGGTATGTGTTGCTTGATATATTGTGTTTTGATAATTTGGATCTTGGATGACCATCAACGGTAAATCTAAAAATTGTTGAGGTTTAAGGGTAAAGATGGTTAGAAACTCACATAATTACTTCAAATAAAGTGTGGGAACGTTTTGGGACTTAACCATAGAGGTTGATAGAGGGTTTGATACCATCTTGAGCTCAAGGTTTCGAAATCGGGGCTCGTGTACCGGTATGTGGTGGCTGCATACCGGTACTCCTTCATATCTTAGGGGTCGAACTGCGATAGGCGTACTGGTACGCCTCTCTGCGTATCGATACCCCTCATTAGAGCAGAATTCCAGTAGGGCTTTGGTGTACCGGTACGCTCGGGGCGTATCGGTAGCCACTATTGCATTGCCTAAAAAGGCTTTGCGTACCAATACGCTAGAGTTAGCGTATCGGTACGGGTAAGGATCGTTAAGAGGCAAGGGCCAAATTCTTTCGAATCTAAATGGCGTATCGGTACTCAGCATGGAGTATCGATACCTAGAGGGGCGTACCGATACTCACCTTAGAGTATCGATACTCTTTGAGCAATTTGCCCAAGTTTTTACGTTTTGAGTTCGTGGGTTTTATATATTGTGATAAAGGTTCTAATGGGTCCCTTATGATATAAAATGACTGGTAAACTCGAGAATGTATGTTCCTCTTTGCTTATATGGATTAAATGGTTACTTGAGTATTGAAATGAAAGTAAATTGCTTGGTAAGCGAGTTTTAGGGATCCTTGGTGGATCATTTGTGGTCGTGCCAGGTAAGGGCACTTGTTTGGTTATGAGTCCTTGTTTGATGGGATCCGGATACCCAGTGAGTGGGTGTTGCAACACATGAAGGCCATCCAATGTGAGATTCCAGGTGATGAACGAAGGCCATCCGATGTGAGATTTCGTGTGATGATATTTGCTCGATGCGAGATTCTGAGCCCCGCTCGATGTGAGATTCTGAGCGAAGACTCGATGTGAGATTCTGAGTATACCACTCGATGCGAGATTCTGAGTAGTTCGATGTAAGATTTCGGGCATGAGTGGGTCTCTCAGTGTCGGGTGACATTGGGCCTCACTCATGGTTTGTTTACTTTTATGTTATTATTGAGATGTTGTTTGTTATACCATGTGTTTAGGCGGTTATGGTAGTGCCAATGCTTTATCCTATCTTGACATCACATTCATAGCATGCTCTTAATCACGATTCACCTGAAGCATGGTCGAGTGGTTGTGTATCCACTGAGCTTTGTTAGCTCAGCGTTCGAAATCGTTGTTTCCGTTCACAGGTTGATAGATAATTCGAGTGTAGCGGAGCACCATCGAAGCAAGGATCCGACATTGGCCTCTTGGTAGAGTACAAGTACTTGATGTAATGGGCTATGTATTCGTGAGACCCTATGTATTTGTAACTTTATTTGATTTAACTTGTATAGGTAAAATGTTTTATTACTGTATTTGGAGCTCCATTAAATATTTTGAATGCTTTAAGTAAAGATGGATTTAAATGCTTGAGATGTCGCGTTCGAATTCATAAAGCTTAATTTCTGTACTGACTTTTAAAAGTGAAAAATTTTATGGGAATGGTTCGGGCTTGTGGCCCAATTGCAGCATCCCGGTAGAGGGTGTTATATTTGGTATCAGAGCCTAGGTTTAGTCGGTTCTAGGCAGTCCCCGGGATAGTCTAGTGTGGTAAATAGATGTTTAACGAATACATGCCCATAAGTCAAAGTCGTACTTGGATTAAGCTGGATTTTCGATGGTGTACTCATGTTGTCTGTTTGCGTAGAGTTGAACCATGCCAAAGAGAGCTAGGAACGTGGAAGAAAGTTTGGGTTCATGGGGTGGAAGCTCCAATGAAGACTATGTGCCGGATGTGGATGAGTGCGATAAATGAGCTATTCATGAAGCCAACTATTTCTCCTACTTGCACTGAGCCCTAGACCGGATTGTGAGGGCGATTCTGAGGCATTCATCTACCCCTCGAGAAGCACCGATTGAGAGGGTGCGTAGGCAGGATGCCACATACTTTCTTGGGTCAGGACAAGACAACCCGGTGAAAGCGGACCAATGGCTTCGAGACACCCGTTGGATTATGAGACATATGAGGTTGCGGTCTAAAGATAAGTTGTCATGTGTGTTATCTTTGCTCAAGGAAAACACGAGAGAATGGTGGGAAATCGTAGAGCTGGAATGTCACCGTATCCGATATTTCTGGGATGACTTTCTTGATAAGTTCGAGAAGAAGTATGTGGGTGAAGATCACGTTGACAGGTGGAGAGACCAGTTTACCCACCTTGTGCAAGGGAACCGCACCGTCTTTGAGTATGAACAAGAATTTCTGCAGCTAAGCAGGTATGCGTCGGAGCTTGTGGCCACCGAGAAAATGGGTTGCAAGAGGTTCATAAAAGGGTTAAGGAAGGAGATACAAACCTATTTGACAGCTGCCCCACCCAAGGTATTTTCTGAGTTGACTGCTAGTGCAAAGTCTCTTGAGCAAGTGCAAGGTCTGACATATGGTTCTGCTAGTGGACAAGGAGGTCCTAATGGGAGGCCTTAGAATTTCTCTAACAGCTCACAGTCTCACTCGATGAGGGATATAAACCGATGGAATTAGGGAAGAGGAGCTTCGAATAAGAGTATGAGGTCAGATCGTAGATCAGAGTCTGTCGGCTGTAGGAGGCCTACATCATCTTCGTCTATGATGAGCCCAAATAGTTCTCAAGGGAGTGGGGGTACACCGTCTTGTAATCAGTGTGGGCGTAGGCAACGAGGAGAGTGTTGGGGTGCAAATCGAGCTTGCTTTGAGTGTGGGTCTCAGGACCACCTTGTGAAAGATTGCCCCGCTGTTACCATAGTCGTTCCAGTTTAGGCACTGAGAGTTTCTTATCCGGCTCAGAGGGGCCGAGGGTTCTCTAGGGGAAGGTCAAGCCAGACGATTGGCCACCAGAGTAGAGGCACGTTTCAGTCCACGGCGAGGGCATTGGCGAGGCAATATGCAGTTAGAGCTCAAGAGGATTGCGAGCCCACCGATGTAATTGTAGGTACATTTTCCTTGTTTTCTGTTCCCACTGTTGCATTAGTGGATTCGGGGTCTACCCACTTCTATATCCGTAGTGGGATATCCCAGCGTTGGGGCATATCGACTAAGGACCTAGAGACAAGAGTTCGTGTATCCAATCCATTAGGATTAGATGTGTTAGTAGACAAGATATACCGGAGGTGTCCCATCGAAGTTCAAGGTTCAATCTTCCCAGCGAATCTTATGGTTTTGTTGTTCCAAGAGTTTGACGCAACCCTAGGTATGGATTGGCTTGTTAAGCACGACGCTAGTTTGGGTTGTAGGACCAAGCGTTTGACGCTCCATGTGGCCGATGGATCTAAGTTAATAGTTAGATGAGAGAGACACCCTTGCATCCCCAACGTAGTATCAGCTTTAGCAGCACAGAGATTAATACAACCAGGCTGTGAGGCTTTTATGGCTCATGTGGTGGATACAAGAGTCGAGAGTCTGACCATTGAGAGCCTCATGACCCTTTGTGGATTCATGGATGTCTTCCAAGAGGAGCTACTCGGATTACCACCAGACGTGAGCTTGAGTTTCGAATTGAGGTATTGCTCGGCATGGCACTAATGTCCATTCCCCCTTACCGGATGACACCAACAGAAATGAGGAAGTTGAAGAGGCAAATTTAGGAATTTTTAGAGAAATGTTTCATCCAACCAAGTGTTTCTCCTTGGGGTGCTCCGGTCTTGTTTGTTAAGAAGAATGACGGGTCAATGAGAATGTGCATTGACTATCGGTAGTTAAATAAGGTAACGATGAAGAATTAATATCCTCTTCCCAGAATAGATGATTTGTTTGACCAGTTGCGAGGTGCCCGAGTCTTCTCGAAGATAAATTTGAGATCAGGGTACTATCAGTTGAAAGTGGTGGAAGAAGGTGTCTAGAATACCGCTTTCAGGAAGCGATATGGACACTATGGGTTCTTGGTGATGCCTTTTGGGCTCACTAATGCTCCAGCAGCATGTATGGATTTGATGAACAAAATCTTCCAGCCTTATTTGGATTAGTTCGTGGTGGTGTTCATCGATGACATTCTGGTATATTCGCGTTTGATTGAGGAGCACGACTACCACCTGCGAGTAGTTCTTCAGACTTTGAGAGACAGACGCCTCTATGCAAAGTTCAGTAAATGTGAGTTTTGGCTTTCCGAAATGGTGTTTTTGGGTCACATCGTGGCGGCGGATGAGATCCGCGTTGACCCTCAGAAGATCCAAGCAATAGTAGAGTGGAAACCAACCATGAATGTCTCGGAGGTCCGCAGCTTTTTTGGACTGGCGGGATATTATCGACGGTTTGTTAAGGGTATTTCAATCTTAGCTGCCCCGTTTACCAAGTTGCTTCAGAAGTGAGTGCCATTTGTATGGAATGAAAAAAGACAACAGTATTTTGAGCAATTGAAGGCCTACCTTATCGAGGCTACAGTTCTGACGCAACCCGAACCAAGAAAAGATTATGTGGTGTTTGGCGATGCGTCCTTGAATGGACTTGGTTGTGTTCTTATGCAAGAGGGTAAAGTGGTTTTCTACGCCTCGAGGCAACTTAAACCTCATAAACAAAATTACCCTACCCATGATTTGAAGCTAGCCACGGTGATCATTGCTTTAAAGATTTGGAAACGCTATCTCTACAGAGAGAAGTGTTGCATATATACGGATCATAAGAGTTTAAAGTATCTTCTCACCTAAAAAGAGTTGAATTTGAGGCAGCGTCGGTGGATCGAGTTGTTAAAGGATTACGATTGTGTTATTGAGTACCATCCGGGCAAGACGAATGTAGTGCCAGATGCCTTGAGTCGTAAGTCAATGTCTGATTTGAGAGCTATATTTGCCCGCTTGAGAATGACCGAGAATGGTGGGCTTTTAGCTGAGCTCAGGGTTGAGCCCATGTTGGTACAAGGCTCTTGATGAAGATTTAGTGGCTCATATTGAAGCGGTTCAGAGAGGCGATGCCTCAGATTTTGAAATACGAGACGATGAGTACTTGTATTTCAAGGGTAAGCTGTGTGTTCTGACCTTAGAAGATTTGAGGGATCATATTTCGTGGGAGGCACGTCGTAGTCCTTTCACCGTGCATCCAGGAAGCAACAAGATGTACCAAGATCTTCGACCATATTATTGGTGGATGTGCATGAAGAGGGATGTTTTTGAGTTTGTGACGAGATGCTTAGCTTGCCAACAAGTGAAGGCGAAACATCAAGTTCTATCAGGGTTACTACAACCGATTCAGATTCCACAATGGAAGTGGGATCATGTCACCATAGATTTTGTTACGGGATTGCCGATGACTCAAAGGAGGCATGGTGCGATATGGGTAATAATGGATCGTTTGACTAAGTCTGCTCATTTCTTACTAGTATGCATGGATTTCACATTAGAGCGGTTGGCTCGTTGTACATCAAGGAGATAGTGAGGTTCCATGGAGTGTCATCTTTGATCATATCAGATAGAGATCCGCGGTTCACAGCAAGGTTATGGAAGAAGATTATAGTGCCTTAGGCACCGAGTTGCATTTTAGTACGGCTTTTCACCCTCAAACCGATGGCCAGTCTGAGCGGATTATTCAGATTCTTGAGGACATGCTTCAGTGTTGTACCATAAATTTTAAAGGAAGTTGGGAAGAACAACTACTGGTTGTTGAGTTTTCATACAACAACAGTTATCAATCAAGCATCAAGATGACTCATTTCGAAGCCTTGTATGAGCGTAGATGTAGAACACCCATATGTTAGACCGAGTTCAATGAGAGAATGGTCGTAGGGTCTGATTTGGTTAGACAGGCCGAAGAGAAGATTCACATTATCAGAGAAAGATTGCAAGCGGCCTTTGATCGACAGAAGGCCTACGCGGATAGGAAGCGCAAACATATCAAGTACGAGATTGGTGAAAAAGTGTTCTTAAAAGTATCTCCTTAGAAATTGATATTTCGTTTTGGATGGAAGGGCAAGTTGAGTCCACGGTATTTTGGACCATACGAAGTGATCGAGAGGACCGGGCTTGTAGCATATCGGCTAGCATTGCCTCTGGAGTTATCACGTATCTACAATGTTTTCCATCTATTCATGTTGAGGCTATAGTTCAGATCCTTCACATGTTTTATCGCTCGAAGAAGTGGAGGTTGAAACGGATTTGACGTATGAAGAAGAGCCAATGAGAGTGCTTGATAGAGGAGTTAAAGAGCTTCGTAACAAGTGTATACCCCTCGTAAAGATGTTGTGGAGAAACCATAGGGTTGAAGAGGTAACTTGGGAGGTCGAGGCCGAGATGAGAGAGCTCTAGCCGCATCTTTTTCCACCAGGTAAATTTTGAGGACGAAATTTTCTTTAAGGAGGGGAAAGTTGTAACGACCTGGGTTTTGAGAACCCGAGCATCGGGCTAACCCGGGGCACAGGCCTCGCGTTTGGGCTATGTTATTGGGCCTATTAAACCCCTTTTAGGCTTGAGTTGGAAAAATGGCTTTGGGGCATGGGGGTAATTACCTTGTGAGTGAAAAAAATAGAGGGAGAGTTAATTTCTGCATAATGCAGAAGATTGTGAGATCACCATCCTTGTCATCTCTTTTTCTTTTCTAAAACTTATTTTTTTCCACTTGAAATCACCACATCAAAGATTAAATCTTTGGAGTTTGCTGTGGGAATCTCGTTTTGCACCTTAAGGGAGTTGTTTCCAGCTTTGCGAGATCTATCATTCAAGGTAAGTAATGTGGGAAATGGCAGATGTTAAGGTTTATTGGGGGGTTTTAGGGTGAGAACGAGAATGATGTTTTTAATCCCATTTCTAGTTGTTGTATCGTCCTTTAAACTTCTTTTAACCTTTCATAAACGTTGTAACTTGTTTACAACATTTCCTTGTAGTTCAAGAGGTTGGGAGCATTCAAAGGCCCAAGGGAAGAAGAAGGCTTGAGGTGGAGTTTGATGTTCCTTTTTAGCTTGTAGATCGAGGTTAATACACTTCTAACTTCCATGTGTTCATGTGCATCATCATTTTGGTATGTGTTGCTTGATATATGGTGTTTTGATAATTTAGAGCTTGGATGACCATCAATGGTAAATCTAAAAATTATTGAGGTTTAAGGGTAAAAATGGCTAGAAACTCACATAATTACTTCAAATAACGTGTAGGAACGTTTTGGGACTTAACCATAGAGGTTGAGGGAGGGTTTGATACAATCTCGAGCTCTAGGTTTTGAAATCGGGGCTCGCGTACCGGTACGTGGTGGCTGCGTACCGGTACTCCTTCATATCTTAGGGTTCCAACTGTGAGAAGCGTACCGGTACGCCTCTCCGCGTATCAATAACCCTCGTTAGAGCATAATTCCAGTAGGGCTTTGGTGTACCGGTATGCTCGGGGCGTACCGGTACCCACTGTTGCATTGCCTAGAAAGGCTTTGCATACCGATACGCTAGAGTAGGTGTATCGGTACGGGTAAGGATCGGTACAGGGCAAGGGCCAAATTCTTTCAAATCTAAATGGCGTATCGATACTCACCTTAGAGTATCGATACTCGCTGGACAATCTGCCCAAGTTTTTACGTTTTGAGTTTGAGGGTTTTATAAATTGTGATAAAGGTTCTAATGGGTCCCCTATGATATAAAATAACTGGTAAAATCGAGAATGTATGTTCATCTTTGCTATAGATTAAATGGTTAATTGAGTATTGAAATGAAAGTAAATTGCATGGTAAGCGAGTTTTAGGGATCCTTGGTGGATCATTTGTGGTCGTGCCAGGTAAGGGCACTTGTTTGGTTATGAGTCATTGTTTGATGGGATCCGTATACCCAGTGAGTGAGTGTTGCAACATATGAAGGCCATCCGATGTGAGATTTCGGGTGATGAATGAAGGTCATCCGATGTGAGATTCTGGGTGATGATATTTGCTCGATGCGAGATTCTGAGCCCCGTTCGGTGTGAGATTCCGAGTGAAGAATTGGTGTGAGATTTGGAGTATACCGCTCGATGCGAGATTCCGAGCAGCTCGACGTGAGATTCCGAGCATGGGTGGGGCTCCCAGTGTCGGGTGACATTGGGCCTAACTCCTGGTTGTTTACTTTTATGTTGTTATTGAGATGATGTTTGTTATAGCATGTGTTTAGGCGGTTATGGTAGCGCCAATGCTTTATCCTATCTTGACATCACATTCATAACATGCTCATAATTATGATTCACCTGAAGCATGGTCGAGTGGTCGTGTATCTACTGAGCTTTGTTAGCTCAGCGTTCGGAATCGTTGTTTCCGTTCGCAGGTTGATAGATAGTTTGAGTGTAGCGGAGCACCATCGAAGCAAGGATCCGGCATTGGCCTCTTGGTAGAGTACAAGTACTTGATGTAGTGGGCTATGTATTCGTAGGACCCTATGCATTTGTAACTCTATTTGATTTAACTTGTATGGGTCAAATGTTTTATTACTGTATTTGGAGCCCCATTAACTATTTTGAATGCTTTAAGTAAAGATGGATTTAAATGCTTGAGATGTCGTGTTTGGATTCATAAAGCTTAATTTTATGGGAATGGTTCGGGCTTGTGGCCCAATTGCAGCATCCCGGTAGAGGGTGTTACATTAGATGTTCAAATCCTGACGTTATAATGGAGCAAATTGGATTGAGATGGTCACCCTCATAACGAGCCTCGACAGTACCTAATCTTGATTAATTAGCCAATGTAGGATACTAGGTTTTAAACAAAAAAATGAATTAAAAATTTAAAAGATCAAATTTCTTTTCCGGTCAACTCAATAAATACTTTTTCGAGTTTATCTTACCCTTATTGACGAAAGGTAACATAGACTAATAGGGGCATGATCTTTCAAAATTATTAAAATTTTTAATTATACCCTAAATTTTTTAAAAACATAAATTAAACCCTTCAAAAAATTTAAAATTTTTAATATAAACCTCTAAACTTTTTAAAAAAATTTATGTTCCGATACTGCTAAGTACCCACCTTAATTTTATGCACGTCGATGGCTCATTAGACATCTAACTCCTACAAATTAACCATTAATTAGTTGATCCCACAACAGCTCCAGAAAAGCTTTTGTAAAGATGCAAAAAACGATCCGATCATGTCACCATCGCTTGAAAAGGAGAAAGCGATGGGACAATAAATGAGAAATGGTTTTTAATATCAAATCATTTAAAATTAAGATAATCTCTCGTATCCATGAAAACAAATGCAGTACACAATGGATAAAGATTGCAATTAAGAAGAAAATAGAAACGGGAAATGAATGGGACAAAGTCATTTTCTGAAAGTGAACTTGGTGCTGGGTTTCTTACAAACAACATTAGCTGTTTGATTGTTACTCTTACCGGCCTTAATGGGAATACCTTATTCAACCTCTTCTATCTTGTCTGTCCTCAAACATTTCTTGCCATGTCCTTTGGTCTTGCCTTTTTAACTAAATCACGTGTCATGATTTAATTGTCTATGTCATGTGTAAATCTATGTGCTTAACTTTGGAATAATTTAGCCACTGCAGGCTTACCTTTCCTAGTGTAATTTGTATGCCTAGAATTATAATAACTTTGCTTTGCTTTTATGGTGACTTTTCAATCAACGTATATTATAATAGTAATTTATAAATAATAATAATAATAATAATAATAAGAGAAAATATGAGGTGAAAAACTTGTATTCTACGTGCGTTTAGTTTTTAGGGTTAGATATTAGGGGTTAGGATTTTAGTGTTTGTAGTTAGATTTTAAGGTTTGAGAATATGTACATCAAATAATTACTCTAATAATAATTGTTCTAATAATGTCTTGAGTTTATTGATTTGTAAATATTTTATCTTTTTTCTCGTCGTAAACTTTATTTAATATTTTAAAATTTCGTTTTATGTTTTTAATTATGAAATGATTTCTCCTTTCTATTCCGATCAGATTTAAAATTTTTACAATACAATACAAAATAAAATCAAATATATTTCAAAAATCTATAAAATATTTATAAATTTAAAATAAATATTATAAAATCTAATTAATTTAAGGAATTATAATTAAGAATAGTCATGAAATTTAAAAAATGGCATTTTGATAAATATATCAAGGTGGACATGGCAAGCTATACCTAATTCTGACTTCAATTTAACCTGGAAATCTTAATGACAAATCGACTCATCTCGTTTTAATATTCGATGCTGAAAAGAAAAATCACTGGAAGATCAAGATAGATCAAAACACGTCGCTTCCAAAGGAAATTTGACTCATTCTAATAATTGAAATAGAGATATATGCTTGATTTTAAAAGCAAATAGCAATGGTTTGAAAATTTGAGTGATGATTGAGGGCCTAAGTTTGAGGCATTGCAAGATTGGGCAGGAAAAACCTCGTGGCTTAGAAAGCGACCACATCACCTCCCTATATAAACTCACGGTCACATGGCTTAACTCTCCTTTTTCACGTTAGTTTTTTTTTTTTAATTATTAATATTCGAGTTGTTGATCGATTAATCTAAATCAGATACTATAAAAATTTATTGTGAAATAATCTTCTCAATTCAATTTGCTTCATTTATAACATCATAATATGAACTTCTAACTTTACTTATAAAATCTACTTTTTCATCCGTTAAATCAGCTGATAATTAATATCACATCAACTCTTTTGATGCACATGCTAGGTTGGAAAGGAGGGAGTGGGACTTATAAGATGGTTGTGAAAGTCATAAAAAATGAATGTGAAATATGTTGCACTATTACCCGATGCTTCAATTGCTTTTCTTGCAAATTATATCTTGTAGGGTTAAAAATAAGGTAATTTTTTGATGCATTATTAGTAATTTTTTTTTACAAGTGAGTCTCTAAAGCTGTCACATGTCCTTTTTAAGGGCATAAATATTGGCCCCTAAATTTTTAATTTTAAACTATATTTTTAAATTTTAAAATCTAAACACAAACACTTAAATATGTATTAACCTCAATCAATAAATCAATTCTAACCTCTCTCAAATATAATATAGGCCTTTACCCCTGGTATCAACACAATATATTAGCATGATTATATATAATTTAGGCCTTCACCTCATTATGCAATGGGATGCCAGTTAAAACCCTCAAGATTTTAAGATTTTTTAAATATATATTATATGTAAAAAATATATAAAAATTTGAAAAATTAATATTTAAAATAATATTGACATTCATTTTTTTGACTTCACCCGAGTTAATATAAAAATTTTGACACAACAATTTAAATTCCGTGACTCAGTCTCTGTCCCAAACCCCCTTTCTTTTCTTCCTCTATAAAAAGAAATCAAAGAAATAAATGAGAACCCCATCTCCGGATTTTCACCAAAAGCTTCGCAGCAAAGCCCGCTGTTACCAAGCCTACTACTACATGAAGAAAAGGAAGCAAAGGTGGTTCTATTATTTCTTAGTGCAGGTGGAGAGCTCCAAAGGGATCGCATTGATCTGATGTTAACGGCTTTCTCTGAATGAATGATCGGTTGATTCTTACAGTAAGATTTTTGTTGATTCAGTTCAGACATTGGATCATGCCATCCCTTCGGAATTTTCCATCGCTAGCTCTAAATTCATATCAATCCCAAGCCCAAGGTATGTATTTTTTCTTTATCTGTAAGGTAGTTTTTCCCCCCGTGAAATCGACCAATCTCTCTCTGTAGCATTTACCAGTTCTTTTCTGATAGCTTTGATTGTCATGGAAACTGCTATTATCTTCATGAAGAAATATATCATTTGTGTTTTGGTTTGACGGTCGGAGACACGTATCAGCTCACCGTCCGACAGCCATTGGAGGCGGAGCTTTCCTTTTCCATGGCCTTGTCCTTGTGATTGTCAAACTGTGCATATTGCTTGTATAGATCATTGCATCTTATAGTTTTGGACAAGTGCAATAACAACCGTATAGAGTCTCAAAAAACGAGTATTAGAAAGAGTATTAGCGGTAAAGCATAAGAAGAAAGTAAAATGATGTCGTACTTTATAAAATTTAAATTTTATTAGATTATTTTTTATTCAAAATTTAATATATCAGGCACACAATAAATTAACAAATATTTAAATTTTTTAAATTGAGGCTCTTATTTTCAATAAATTGTACAAGACCTTACTATCTTTAAACCGTCCGTGACAAACACTATTTTGCTTGCGTGGCAGGCTTGAATGGGACTATTCTCAAGCTATAAGAAATCGAAACTTAGCTTAACTAGAATTCGTCCAAGTTTCACTTTTAAAGTTTGAACATGATTCGAGATAAAGTTCGGTCGATTTAAGCTCATTCGTTTTGATTAGATTAAGCTACTTTATGTCACAAAAAATTCTTATGTTTAATTTAAAACTTATTTATTTATATTTGAGCTCTAGTTTGAACTGAGTTTTTTGTATAGTAGTTATAAACATACAAGTTCGAGTAATCTCGCAAATACTCTGGTAAATAATTAGAATACTTAAATTTAAGGGTAATCTACTTATTTGGTACTCGTAATTTTTGTATTTCTGTTTTAGTCATTCGGGTAAATTTTTTTGACAAAACAGTATCTAATATTATGTTCTGTTTTTGCTTTGATACACAGTCATTAAAAATTAAAAAAATTGACGTGTCATTTTTTATTAGGAGAGAAAATAAAAAAATGAAAAAAACATGTTAAGTTTATTGTTAATTTTTAAAGACGAGTACCAAAACAGAAACACGAAAATACGTAGAATACAAATTTAACAACCCTAAAGTAAAGTCATTCAATTAAATCCAAACCAACTGAAAATGACCTGATTAAATTTGAAATTGTTGTAATCAAACTCTAGTCCACATCCCTAGACAAAACCCTACTTTCCTCCTGTTTTCGAGTGTTTGATTTGCCCGTTCACGTGTAATTGGGTCATATCACGTCCATTCTTGGTTCCATGCCTCCCATGGAAGTTTTGGAAATGGTAGTAATTGCTAGGTCTTGGGGACAAACCAACAATGGCTTCAATCATCCTTCCTCTCATTCTTCTTTTCATTGCATTAATGACCAGATCTGTTTTGCCATCACTTTTGAAAAAAAAAAAACCAAACATGTTTAACCACATGCTATATTTTTTTAGTTATGTGTAATTGTAAATATAATTAGAGTAATTTTTTTGTGAACAAATGAAGTAAAACGCAAACTACATCAACTAAGCAGAGGTACTAGTACTTCCATCTTCATGTAAGAGCTTGAATATGGGAGTTGGAGGTGGTCCAAATCGAGTGCGTTCCAAAGTATCTGATCGAGCAAGTTTCGTTAAACCATCAGCAACAATGTTACTATCTTGGGGAATATGATTAAATTGGACTACTCAATCACGTTGTATCAATGCCAAAGCATGTCTAGATAAGCCCTCAACATTTCAGTTTCCACAACAGAACAAATATTAATAAATTTCGTAAACCTCATTTACCATTGGCCCTCGGGATCACGTAACACTCTCCCACAAACCTCGTATCCATTCTCCTTATATCATGCATTGACAGATTCGTTGTGCCAACAATCATCTGCTATAGTTGGATGATGCATTAGATTCTTTAAACAAAGCCAGATGTTCGAATTCAGATGTTGTGAATAGAACAAATTAAGTTAAAAGAATCGTCTCTATAATAAAATCTATTATACTTAATCCGGATTAATCAACTAATAAATTAGATATCGATAATTATATTTAAAAAATGACAGATTCTTCAATAACAAAATGACTTTGAAGTTATAGGGACTCGAGACTCCCTATAAGATGAGTTCAGTTCAATAACTATTCAGCTCCATTATTAACCCAACTAATAGTATGAACACCTCGAAACAACAAAAGCCAATCGGCCTTATGCAATAGGAATATACGGTGGAGTTATTACTTCCTTAAAAATTAAAATAGAATAAAAGCCCAAACAAGTCCAAAACCACGAAATGGGCTATATTTTGAATATATAAATATTTTATAATTTTGCATCAATTGTTATTTGCATATTTAAGAAATGAAATATGGTCCGATTAAAATTTCGTTTTACACAAATTTTGAATTTAATTTTTAAAGAAAAAAACTTATGAACAATAATGTTAATTCTAAATAAAATAAAATATTTAAAAAATAAAATCAAAATATAACCAATCAAATTTCAATATACGTTTATTCTTTAAGTTAAAATAATATTTGATGTAATGTCAATATATAAATTTCATATATCGTCAATATCTCGTCAGTTAATAAAGATATCTATTGTTTTGCTCAGGGACGGAGGGACGTGGGTCCTTGGAGATATGGCCCCAATTTTTTTTTATAAAAATTTAATAGAATTATTTATATATTTAGACCCTTCAATTTTAGTTTATATCAATTTTATTTCTTTATTTTTATAATTAATTCTGATCTTGATTTTTAACTTCGTTCCTAGCTCTGTTTTGATTTTTTTTCCAAAAGCTTAGCACCTAACTTTTGTTTAACACATGGTTTTGGTCAAAAGAATTAACTGAAATATGGGATCTAAAGTACCATTATTTACTCCCCAATCATGGGAAGTGCAAAAGTCCAAAAAATAACCGGCTGAAGAGAAAATATACGCGTACAAGTCTCTTCTCTTCGGCCATCCCGTAAATGACGGTGCGTTAAAATAATACTAGTTCATCAGTATTTAGGAGTGAACAAAATTTAATTTGATTTAAAAAATTATTTTTTTCTTTGATTTAATTTTTATAAATTTAAATTAATTTATTTTGTTAAAAATATCAAATAAAATTTGAATGATAAAATAAAATTTATCAAATCAACTAATTTAAAATTATTTTTATTCGACTAGATAATCGGTTAACTGAATTAGTCGCATTATAGTTGCTTATATTTTCATTAAAATCTATTATTCTTAAGCACGTTTAGATCTTTATATTAGCAACTTATGTTTTTCCCATGGATACGCAATTCGCTTATTTATTAGTTATTGGAAAAAAGCAATGAGAAGTCAAAAATATCTCCATCAAATGAAACATTATATTTGTGAAATAAATTTACGTATTTGAATTATAATATTATAAATAAAAAAATAATACTATAAAAGAACTGTTTTTATAATAAATTTTTACGGTTTTTTATCATAATTAATTAATTAATAGATAGATAGAATATCAACGATTATAAAAAGTAATTAAAAATAACAAAATTAAAAAAAATCCAGGAAATTTACATAAATTTCCATTTCAAGGAAAAAATATATTAAAGAGCTTATTCATCGCTGATATCGGTTTACCGCCAAATAAATGCGAGACCCGACCAACAGTAGATTTTAATTCAAATAGTTGAAATCCTTTTTAGTCTGTTTTCTTTTTCCTGCCAAACTTTTAAGTCTATAAGTTGAGTTTTAGCACCAAAAAAAAGTAGTAGGCAAAGTTTGAAACGGTCCAAACTTGAAAAGATTAAATGTGTATGAGTTCGAACTTTGACCATATAGAAAATTTTGGCTGCGATTTAATACCCTCACCTCTGATCACGGCAGCAATTGACCCCATCTGCACTGGTCTCCCCGCTCCCTTTCGTGTCCCATTGTCTAAGTGTTAACAGTATGATTTGTATTACATCTAGTTTATTTTTAATGGTATTATTTGCGTTATAATATATACGAAGACGTAAGTTAAAATATGTTTAAACATTGGAAAAATATGATCTATACAATGGCCATGGAAAACTTGTTTTTTACAGGTGTCTAGTTTAAAGGGTTTAGTGGTTAGAGTTTAGTGTTTGTTGTTAGATTTTATGGTTTAAAGTTTAGGGGTTAGGGTTAAGGGTCTTAAAAGGGACATGTGACAACTTTAAAAGCTCACTTGTGAAAAAAAAATTCACTAAAAATACATCAAATAATTATCCTTAAACATTTGTAATAAGAAATCTAATATTAGGTACAATGTAGAAGAGTCATAGCCCCATTAAATGAACACAAATTTTATGTCCTTTTTAACGCTCCTGTATATATCACAATACTAAAAATACTCTACCTTAAATTATAAATCTTAAACTTTAAATCGAAAGTATAAACTTATTATTTTGTGTGGAGACATAGGTCGGGAAATAATTCTATTCCTATCGGGTAGGGTAACAGACTCCAGCACTATTGGGGTTCCACTGTCACTAACATAGTGTACGTGTCATTTTCAAACACGAAATTCAACCATGTCGTGTTTGCTGGTTTTCCAAGTCCCCACCATAGCTTAAACCAAAACCAACTATAAATAGACTCATTCCCCACCCCCATCAATATTCACACCAATTTCCCTGCACATAGTTGTCGGTCCATTACATCCCCATGGCTTCCAACACTTTTGCTGTTCTTGCTTTTGCATTGTTCGCCTTCAATTTGCAAGCCACCCTAGGTAACTTTTCAATTCATTTTTTGCTCCCAAATTACGTTAAAATTTGGCGTTGTTGTATGATTTATAGCTATTTATTTTGTTTTGTTTGCAGGGGAAATAACATGTGAACACCTTGACCGAGACACCTGCGCCTACGCGGTGGCATCGACCGGCAAGCGTTGTGTGCTAGAGAAGCACGTCAAGAGGAGCGGGGAAGAGGAATACACTTGCCGCACATCCGAAATCGAAGCCGATAAGATCAGGAACAGGATCGAAACCGACCAGTGTGTTAAAGCCTGCGGCATCGACCGGAACTCCTTCGGCATCTCGTCGGATTCACTCCTCGAGTCTCGCTTCACGGAAATGCTTTGCTCCCCGAAATGCTACAATGGCTGCCCCAACATCATCGACCTTTACTTCAACCTCGCCGCAGGAGAAGGTAAAATTATTAGAGCTAATTGCACTAAAGGTCCTTATCACCCGCTATTAGTTGAGACGTTAAATGAAATTTATTTAAATGTTTGTTGTCTTGGCAGGTGTTTTTCTCCCGAAACTATGTGAAGCACAACAAGGGAATGTGCGCAGAGGAATGTCGGAGATCCGAAGCTCGGGTTTGGTTGCACCAGGACCCGTCGGCGGCGTGAAGTTCATGGGAGTTGGCCCGGCAATGGCACCATACTAAAATCTTGATTGAACGGAAATTTCCTCAAAGTTTTACTAGTAGTTTGAAATAAAACGAAAGTTGCACTAGCTAGGGGTGGTGTCTCAAGCCGGGTTCAGGTGTATGGACCGGCGTGATTTGGTTCGTGCATGTTGTGAGTCATGAGCTTGTTGTGTTCAATCCGATAAGATGCTACTTTCTATATGGTTTTCCTTATTGTAATGGGTGTAAAAATAGAAAAAACAAAATTATGAAGCTTATAGTTTAATAATTTTATACATATAATGTTGTTTTGTTGGTTAAATCTTGTTTACTTTTGCTTATAAAATAGTGTGATCAATTTTAAGAGGACTCGGAAATAAACTATATATGTTTAGAGAATTTAAAGATCGCACAAATCCATCTTTTCATTTAGCTGTTTCTACTGTTTTATTAATTGTTTAGATTTTATTTATAATACACGTGAAATAAAATTATTAGTGGAACATATGGAGGGATACAAAAAAAGACAGGCAAATTTTATTCTTATATATGACGGGTTTAAATAAAAAGAATAAACTAGATAAAGAATTTGTGCATGGTGAGACTCGAATCTTATTATTCGAATGAAATACGAGAAGCTCAAGCCAGAACCTGAACTTCTACAAGGAAACCTGTTGAGGGTAGATAAAAATAGGCAATGAAGAAAATTTGAACATACAAGCAGGGCCATTGAAGCTTTGGTAGAGCTGCCTACCCCTTTATTTTCGCCCTCAAAATTCTCCTTACCATCACATTTGTCTCGCCTGCCAAGAATCGATCCCCTGAATTAAGGATCCCTTACTAATATCCTACCCAACACTACATTTCTCTCTTTCATTCTTCTCACTCTTCATTTTTCCACCGTCACATTTTCTCTTTCGACGACAAAATGGTGAGGTCTTTTTTCGATCTTTCTCGTATTTTGAAGACCGTAGTAATATGTGCATTGAATTTATATTTGATATACTGACATTTGACATATGCATTCATCCATGTACGTATTTTGTTGTTTTTGGTTATGTATATATGTGAGAACTAAAATGTTGAAATAGGCGAACGCGGCATCCGGGATGGCCGTCGACGACGAATGCAAGTTAAAATTCTTAGAGCTAAAGGCGAGGAGGAGCTACCGCTACATCATATTCAAGATTCACGAGCAACAGGTGGTGGTGGATAAAGTTGGGAACCCTGCATCGACCTACGAGGAGTTCAACGCATCTCTACCTGCCAACGAGTGCCGCTACGCCGTCTTTGATTTCGATTTCACCACCAATGAGAATGTCCAGAAAAGCAAAATCTTCTTCATAGCATGGTAACCCCATTTTTTTTCTCTTTTTTTATAAATTTTTTTTACACCTCTAGGCCATTCATTCAACACTCCCAAGGTCTCTCTAAGTTTAAATAGTAGACAAATCAGATATTGTTCCTTGAATTTTGTGAATACTTACTAAGCCATTACTATATTTTTGAAATTTTAATGTTTTGTCCCTTTCTAATATTCGATCTTGACTTGTCTTTGCTTCCGAGTTTTACAGGGCACCCGATACATCAAGGGTGAGAAGTAAGATGGTGTACGCTAGCTCAAAGGACAGATTCAAGAGGGAATTGGATGGCATTCAGGTCGAGTTGCAGGCGACAGATCCGAGTGAAATGAGCTTCGACATTATTAAAGGCCGTGCTATTTGAAAAGCTGTTACAACTTTCCTACTGTCTCCAGCATTACCATTTCTGAGTATCGCTTATTTGTGTCTGTTTTTAACAATTTTTTTCTTGCCTAAAAGAATTCACTTTCTGCTGTTTGGTCTTGTGATTTGTTTTAACACTCATTGTGTAGTTTTAATGTAGCTCTTAAATCTTAATTCTCTATACTTTAAATTTTGATAAATATATTTTCAATCGTTTGATTTCTATTCTATCTTAGGTATATGTGTAATATAACATAGTTTCTATGGCTTATTTTTTTTAATTGCCGGTATCTGACTCATTGACCGACTAATCCGGAATGAATTTTGCAGATATCTAATATGAAAACGACCTTCTTAACCTATTATTTCTCTATTTACAGTGTCAGAATTCAAACCCTTAACTTTGCTTATATGACAATTTCTATTGCTTATTTGGACTCCTTCATCTGTATCTTTATTTTTATTAATTTAGTACATGAATTGTCATTTCTGTCTGTTTTATCCTAACAATATTAGAGTCTAATGACATTTGTGCTTGGGTCATTCAGATTTTTTGGATTGAATTATTATGAGTTAAGATTATTTTGTGCTACTTGTTCGAAACATTCCGAAATTCGAATTGTTTTAAGTTTTGAAAATTTCCTGTTTGAATTATTTTAAGTTCCTGTTGTTCAGATTTGGATTAATTCAAGTTAAAAGTGATTAAATCAAACTTTTAGATTCAAATTAAAAGCATATGTCTATTGTTATCAAATTATACCCTAAAAAACGCACACACTCCAAATTGTGGGATATTACTGTACAATCAGTTGGTATAGTGAGATAAATTACTATATCCTTTAAAAGATTAAAAGTTCAAAATTACATAACTACAAAACATGCTGCATATAATTACTACCATTCATAAATAAAACATAAACTCATTTGTCTTATTGGTATTATTTTTCTGCTATAAGTAGTACAAAAGAACCACCGTGCATAAATAAAACAAATACAACAACGCATGCTTTGAAGCAACAATGCATTATTCTTTCTATGGCTCCTGTAAATAACATATGAAACAATCTCTCATTTCCAGCTGACGGACACTGCTTACCTTTGGTTTCCATAAAATCTCTTCTCCCGTTCGTCTACTTGCTTTATCGAATTCTCCTTTTCTCTAATCAAAGCATGAATCGATGCCGGATCGTACGGTGGCGGCATAGTGCACGGGCCTGTAACCGAGGGACCTTTCACCATTGATTCTATCATGTAGTCCTTGTTTCTTCCGTTGGCGGGACAAGCCATTGATTCCGAGCAGTATTCGACGGCTTTTTTGGGTACGGTGGGCTTGTATCTCATCAGTTTACCGTACTCGTTCAGGAGATGAAACATGTAATCATACACGTAGTCTATCTTTAAATCCTCTTTTATAAACTCGCTTGCTGCCTTTCCCATGGCCTTTGCCTGAGCAAACAGATGGAAAATGAAATAATACAGAAACAGGCTTTAGTGTTGTGAGCTCAAAATCTAAATTGGTCCATAAACTAGGTAAAAATATTATGAAGTCTTTTAATTTTGAAATCGGACAAATTATTCCCTCCAAACATTAATTGTATGAGCAATTAAAGATAATTAATCACTGCATTGATTTTTTTGTCAATTTATATAATTTTGATTAATTTAATAACAAATTTAAACCACAACAATTACACGTTATGTTAATTTGACCTTAATTCTAAAAAAATAAATAAATTTAACTCTCAACATCTACAAAAAAATGTGTGTTAACATTTAGAGATAAATTTGTTATTAAGTCAATCAAAATCAAGTAAAATTGATGAAAAACGTTAAAATTTCAATTAATTGTTCACTTCTGAAATTGACGAGGATTAAGTTTAGAGGATCAATTTATCCAATTTAAAATTAAAAGAGACCTAAGATATCTTTTTACTCATAAACTTAAATTTCTAATTGAACTCATAAAGTATTGACTATCTATTAATTAGGTTCATTCATCATCCTAACGCCAGCTTGGATGTTAAATGTTAGTTCAAGTTCAGACATGAAGCATAACTAAAATATCTAAATAATTTTTTTAATAGTCTAAAGGTGATTACAAGGTAGTATATGTTTATAAATATTCTTAACCATTTGACAATGCGCATACACCATGTAAATATAACGATTTGAACTTGTGTCACCTAGGATGAACACCATCCGCTTTTCCACTGAGACACTTGTTGGGTTCACCTAAATAAACTTTTAGACGCATGTATACCTAGTATATGCCATATATACATACATGTTTAAAATTTAGGAAGTCCGATTTTTTTTTTAATTTTCTAACATATCATATCCAAACTAAACACGCTAGAAGTATAAATACGTTTCAAATTAAATCCACATATTTTGAACATGCTACCCATCAAATTAACGTATGCATTAACAATTTAACATCTAAGTTGACAATTACTTATAGAAGGACATGATCAATTCTAATACTAATACTTTAAGGACTCGATAAGAACACAATGAAGTTCGAGACTAATTTAGAAATTCGAGGACGTCTAAGAGAAATAAACCCTAATTATAAAGAAGGATGTTTACCTCTTCCGGATGGGTGTTGCCCCAATCAACAGCATACTTAATAGATCTGCACTTATCATCAGACTTGATGGGCCAATAATGCTGCAACGGCTTCAAACCTCTGGTGAAGAAATCGAAGTATCGGGGTTTTACGAGCAAGGTTGGAGAATCACAGGCCAGTATGTACTTTTCACTCACGGACCATGCCGACCCTTCAACGTATATCTTGAACCTACGACGATTGTACATTCAGAACACAGAAAACGAAACATGAACTTATAATTCAAACTTCTGTAAGAAAATAAATAATGTAATGAAAATTGAAGTGAAGGGCTTGATCATTTAACCTGTGCGCACATTGGTTTGCCAAGTTTGATGTCTTGAAGCCTTGTTTTGATTCTCTTCCCCAGTCCTGCATATGCTTTGTTAGTTGAATTCGTGAAGAGTAAATATGAAGAAATTGAATTAGGACTATGGATGGTTATGGGTCGGGTCGGGTCGGGTTTTTGTTGAGTCGCACCAGACCCGAACAATTCAAACCATCCACCTAAATCCGACCGGACCTGGCGTTTAATTCATTCGAGCCGAATCCAACCCAAATTTTAGAAGAAAAAAATCTGACTTTAACTCTCAATTGACCCAACATAAATAAAATAAATGTTTTCTCATTTTTATTCAAAAAAACAAGAAGGTAATTTAAAAAATATAAAGATATATGAGTATTATAGCGATTATCCCTAAATTTTTAGAATGAACTTATATTATTATAGGGGGCAGGGTCCGATATTTTTTACTCTAAACTCAAACATACCTTATCCTCTATAAAATTTGACCCAAACCCAAATTTTAAAAAGTGACCTTATAAGATGGAGCCGGATCAGGAACAAATGAACATCCTAATTAGAACTTCAAAAAAAAAAGGACAACAATGGTTTATGGTTACCTGGGCATAGACACGAGCACCCCAATCCTTTGTGCCCGAAACGTTGCATTTGAGGAGGTCTTGCCTGGTTTCGGCAACCTGGGGATTCCCTTTCCAGTAAGCATAGGGTTCCCTTTCGTCCCACTTAATTCTTTGGTTGCTTTCCATTAGTTCATTTAATAATGGCACCCACGACTTCACGCGAATCTCAGGCCTGATTCCATCACATAATTATTGTTGAGAGATTAAATCAACTTAAAATACATATTTGGGGGACTCTCCATGAATTTTACCATTGAAAAAAATTACTAAAGAAAGAGAAAAGGGTCTAATTGTTCTAACCATCCCCAGAAGGACCAGTCTGGAAAAACGATATCGAGAGTTTCATCATCCTTGCAGTAACGAAACAAAGGTGGTGGTGTAGTGGCGTTGGGCCCACCATAGTCGACGGATTTGATGACCGGCCAGTCAACGCAGTCAAACATGAGGTCCAGATCCGGGATTTTCCCCGGGTACTTCCGTAACAACTGTAGGATCCCCCACAGCGTAAAAACATCCCTCGTCTGAAACGACCTATGATATTTCTCCACGTAAACCGTCTCGTTTACGATGGTCAACCGGAAATTAGCCGTTGCTCTGGCTCTCTCCACCATTTCCTGCGTGATCCCCGTGTAGGCCCATGGCCTTAGATCTTCATGGATCCAACGGAAGTACTCCGGACACGTGGCGCTTACGTTGCCGTCTGGATCATCGTATTCGGCGGTTGTGGGGTAGTTTCTGGGGCAGGATCGTGTGAGCTCATATGCACTGCAGTTTAGTGGGATTTCGATTTGCTGTCGGGGCATTTTGGGGCTTTCGGCTCTTGTTTTTGAACCTAGCGAAGATATCTGAGCTAAGCCGCCAACAAAAGTCTAAAAATCCAACGGCCACCGGTTTTTTAAAATTAAAACCGAAAAAAAGGAGAAATAAATAAATTAAGGAGTGTTCACAAAAGCAATGATCCCCACCAAATCACTAAGGCACTAGTGATGACCGAGCAAATTGCATTATCAAGATTGCAAACAGTTAAAGTATTATTATTTTTATTTAATATATTATTTGATATCTGAACCTAATAATTGGTTTCAGTGAAAAAGAGAATGATGTTTATATTAAGAGACCCGAATTTAATCGTAATATCTACAAGGTGTGCATATTTTGTTAAAGGGTTAAGAATATCTATTAACAGATACTACCATGTAATCACCTTTAGACTATTCAAAAAAATATGTTATTTGATATATGAATTTTTTATATATTATAAATATAGTAGTAAAATATTTTTATATACAGATTATGTAAAATCAAGGTTTATGAGTCGTATTCAAGGTTTAGATGTTTAGATTTTATGTTTACAATTTAGAATTAGGGTTTAGATATTTATGTTTTATGTTTAAGATTTAATGTTAGAGTTTAAAATTTTAAAACATGGGATTTAAGGTTAGAATAGACATGTTGTGTAAAATAAATTTTACATAATTTGTGTATCTAAAGATTACTCAATATAGTACGTGTTTTCGAACATTTTTTTACAAATGGATACATGTGTTTTTCTTTGAATAAATTTGGTACCTATATTTGTTAAAAATTAGTACTTGTATTAGTCAAACGTCACACAAAAATATTCATATCAAATAACTTAAAAAATACTAAATTAATTAATTTAAAATTAAACTATTTAATTTATACTTTTAAACATTTGATATTGATTTAATAAATACATGTATTAAATGTGTAATATTTAAAAAATATAGATATCAAATTAATTAAAAGAAAAAATTAATACCGCATTTGTAAAAGTGAAAAATTCATATATCAAATGTGCAACGTTTTATAAATATAAGTATCAGACTGATTAAAAAAATAAAAATACTACACTTTTATTAAAGAAATGATAAATTCAAATACCCAATAACTAAACCTTTGTTTTTTTTTTTAGAATTTAAATCTATAATAGAATAACAAAACCATCTTCTCAGCTATTAACTTCCCTTAGCAAGACATCACTTCTACTGAATCTTATTCATAATTTTCCATTCCTCCCTTAACTTGTCGAAACTACTTTATGTAACTTTTTGCTTGTTGTTAGTTATTTATTTTATCATTCTATTTGAATATAAATAATATTTTTATTCAATTTTTAATCTAAATAAATTTATTCATACCTTTAAATTAAACTATTTAAATATAAATTACTTAAATAAAACACATCATTTTTCATGACTAGATCACCATTTATTTACGTTTGACTATTGGAATCCATGCACCAAAAACCATTCCTATCACGTGAAAATCCAAAAATCCACGTGTTCACCGGCGCATAAATTCAAGAGAAGCAAGTAATGAACACGCAGTTCTAGGAATTCAACTAGGAACTTCATCTACAAGCAATTACAGCTATAAGTCCATATAATCAACGTATAGTTTTTTGACAACGTATAATCAACGGTATATTAAATTTTAAATAACAGTAAAACGTTAACACATTATATACTCGTTTTCTCCAGATTTATGTGGCTATAAACCAAGTGTGTTTGGAAAATTCCGCATTTGTCAACAATTAACATGCTAACGGACAAGCACGAAAAAGAAGTTTGGAAAATTAGGTATGGGATGGTAAACATAACCAAAGAAAGTAGGACACCAAGAAAAATCAAACGGGATCCATTAACATATGTCGGTCACATGAAAATAATTAAGTTTTAATCACAATTTTGGTCATTAAATTGTTTTTCTAAAAATAGTTTAATTTTCCATTATTTTTGGTATTCAATTTTTATCAAATTAAATTAATTGAGGGAAATATAATGGATTTTTTTCATAATTTTTTTATAAAATTTCATAATTTTTTATTTTTATAGTTTTAAATATTTTAGATTTATTTTTTTACATTTTTAAATATTCTTTATTAAAAAACTAAATAACTGACGTTAGCTTGTTGAATTCCTTACCTTTTTAGTTAATTTATTTGATAAAAAATATATCTAAAAAGTAAAAGAGTCACTCCTCTTTACTTATAAATTAATTAATATTAAACAATTAAACATATTTAATCTTATTTTTTATATATATTATATCGTTACGCTAATCGAATTAAACTCAAATAACTTTTTATAACAAGTTTAAAGGACTAATACAAGAGGAATTGATTGAAGCCATTTTTCTCGAATGAAGTATTTTAATTTGGACCGACACCTAAGTCAATCTTTATGAATTTTAAATTGTATTTCCGCTTCAATTGTGGCTTTCGCAACGCTTCAATCGTACTAAACAATGTAGTGAAATTTGAAATAAAAAAATAAAAAAAAAAAAACTTTTTTACTTACAGTGGTGTCGAGCAAGTGCGTGGAGATCAACGCGCCGACGAGTAGGAGGATGAAGACGACGCATACGGCTGAAGATCTGGCCGTTGTTTTCACCAAAGGACGCCAGATCGTGTCCTTAATTTTACCGACGTGACCTCCATGTCCGTTCCCCTGTTTCCCGTTTTCCGTCGTACCGTCGTCGATATTCATCTCGGATTAAAGATTTTCTATTTCCGTCGCTTCTCTGCAAAGAGCTATACGTACCGTTTTGTCTATACAGTCTCTGAAAACGCCGATAACGACCGTAATTCTGAATTATATTTCGTCAAATATCATAGTTCAGTAACGGAGAGCTTTGAGGTTTTTTTCTTCTGCTGCGAAAATGGAAGCAGAGGAAAAAAATCTCAAGAAACTTGGAAAGCAAACTCCACAGCTCTAATGGCCTGCACTTGAGTGCCAAAAAGTTTAATTGGATAAAAGAAAACAAGAAAAGAAAGGAAAGGGAGAGGAAAAGCTAGCAAACGAGAAAACGAAAGGGATTGAAAGGAGAGAAGTTTGATTGGGGAGGGAAAAGTGAAGGGAAAGAGAGCGAACGATGATTAAAATGTAAAAATTATAAACAAGGCGTAAGATTAAAGGAGCGAAGGTATTTTTTTAGACATTTCCTTATTGAACAGGGCAGTGGCTAGTAGAAAAAATGTGAAGGAATTTATATAGAATTAAAGTGTAGTGGAAAATGGAAGGAAAAAGTACTTTCGGTCGTTATTAAACCAAAACCCAAAATTGTGGGAGGTGGGGTTGGCGATCGGCAAACGGTTTGAGTAAAAAATTTATACTCAAGTCGATGAATAATATTTAATAACTCAAATTTTTATTTGAAATTTTTTAAGTTAAATAGAGTTTATAAAGTTTTAGTCAAATTAAATCGTGTTGTATGAATTTCTGTTCAAATTTATGTATACATATTATGATACTAATTAGTTTTAATTTAAACGACTTTCTATAATCATATATGATATACATTTATATTTATTCATATCTTTTTATATACAATTCACTAATTACTAAAATTTGAGTTATTTTAAATTTAATACTATTTTTAATGTTTCTACTATTGTATTATATACTATAAATTTAATTTTTATGTGTATTAAATATATAATACAAAAATAACATAATACTCCTATAACATACTATAAACTTATATAATGGGTTGGACTTTGAATGTTGGAGTTTGAGCCTGATTTATATTTTGAACTGATCTACTTATATCAAATTTATTTTAAAAACTTATTTTTTATCCAAACTTTTAAATTGTAGACAAACTTTCGACTTTGAGCGGATAGTTCGATCCTTGAACAAATCTAATTCGTTAAAACAATTACTTGCATCATTGAAGAGTCCAAGGAAGAGCTCGTACAACGTAGGGCCAATGAATCATCTCGGCCAAAAGAACACCTCATCAGCAAAGCCGTCTCGGATATTTTTAGGCTTTGAACAAAAACTAAAAAATAACTTTTATAGAACAAAAATATATTTTATTATATTAAACAATTAAATTAATATTTTATTAATAAATTATAGTAATATGATTAAACTTTATCATACACGCTATTTTTATTGTTCTGTTAAAAAATTTGAAGGAATTGAATCATGAGTAATTGAGTATGATATGGAGCTTAGTTTTAAACAATAAATACAAAAAATTGAAGAATATAGTAATATTTATTTTTTATTATTAGATTAAAGAAGAATAAGAAAAAATATTAAATTTTAGAAAAAATATTTGAAATTTGGGAAAGTAAACTTTTTCTATTGTTAGGTTAATTTATTCATTTGATAAATTAAAAAATAAATTTTAAAAAATAAGAATAATTATTTTTAAAAGTCCTAAATTAATTGAAGACCCTGAGCATGGCACCCCTACTAGCCGGCTATGCTCATCAGATATAGCATTACAACGATGGTTGGGTCATGTCTTTTCTTCATACCTTTCTCCTACATGGTTAGCATGTTAACCAAGGCTAAGTCATATCAAGATTCACTTGGAATCTCGCAACATAAAAACAAAGGTAAAATACACCAATAGTCACTGGATTTTTAAGACACTTTTATTTTAGTCACTAAATTTTTAAATTT
This sequence comes from Hibiscus mutabilis, assembly GCA_019671005.1. Lineage (NCBI taxonomy): Eukaryota > Viridiplantae > Streptophyta > Magnoliopsida > Malvales > Malvaceae > Hibiscus > Hibiscus mutabilis. The sequence continues at coordinate 41,130,874 of CM033749.1, forward strand.
TTATTGAGATTATCCAACTTTTAATCCGCTTTCATTTTAGTCTCTCCCTTAATTTTCGTTAAAAATACTGACGTGACAACGTTATCTTTCTTTTTTCCTCCATTTTCTTTTCTTTTCTTGCTCTGTTTTTCCTCAAGTGATAGAAGTTTACTGATAAATTCAGGTCTATGTTACTCCTCAACCCCCAATTCTTATACTTGGTACATTTGAACAAAGCGAGTTGGGAGCAGGGAGTTGAAATGCGAATCGTGAACCTCCAACGGTGGGGACTGGGGGTAATGTCAACAATCACTAGTCTACAACTAGGTGTTCTCAAGCCCTTTTATTGACGGCCTACTATACTTGGACCTTTTTCATTGAAGACAAAATCTATTTACCTTTGATATCTCTTTTTTTGTATTTATTCTTCCTTATACAAGAATGTGCTAATTATTTGTAGCTTCTGCAAGTTAATTGTTGTTTTATACTTGCTCAGGTGGTTGGAACTCCCTTTTACATGTGTCCTGAACTGCTTGCAGATATTCCATATGGTTTCAAGTCTGATATCTGGTCTCTGGGTATGTCTTTTCCTAAATACATATTTGACAAGGATAAGTCTTTTTTCTCTGATAAACTGCTTCTTGTTGAACGGGGTGCTGTATATATGAGATGGGTGCTCACCGCCCTGCTTTTAGAGCTTTTGTAAGAGTTGTCTAATTTTTTTTTTCTGGAATGAACTTACAATAACCCTTCATTCGATCCAATTTTGGCAAGTAGCGTGTATTTCACTTGATATGTATTAAAAACAAGGAAATTGTAAGATTTCTAGTTTTTTCCCCTTTCTTTTATCTTCTTGTGGAAGATTTACCATTACTGAATGTAATGTAGCTAGACTTTGTATCTACTGTTTATCTTAATTAGGAACAAGTAGTAGCCCTTTTCTAGGTTTATAACAGTTCCATGAATTCTGTGCTCCTCTCTTTTAAACATTGCTTTGAAAATGCTTATGTTTGTCTACTTGACTGGTTTAATTTAATGTCCTTTGAGAGCTTTTCTGCAACTCATAATTTTATGCTTTCCACTAACCATGTAAAATATACAAATTAACTTTTATCAAACTTCCTGTTCTAGGACATGGCGGGGTTGATACGCAAGATAAATCGTTCTTCTATTGGCCCTTTGCCTTCTTGTGACTCTCCTTCCTTGTATGTCTTATGTGCATTTTAGAGCTCACTGTTGTTTGTTTGCTTGATTTTTTATGCTCTGCTTATGCTCTTACAACCTTGTTCATTTTTTCTTCCATATACCAGTGCTTCAGAAAAGTTTTTCATGTACCAGAGACCTGAGTTTATCAGTAAACTTCTATTACTTGAGGAAAAATAGAGTAAGAAAAGAAGAAGAAAATGGAGGAAGAAAGAAATATAACGTTGCCACATCAGCATTTTAACGGAAATTAACGGGAGAGACCAAAATGATAGCGGATAAAAAGTTGGATGACCTCAATAAAAATTTTAAAAGTTCGGTGACCAAAATAAATGCACCCTAAAAGTTTAGTGACCATTGATGTACTTTACCCTAAAAACAAATCCTCGAATCATATATATATATACACACATGAGATCAGAAGTAATTTTGGATATGTGTAATATGAATCACTGTATAAAATTTTTAAGAAAAAAATCCAAAATAAGTTAAGATAAATGCATTCAGGGGAAAACAAAAATAAGACGGGTGATGAAGCACATATGAAAAACAAAATGATGTTGTAATTCATGGATTTTTTATTAAATAGAGAGATAGTATATTCTCATTTCGAGATTCGAACCTATACAAGATGAACATATTAAAAATAAAATGATGTTGTAATTCATGAATTTTGAGTCATCTCTAAGATACTTATTTTTTATTTAAAAGTATGGCCCTGATTGGCAATTAGCTGATAGCTGATAGCTAGGGATGGCAATGGACCTTGGACCCGACCCGAATCCGTAGATCCAGATTCGTTTTATAAGGTCTGGATCCTAAAATTTTGGACCCAATGGATCCGAGCCGGATCTAGATCCTCTAATTAAAGTACGGATCTGGGTCTGGATCTGACACTAAGATCCGGACCTGGACCCGGACCCGTTTACCCGTTTATAAAAAAACACACCTTAATATTAATATTCAAATTTCACAAATATTATTTTCATTAAACAATTTTTTCTCTTTGGTTGGTTGTTGTTTGTTTTAGGATGTTAGTGATTTAAGTAGTGATGAAGACTAGCACTCTAAGAAGGTAGAAGTGCGGTACTCGACTTGCGAAAATTGAATGTTTCGTGATCGACATTTTTTAATGTTTGTGGTATTCAAAAGGCATTTGTGTAATTGTGTTGGAGTTTGTTTTGAGACTTTAGTTTATCGTTTTTTATTCTATTACTAGTTGTATTGAAATTAATCTTTCCTCCATTGGAAATGTGATGTGAAATTAGTCAATGACAGTTTTATTACGTTAAAATATAGGTCGAATGGTCTTTTTTAATAGGCCCGTTTTGGACCCGAATCTGTGAGATCTGTTGGATATGGGTCCCAATTTTCTAGACCCGCGGATCCGGGACGGGTCTGGATCCAGGATGTGAAAATGGGTTTGGATCTGGGTCCAGCTGGATTCGGTCCAGATCTGGCCTGTTGCCATCCTACCGATAGGCATTAGCCGATTTGACTAGCGGATTGCATTAGCTGATTGTATAGAACTGTTTGGTAAAATTAACTGATAGTTGATAGCTATTTGATTATTCGAACAAACAAAATGACATTTAAGGTGATTATTATACAGAATACTTGTTTGAATAATCTATTAATTATTAACATTTTGTATCTATTACTATTAATTAGATTATAGAAATTATTTTTTTAATATAATTACTGAGCATATATGAAGGATGTACATAATAGTTTTTTATTTCTGAAATTATCTTTTAATATAATTTTAATAATTATTAAATTTGATGTATATATTAATTTCTTATTTATGAAATTATATTTTGAATATAATTTTATTAATTATTAAAATTAATATGTATTTATTAATTTATATATTGATTTCTTATTTAAGAAATTATTTTTTTAATTTTATTAGTTGTTCAATTTTTTTATTTAAAGAATTTTTTTATAATTACCAAGGACAAAATAGTCTTTTATCCAAATCTCTAACTCAAAAAGTTCTTAAAATGAGCTTTTTTTTAAATGAGAGACTCACCTCAATCCGCTATTACAATCCTCTATTTACCAAATATTTAAATTAGCAGATTTGACAGGTCAAACCTCTAAACATGCTTCAAACCTCTAATTTTGGCTCAAAAAGCTATTTACCAAACATGACATATGTCTTGTACGTACACAACAAGTTAAAAATCATTTATTTTTCAATCGAGGACCACATTTTAATAAATTACTCAAAACCTTTAAATCTTTGAACCTCACCTGCAAGAGATGTACCAAGAATCAACAGCTCTCCTTGACAACAACCAACGTTTAAGATTTATGTCTTAGGGTTTAAGGTGTATAGTTTAATTTCTAGGATTCAAAGTTTAAGATTTAGAAATTACGACTAGAATGTAAAGTTTGATTTTTAATATTGAGACATATATAAAGACAAAAAAAAAACAGAGGATTATTGTTCAAGAACAACCGTGAATGACTTAACATCCTCTTGTGAACTATTATCAACAACCAGCTTTAGTCCTTGTATTAACAATTTCTTTTTTTTCAATTTCCTATTATCGTATTTTCGTAAAAATACTTTTAAAATATATATAAAAACTGTGAAAAGAAGAATTTGTAATAGAGCAAAGAAAAGGAATGTGATGAGCACATGAAGAATGATGGGTCAGAAATTAGGCAGATGCATAAACAAAAGACAATTCAAATTAGATGAAAAATGAGCATTATATGTTTGTAACACATGCAAACCAACATAGGAAAGAAAACTAAAGTAAACGTGGTACGCCACTTTAATTTTTTATTATTAATTAGTGATACAATAAATCTCAGTTGAATAAAATTATTCATTTATATTAAAGGTCGAAACTTTCATTAAATGAATTTATATTATTTTTGTTCGGTTTATTTTCAAGTTAGGATTGTTAGATAACTTGGGTAAGTTAGTCATCTTCTCAACTAACTAAAACGATAGTTAGGAGGTTAGAAATCGTTATGGCTATCAACTTGTATAAATAAGAAAGATGGATTGTATTGAAGTAAAGGTTCTTTTTCAATATAATGGCTCTTTAATGTCTTTCACATTTTTCTGTCCAAAAAAAAAAAACACAAAATATTTCAGTAAAGAGAAGAAAATAGAATAGATATCGTTCGTTACTTTTTGGTTCCTATTTATGCTTCAACAGTAAAAAATAGGGTTATGATTTAAAATTAGAGTTTATAGTTTAGGGTTTATAAAATTAATGCTAGAGTGTATTTTTTAGGGTATAAGATTTATAATTTAGGATTAAGACTTAAAATTTAATTAATTTTAGTATTGCAGTATAGAAAAATACACCGGAAAGTTAGACACGTCAAACTTGACTCGAAATTCGAACTAATTTACCCGACTCGAGACTCGATATAGACCCAAACATTGCGGTCTAAACTTGACCCGAACCCGAACCAAAACCGACTCGAAATTTACTAAATCGAAAATCAATCCGAACCGAAAGTAACCGGAACTGAAATCAATATGAACCGAAAATCAACCCGAATCGAAAAGTAACTCAAACCGAAAGCAACCGAACCGAAAATAATCCAACGAAAAATAACCTGAATTTAATTTGCCCAAATCAGATCCAAACCGAACATCAACCTAATTTTGACCAGATAATTGAGCCAAAATGAACGGATAAATTATTTTTATTTATTTTTAGTAGTGTGATAAATAGTAAACATGTATATTTTATTCTTCTTTTTTATTATATTACTGATTAGCAACTAATTTTAGTAAAAGTATAATAGTTTAAAATATCTTTTATCCTTTAAAAGAAAATTTTCATATCAGATTCAATAATTTTTCATTTAAAAAATATTAAATATGTAAGATTGTAAAATAAAATTACTCTATTTCACGTCAACTTTGATATATATATATAATATTTATTTTTTTACTTTTAATTATTTATTTGATTTAGTCTTTTATTTAATTTATGGTATTAATTAATTATCCAAGTCAAAAATGTAAATATCCAATTAAATCTCAAACAATTAAAACATATTAAATTGATTTCAATCCATAAATAAATTGATAAAATTAGATTTTATTAAATAATTTTCAAATAGTCTAATTTCGTAAAATCAATTTTTTTCGTCTTAGAAATTATGTAAAACTTTATTTTAAAAAATAGAAAACAATCAATTGAATCTCGATAATGAACACAATACGAAATTCAAGTTTTAAACTTTAACAAGCCTTATAAGTTGAGTTTGTGTCATATATCATCTCATAATGATGGTTTAATTCGAAACATTGAACGTCAAGAGCTGAAATTGAGCCTAAATGATAAGATTGACAAAAAATATATTTTTTATGTGAATATATCAATAATTCTATATATCCTCAATTGAATACATATCCAACTCAACTCGAATTGACATAAAGATCCGAAAATTGACTAAAATAAAAAATTGGTCTATTTGATATTGACCCGAACCGAAAATTGATCCGATCCGATATTGACCCGACCCGAAACATCAACTGAATCGACATTGACCCGAACCAAAAACCAACCGATCCGACACTGACCCGACTCGAAAAATCAACCGACCTGATACTGACCCAACCCAAAAATCAACCGATCTGATGTTGACCCGACCCGATATTGATCCGACCCGATACCTGACTCGACCTAAACTAGCATAGACCCGATTCAAGCTTGAATCAAATCCGATCTGATCCGAATTTGAACTGAATGCGATCCGAACCGAATTGACTCGAACCGAACCTGAACCTGAACCGAACGACCCGATTGTAACATCTACCGAAAGTGGACATATATATTTTTTTGTTAAAAAGATAGCTTATCGTATTCTAGTGTGTGCTTGCGTGAAGGATTCTTTCATTGGTTACAATTACAAGTAACGTACTTGTATAGCTCTAGCCTATAGTTAGAATTAATTAATATAATGTACAAACGAAATTACATAAGATATATGTCCAAACGATAAAAATAATATATGCCATAATAATTTTACATTTTGGTTAAATCTCAAACATATTTTTTTTAACATTTTATGATACAAATATTTTCATCCCTTTTCTGTAGATATTATTGTTTGAACCCGAGTTATCAAAGAAAATAAATCACTCTATATCATTAAAACTATTTCATTAAATTCTTTTTTAAGATACTGTTATAGAGACAATCAAGGTTACCAGAACAGTTATTTCAATCAATATGAACACAAGCAAATTACAAGCGTAATTAATATATTCATATAACTATTACTAGAATTAGCTATTATAAAGTGTTAACCCCAAGCTATCAAAATACATATTTACACAACTTTTAATTATAAAGTATATATTGAACCCGTGGAGTGGTTCCAGTGGTAAATGATGATGTATTTCATCCAGATGATCCGGGTTCGAGCACCATGTGTGCATAGTGTGTGTGCTTTATTAAAGGGTTAAGAAAATTGAACATATACTACCTTATAATCACACCAACAATAGTGTATTTTGATGTTTAGAAGGTAGGTTTAAGTTTATAATTTAAAGTTTAAGATTCATGATTTTAGATTAAAGCTTTAAATTTTGAATTTTAGTGTTCAAATAGATAATATGTATCTCTTTGTGAATAAATAAAAATATATTAAATCTCTAAATCTTAAAACATAAAAAATTGTATTGTCTAAAGATGACATAAATTATGTATTGAATAATTTTTTTTAATATGATATTAATGTGTGGTTTATTGTTGATTTGTAAATTTAGAGTTCAAACGTGGATATTTTATCGAATATAAACTAAAATAATAAAAAATAAAAAAAAAAAATTTAAGGTTTTTGAATTACAGCTAGTGCTACACTGCTACTTGCTTGTATTTTCAAATGTAATATTACGTTGGATTGTCATAAAAAAAGATTATTTTATTTTATTTTCATTCTTCCAAAAGCATTATAACTTTTATAAAAAAAAGAAGATTATAACTATGATGATTATGCTCCCAAACAAATCTAACAAATTATACCCTAAAATTCCCATTATTCATTTCTGAAGAGACAAGAGAGACAGACATGTTTCTTCAGCTTTGTTTATGTCAACTTCTTATACTCTGCAGCTTTTCAAGGGAATATAGATTATTGGCTGTGTTTTGCTCTAAATAATATTCACAAGTAAAGATATTTAAACAAAAACAATATATAAATGTAATATTTACGTATGATAATATTTGAAGATAATATATATATAAATAAAAATCCGCCCTCAGTTTTTTTCATTTTCATTTTTGCCTTTATATATAATTTTTTTTTAAAAGTAGTTTATTTATAAATTTGTTCTTCACTTTTAAATATTTATGTTTTTTCTATCATGGCTCCATCCCTGCATATAATGTTTTAAATACGAGTATTCGAATAGGAGCAGTCATATAGTTACGTTTTGACCCTTGCTTGTCCAGTTGGAAGCACATGTCACGGCGTATCTTAGTGTTGTCCGAAAAATAGACATTTTTTTTTCATTTTTGTTGGTAGCAAAGCAGATACAGTTGTTGATTCTACTGTGAGAAAGTTGAACTATCTTTTTGCAGCGACAAAGTTGATTCAGTAAAGCCGAGTTGTTTTTCCTTCTGTTAGTTTCTACTTTCTGTGCACCGTAAACAGTGTCTGGCACAAAAGAAAGCTACAACAATGGCAGAAAACTACTACTCCCACTTCCCTTCAGAGCGCGTCTCAAGCTTTGAAAACTTGGGTTCATCATCATTTCAAAGATTAATGATGTATAATTTTATTTTAAATATTTTTAATGACGTTTGATGTTCTTTGATTAAAATCTTGAATTTGACTTTTATAGATAAAAATAACAATACTGAAAGAGTTTTGTCCTTTCATAGTGATCTAGATTCCGTCTATTTTTTGAATAAAAATAAAATAATTATTATAATATTTCTTCTTTCTTATATTGGGATTTTTTTCAATTCGGGTAACTCCTTTTTATTTTAATTTAAAAATAAAAATGAGAAAAAAATGTTTTTTAAATATTTAGTGATAATTGTTATAATACCCATCTCTCTATATTTTCAATTATCACCCTATTTTGTCGAATAAAAATAGTAATTATTATAATACTCTTCTCTATTTTTTTCAACTAACTACTATTTTACCGAATAAAAATAATAAAAGAATATTTTTTATTTATGCTAAAATTTGGGTTAGATTCGGGCTAAATCAGGTTCAAATTGAGACTTTGTGCGAGTCGACCGAAATCGGACCTGACCCAACCTATGACTATCTTAACTTATACATTGATTAAAGTGGGAAACATATTTGAGTAGTTAAGTGCATGGGGGGACATTCATATATCTGTCTTTCGCCCTTGATTTGTGAGTGTTGTTAATCATTCCATTTAGGAGCGTGGCGTTTTATATTGGCATTGAGAAAGAGAGAAAAGAAAAAGTCACGCTTTCCCAATCCCACGCGTGAACGATCTCTCATGCCTTCAAATTTCAAACCCCAAGGCTCCTTCATCACACCACTTATAAACCCCCTCACTGGCTCAGCTTCCAGCACTTGCAAAACACACAGAGCTTTGTTTTTGTTTTCTTCAGCAGACAGCTCCCAAATTTGTCATCTCTCGGCTTATTACAACCATGTCGGCTGTGAGTTTTCTGTGTCTGTTGTGAACTTGTGTTGCTTTGGAGTTGATGTTCTGTTGCAGGTGCTGATAATGTGATTCAACTTATTGCAGATGCTTCAAGTTAGAGTTCCAAACCTTGATTGTGAGGGCTGTGCTTCCAAGTTAAAGAAAGCTTTATTAAAGCTCAAAGGTACCTTGAAATGAGTTTACTTTTTCTCTATCCATTGATTTTTCCTTGTTTCTTTTTGATCAACTCTAGCTTTGCCAAAGTTAGTCTGCATGCAAGAACGAATCTATAAAAAAAAAATTAAAAATCGGAATGAAATTATAAATTTTTAAAAGGGTCAAAGTGTAATTTTTTTCATTGAATTAATTTTGAATTTCATTGTCTACCCCTTATGTTTGCCCTGGCTGCATGTACAACATAAACACTTGCACTAGGCCAGGTGCAGGAGCCATGCACACCATCAACATAATAACTCGTTTAGTTCAGGAGCTATGTCACATCATTGGTATAACAAAGCCCTTGGGAAAAGAATCGATAATAACCCTGGTGTCAAAATCTTGATTGTACATTTTGGTCCGTTTTTTCTTATAAAAGGAGTAAAGATCTGCTAAACAAAAATACCCAATTCTAGATCTTGGTCCGGTTTTTGAGTAAAGATGCTAAAAATGAGCCAAATCTGGCCAGAATATTTTGGATAGCCCAACTATGCTCTGCTATTACTAACAACATCAGCTCCACATGCATTTTGTTCTTTTTTAGGGGTTGAAGAAGTGGAAGTAGAAATGGAGATCCAAAAGATCACAGTCCGAGGCTATGCCCTGGAAGAAAAGAAGGTGCTGAAAGCCATTAAACAAGCAGGGAAAGCCGGCGGAGCCATGGCCGTTTCCGGGATACTCCAACCACTACGCATCCTTTTACAAGTATCCAACCAATATAATGAACCATTACTATGACTATTACAAAAACGAAGCTTCCAACGGTGTTCATACTTTCTTCCACACCCCGGCTGTTTACTCCGTCGCTGTGTCTTCCGATGAGGCCGTTGCTTCGCTTTTCAGCGACGATAACCCACATGCTTGCTCAATTATGTGATCGTAATATATATATTCTTTTTATATTTCCTATTGATTTTGTATTTGGAAAGAACTCAATTTTTGTTTTGAGTTGTTATGTTCCTTGCTTTTTTTGAGTGTTTGCCAAATATGATTTACAACGTGCAATTTGGTCGGCATTTTTATGCTCTTGTATTGCTTCTAGTTTTACCTAAAAATCTCACAATTTTAAAGGTTTCTTAAAGCAAATCTGTAAGAAGTACCGATTAAATCCTCCTAATCGTTCTAATAGAAAATAAATGTTGTTATTTTATGAGACTCGAGTTCAAGTTATTTATTTGCAATGTGTATATGCGTTCTTAAAGGGTTAAGAAAAATAAACATATACTATCATAAAATCACACCATATGTTAAAAAAATACAAATAATCAGTTTGTTTAGTGAGATTGAGGCACAAAATTTTTAAATAGTGTCGGACATAAAATATTAGTGTTGTGAATTGAACAATTTCTATTAAAAGAATTGTTCTTATAATAGATCTATGTAATATCCAAATTATTTTCCCGAACTATATATTTGATGGAAGGGCCTTGCCCCTTTAACTTTTGGGTTTATTTGCTATCTATCATCCTTTTAGTTTTGAAACTAATCAGAATAAACTTTATTCCAATTTTTTGGTTGTTCCTATTTTAGTTTTTTTTGGAATAGCTATTTTAGGTCTTTTAATTTGAAATGAAAAAAAAAACATTAGGCTGAAAAAAAAACATTATTCCTTTTTTATCAGATTGTATACCTTTTAATTATCTTTCAACATCGAAATTGAGCAAATTAAGCCTAGACCCATTTTTTATTTAAATATTTTCTGGATGTCCGCTAATTTAAAATTAAAGAGATTAAACTTTGACCTCAATATTTAAATTTAAATGAATGATTTAACAATTAAACTTTAATCCTTCATTTAATTACCATTCATATTTCATCTTAATTTTGTTAAAAATATTGGATAATATAATTCTAATGTGATGTTGTGGAAAAATTATTAGATGGACTCGGCTCACCGCGTCATATATGGTCTCAACCATTAAGATTCACCAATCTCAAAGTATCTGCCTACTCCTTATTTACATGTAGTAAAGAGGTGGAAATTCACCTTAAAAATAAAATGAGTAAAATTTATTGACTGTAACCATAAATGACGTAGTGAGCTAAGTCCATTTAATAATTTTTAGATTTGGTGGGTTGATTTTACCTCTTAAAATGAGGGCAAGATTTTGATCTGGGTCATTAAGGGAAGAGAAGACAATAATGGTGTGTATTTGGTTTGCATGGAGATGAATGGGCTGACCTGGCAGAGTGGAGATATTCAAACAAATCATCCCCACTTTAAATAACTTGTTTACTTTTTTATGTCAGCAAAGGCTTCTGTTTCTCAATTTTTTGAATGGGAGAATCTTGAAAAATTAAAAAAAAAAAAACAAAAATAGCCTCCCAACTTGTCCTTAACCATTCATCTTGCCTTGATAGTTCAGCCACCAATATATTTTTTAATATGTTGTTGTAATTATAAAGTAATATTTATTTAATTTTTTTAACCTTTAATAACGCACACATACTATGTAATCATAATATTTAAACTTGAGTTATTTAAATAAAATATATCATTATTTACCACAAGAACTACTCCCCGAGTTCAACAACTAACATATTTGAAAATGACTTGTTAGGAAAAGGAGAGTGAAAATTGGAAACTGCCATCCAATTTGTGGACCCTCTACTGTACTTGATTATGTAATTTCAATATTGAAGACACAAAATAAAATAAATTTTATTATTAAATATATCTTTCATGTCTTGATATAAAGATCTCGATTAATTATAAAGTTGATTCGCGTCGAACTTTATTTTAAAAGATAAATTATTTTAGTGTTAATCTTTTATTTACACTACTTGAATTTAAAGAATTTGTTCAAAAAATATTTATCTCTAAGGGTGAATATTCGATTAAGTCGAATAAAAAATTTGTTTGCCAAGTCAAGTTGTTCAATTTTTATTCAAATTTAATTATAAAGATTTATAATGTGATGATTCTAATTGATTCTAATTTAAACGATATTCTATGACCGTATACGATATAGATATATATATTTCTTTATTTTTCTATATGCGATATACATATATCATGCATAGTTAAGATTTCGAGTTATTCAAGTATCATTTTATAACAAACTTTATTTTAAAAACTCAAGTCGAATTAAATTTATAAAATTATAATTTGAATTATATTAAATTGAATAAAAAAATTAACTTTTTTAAACCGATTCAAGTTTTCCTTGTACCTAATACCTACGTATCTCATTATGTCGTCCATACTCCATACCAAGGATGAATCGAGGGAGATTGTGATGAGTAATTGTCTCACTAAAAATTTAAAATTCGTATATAAATTAAAAAATGTTTAAATATTTTTATATATTTTTATTAAAAAATTATTTTCGTTCACTAAAATTTTATAAATTTACCTTTTAAATTTTACAAATTTATTCCCGACATAAAATTCTAGGTCTGGTCGTTACTAATTAATATCACTAATCTCGCCATACATAAAAGGTTCGCATGAAAATAAGAGTGCGGGCCTCTTCAAATTTCACACTTTATAAAAAGGCCAAACTGGTCCTCAAAAGTTCATTTACTTTTTCTAATCAGCTCGATTTCACATTATTTTTCACAGCAAAATGGCTCAGGTGATTGTCCCCTCTTTGTTCTCCACGATTCTACTAACTCGCCATTTATATTTATCATCTTGATGTTATTCTTTTCTTCTTCATGAAGTAATCTTGTTTCACTGTTTTAGCAGAAGGTGGTCTTGAAAGTTCTAACCATGACCGATGACAAAACCAAGCAGAAATCCATAGAAGCTGCTGCAGATATCTTTGGTAATTTTGTCATACACTTTGCGTGCAATATCAATATTTTTAAAAAAATTCAGATCTCGGTTGTCTGTGTACCCTTTTTATGGATACTTTTACAAATCAGAGAAATTACAGAGATTCGTTCTTGTTTATGTGGAAATTGTGGGCGGACAGGGGTTGATTCAATAGCGGCGGATCTGAAGGATCAGAAGCTGACGGTGATAGGGGAAATGGATGCAGTGGCGGTGGTGAAGAAACTGAAGAAAGTAGGCAAAGTGGATATAATATCAATCGGACCTGCTAAAGAAGAAAAGAAGGAAGCGAAGAAAGAGGAGAAAAAGGAGGAGAAAAAAGAGGAAAAAAAGGAAGAGAAGAAAGAGGAAAAGAAAGAAGAGAAAAAGGAAGAAAAGAAATAACTTTCGTGCCGATGTACCACTCGATCGAGTGTTCTTTTAAAAGAAAAATTTGTAAAGTATGTCGTCGGATGTAATACTTTGCCTTGTATGTTTTTAGAGTTGCCTACCTGAAAAGGGTAAAGAAAAGTTATTTTAATTCAAGAAGAATGAATGAACCAATTAGCGATACGAAAGGGGTTTTGGTTTTTGTTGAGTTAGTTGTAACCCCTAGTCATGCCTATGCGTATAGTCTGAATTTAGGAGATCACATTATTTATTAAAATTTTCACGTGAACATTCAAATATTTAAAGGTTTAAAAATCTTTAAAAAATAATAGTTAAATTAGTTAATCAAAATAACCATGTCACTAAAATAGACAGACTGAAAGATGAAAATATTATAACAAGACGAGTACAAAATATGTCGATCCTCCAAGTGTCAGGTACGGTAGTCTATCCCAAAACGATATCTAAAAAAAATGGGTTGAGGTGTGAGCTAGGGGCTCAGTGTGTCCCAACATGTGCATAACAAAAATATTTAAAATAGTTCAATTAATTATAAAATTATATCAGTAAAACATGCTATAGGGCAACCAAAGTTTTCAATTAAACCTAGCTACCCTCTAACCGAACACCCAAAATATATTTTACCCGTAACTGGAGGCTAGTCCTAGGCCCGAAAGCATATGAGGCCTAACTGGAGGCTGGTCTTAGGCTCAAAAGCGTAGGAGGCCTAACTGGAGGTACAAAGCCTAAACTGGAGGCACAGCTGGATCAGGGCTGTACTTGAGGGTCTCCAATCACTATCCCAATAACCCCAATTAAACAGTTTATGCAGTAACAGTAATATCATGAACCACTTATTAGGTATACAATTTACCAAACAGTAACTAAAGAACGTGCTATCAACTAGTACATACTTGCATATGAAATATCATGAAAAACATATCACGATCAATTTAGAAAAATCATTTCAAACAATTCATATAAAACGGTAATGTAGCACACAAGGAACACACCTCAAAAGCCGGTCGGGTCTAACGAGCACCTTCCTCTCTACAATTTGGGGCAGTGCTAGATCTTATGACAATGAATCAGGGTTATAAGGGAATAAATAACTTTTAGCTTAATAAATAATCTGTGGAACTTAAACATACTGGTAACTATAGGAGCTCGTGGAGGTGCTGGTCGGGAAGAGACAGGCTGAGCAGATGATCGATCAAACGTAACTCGAGTACCTTTATCAAAATAATAGACCAAGTCAGAACCTGTAATCCGAGCGTTGCTCTCAATTTGAATAAACTTAATACATATGCATGATCGGGTTTAAAGTCCAATTTGGAGTTTTTTGGGTTAGAATTTGGCGAAACTGGCTTCAAAAACGGGCTCGTAACGTCAAAAAACATAAAATAGGAATTTTCCGAAATTTTGACTTTTTGGTCAAAGTCAACGCAGACGTCAACGATCAAAGCCAAAGTTGACGTCATCAATCAACGGTCAATGCTGACGTCAGTGGTCAACAATTAATGCCGACATCAGTAGTCAACACTGGCGTCAGCGGTCAACGGTTTAACTCGGGTGAGTTGACTCGTTGGGTTGACTCGGTCGGGTTAACTCAGTGAGTTAACATGATCAAGTTGACTCACTGGGTTGGCTCGGTCAATGGGTCGAGTCGGATCGGGTCAAGGGGTCGGACCGGGTCAACAGGTCAGATCGGGTCAACGAGTAAGACCGGGTCGGACCGGGTCAACGGGTCGGGTCAGATTCAGAACCGGTTCGAGGCCGATTCAGGCTTGGTTCATTACGGCCACCGTACAGGGCGGCCAAAAATCGCCCCGGCGGCGCGTGCACTCCACGCGCGGCCAAAATGGCCAGAAAAAGGCCCAATATGCATATTTTTTGCCGAAAATCCTCCCAAAACACACACTCAGCCCAGAAAACACTCATACAACTCGAAAATTTCTCAAAACTTACCTAACTTACCCCGGATCTTTCGAACTCCGGCGAAGGTTTTCACGCTGCCAGTTGGATGATCGGCGGTAAGGATTCGATACGCCTCAACATTAGGAGGTTAACTACGGTGACCACTCTCTTGAAAGCCGACGAGAGTGGCCGAAAAATAAGAATTTTCGAACGATTTATCCCCTAGGTTTACCGAACCTTTAAACCCAAACAGCCGGCGAACGACGCGACGGTTGTGAGAGTGGTTAGAGGGGTTTTGGTCAGATGGTTGAAGAGAGTCTTTTGGTGGCGGCGGTGATGCGCACTGCCCGACAGTTAGGGAGGTAACAGCGGCCGGATAAGAGGTTAGGTGAGAGAATTATTTGGTTCGAATGATCTGGATAAAGGGGTCAACTGGTTCGTTTATTACTTGATACCCCCAACCTAACTATAATTTAAAATTAATTGTTGGGAAATCTAGCTTTAAGAGCTGTTTAGCTCAGTTCGCTGGGTGAAGTGTCTATAAGCCTCAGGTCACGGGTTTGAATTCCCTGACCTGCAACTCCTTCAAAAAAATTTTAAGTGTTACATTAGTAGTGTCTTAGCAGACTATAATTAGATGATTGATTGGTATTAGATAAATTGAACTTTAAGCAAAAAACATACCTAAGCAAATTCGAATTACGGCAGAGATTCAATGGTTTTGTCCTTTTTTTCAACAAATTGCAAACTATGTTACATAGTTAGATATTAATCTTTTTAAAAGCAATCTGATTTATTTCTTTATACAAATATATATATAATAATAAAAAAATAATTTTAACTATTTATTACTATCATTCAACGGTCTAAAAATTATATAAAAATAATAAAATTTACACAATATAAGTGGATCATAACCCATGACCATTGGATGAGTAAAATGGATGGATGAGATTATAAGTAGGATATGCGAAGATTATCACTTAAAAAAAAGAGTAAAAAATTAATCTCTTTTATTCATTTTACCCATCTAATGATCATAAATTAATATAAAACTAATTAAATTTTACATCGTGTAAATAGATTTAACCCATATATATATATATTTCAATCAAGTTTGAAAAAAGAAAACAAAGAGAATGGGTTCACGAGTTTCCTTCCCTATTAGTTGAAGGGTCGTTTTCCGTCGAGGAATACAAGGGGTGTCGCGATCTAAATACGGCAACACTTTGGCCTCTCTGGAAACGAATTAAAAAGTAGGAGCGGTCACTTCCTGCATTCTTTCTATATTCGATTAAGTCGAATAAAAAAATCAAGTTAATCAATTTAATAAGTTATATATTATAATTTAAATTTTATTTTAAAAAAATTTAATTATAAAATAAGTGTTCAAATTATGTCTTTTTTACAATAGGTGTCTAAAGTACTTTTTAACTGAAATAAGTACTTAAAATTTTATTTTTGGCTGAAATATGTATTTAAAATATTTTTTAGTTGAAATATGTGCCAAATTTTTAATTTTTAACATGTTTGAAAATCAATCGAGGTACCTAATTTGACAACTATTTTAACAAAAAATAAAACTTTAGGCACCAATTTCAGCTAAAAAAATACTTTAAGCACATATTGCAAAAAAAACTTAGTTTGAGCATTTTTTTTGTAGTTAAACCTTAAAATTTAAAAATTAAGTTGTTTGAGTTTTTTTTTATATTTAATTATAAATATTTATAATATTGTAATTTTAATTAATTCTAATTAAAAAAAAATAGTTGAATTTCGCTCTCTTATCTCTAGTAGTATAAAATTTTATATTTAAGAATGATAATGAAAAGGATCGGAGGAGAAGATCTCGCCAAACCTATTGTCGTTATCTCTACCCGCGGCATGCTTTGTACAAGTTACTACTGTTCAACTCTTGGTGTGCTTTGTTATTGTTGGCATGGTTTGTACTCCCTATGGTTACGTCTAGCAAAATAGCGACCGAGACACATGCATGAGTGACATTATAATTTTGATTTTGTTGGATATATAGGGTGTTTAGAGATTAAAATTAAGAAAATAAAGTCTTTAAATCTTATTTTAGAAATTAGACCAAAATCTACAGTACAGATGAAAAACGTCATTTGCGCATGGCGATTTAAGAGGAAGAGGTGGTGTTCTCTATTTTTTTCAAAATCTATCAAAAACATTAATATGAAAAAATAAAAAAATAAGAGGACAACGCCATGTGTACATGACGCTCTACCATGTGCATTGTTGAAATTAACCTAGAATCTAAAATATAGGTAAAGGTTCCCTATATTTCAAAATTTAATTTTGGGTTGGATTATCCCAAAAATTTCCCCTATAATCTCGCTCATAATTTTTCCGTCGTGGCACATCGGTCCATCGAAATGTCGAAATATTGAGACAGGACAAACAAAAGAAATTATCTTTATTCGAATCAGATTGGTTTGAAATTTATGGAGCAATTTAGATTTTACATCCCTGGTAAACCCCTGTTAGCTAGTGAACTGCACAACTGGACATTCAAAATAGAACTAGTCAGGGAAAACATTGATTTATACCACTAAACCTTTAACTGGAGAATAAATACAGGGCTGTGAGGCTGATTGATAAGAGTTGAGTTTCACCATTATTTTCATGCATGCTAGCCACTAATCTAATCTACGACATAGACAAACCCAAAATTTTATGTCACAAAGTACAAAATATTAAGAAGTTATATTAAAAAATTATAGGGAGTACAAAATCAGGTCATCAATATAAAATATAAAAAAATATCATCATCAATATAAAGTATAAAAGAAATATCTAAATTATATAAAAATTTAAAATTTAAAATTTTAGGGGTGCGACTGCCCTCAGCATCCGCTCTGTCCTTCCTTGTCTAGCAAACAGGTAGCTATGCCTCCCATTTTTCTTACAGTAAAATTGGAATTTAAACGAGTTCAAATAGAAAAATGCACTACATATGCAGTTATTTTTTTCCTCTTTGTATTGCTATGCTTTCAAGAATGCATACAAACATAAATGACTGAAAAAATGACCAGGTAATAGGAGACCAAGAATATAAGAGACTATTCCTTGTTAAAGCTAGCAACATGAAACTTTGAGCAGGTTTTTCTGTAAAAGCCTTCCTGCGAGTACCTGGAAGTCGACAAGACGGAGCCCGGAGGTGTCTTTAATCTTCTTCAAAAAGTCGAAGTTTGGTTAGCGAACCGTATAACTTCATATTTGTATAAGATGCAGTGGAAGATAAAAGCAAAACAGGAAAAAAAATAGGTATATCTTCTGAAAA
Source organism: Hibiscus mutabilis (assembly GCA_019671005.1). Classification (NCBI taxonomy): domain Eukaryota; kingdom Viridiplantae; phylum Streptophyta; class Magnoliopsida; order Malvales; family Malvaceae; genus Hibiscus; species Hibiscus mutabilis. Next base: position 41,149,261 of record CM033749.1, read on the forward strand.
TGCAAACCTAAAGAAGAGGAATCCATATTTTAGAAAGGACTTAAACTGCATTCATGTTCATTGAACGAAATCAAACCTTAAAATTCATGAATCATTAGTTGCATTCCTGAGTAGAAGGTCTCAAGATTAGTAAAATAAAACTAAACAAAAAGAGAGAGGAAAAAAGTTCATCACGAGGCCAGCTGAGCAGAGTGGGGAAGCTGATTATGAGAGAAGATGAATTAATGTGGCTTTCTATTAAGTTTCGTACTTCCATTGTTTCAGCCAAATTGAATACCAAAAGATAAGGGAAAGAGGAATGTGCATACGTTATCCTTTCTAGTCCCTTTACATCTATTACAGGCAGCAGGTACGTGGCGCTTATCTCAAATTTTAAATCAAATATTTTATAAATCCTGTAATAGATTGAATTCCCAGAGTTTCAACCTCAAAACTACATTTCTTTTGGTGTCCAAATCTGTAGTAATTCATTTTGGTGTAAAGAGCACCCAAATTTATTAATCCAAATATGTATCCCACACTGAAGGCAGTCTAAATAGTTTTTAAGTACACACATGATGAAACAGGGGACATAGCCCATATGACTAAACACATTCAAAAAAAAAAAAAAACTTGCTTCATTTTGATTACAAAAGCAAGATCATACCCATTATAGCAGGCCTTGTTTTTTCTTGATGAATCAATTGCCCGACTCCTGAAGAGTTCGGCCGTCGGCAGAGCTCGAAAAATCAGAAGTATCTGATACAGTAAAGAGAAAACAAATCAAACAAGTAAGCAAGAAAGAAACTAAATCCAAGAGAAACATATGTATAGATAGATGGATATAGTTACCATATGATGAATCAATTGCCCGACTCCTGAAGAGTTCGGCCGTCGGCAGAGCTCGAAAAATCAGAAGTATCTGATACAGTAAAGAGAAAACAA